>JAECWX010000711.1:0-392207 GCA_018151165.1 Drosophila arawakana | reverse complement strand
AGATGCAATACATAATTAAAGGTTTTCCGGATTAACCGGATGTTATAGGAAATTTATAACTAATTTCGCAGATATAGCCAAACCCATGACAAGAGCCCTAAAAAAGATTCAAAAAATTGATATACAAAATCCGGAATTCGTTGAAGCTTTCGAAATATTAAAACAACTCATCTCCCATGATCCCATCTTAAAAATACCAGATTTTAATACTAAATTCGTATTAACTACAGATGCAAGTACAGTAGCTCTTGGAGCTGTACTTTCTCAAAACGGACACCCACTTAGTTACATTAGCAGAACTTTAAATGAACACGAAACTAATTACAGTGCACTAAGAGCGATTTTTCATAACGGGCGGCATAAAGTCATAAAATTTATGGTGAAATATTAAGAAAATATTATTTTTTATTAATAGTTAACACTTCAGTTAGCTGAAAAACAATTTTTTTTTATCGGGTGGCAACTTTCTTTTTGTGTCAGCCCTTTAAAACCAACTGATCTGTTGAAGCTCGCAATTATATAAATTGGCGCGAAAAATTTCATGCTGTTGAAAGTGCTTAAATTATTATTTGTTTCGTTTAAATTAATAAGTGTAATATGGATAGCAAAGCTCAAGGTATTTAGAATCTTTTATTTACGATAAATGTGTATAAATGTTCGTGATGTTTTTAATGTCCAGTGTTGTTGTTGATTGTATTGCAGCAAGCAATCGAGACTACAATCGTGATGTTTTTAATGTCCAGTGTTATTGTTGATTGTATTTCTAGCAAAAATCTGAGAATTTTAATTGTGCTCCGTGGAGTATTTCTTGAAAAGTGCATATCAAAACATGCAACTAAAAATCGCAACTTACTAACGAATGTATCTAGTTTATTGTAGTAATCATTTTTTTGTTCCTTTTAAAAAAAAATTGCACTTGAAGTTTCCTTTACGTTCAACAACAACACGCTTTTTGATATTTGGAACACAACAATCGCAATGCTGATGCTAAAAATAATTTGAACAAATCAAACATACAGCAAATTAAGGCAAAAGTGACTAATTTTGTATATTATATAAAACGATACTTGCGCAAATACAATCGAAATCTTGAGCGATTCAAGTCAATTCATACAGAGGGGTTTGCAAAATGTATGGAAATAAAAATTGATGTGGAGGATACAGCTAAGCCGTCACCATCGAAGATGGGTCGTCCAAAAGTAGGATATGCCGAGGCCGGGCCTAGACTAGACTAGACTTCAGCAAACAGTATGGAAGGTAATGGGTTTGCATATTAGCATACCGAAACAGAACGGAAGTGGTAACAGCAATGATGGTAACAAGGCGGGACGAATCTTTGCAAATACAAAACTGTTTGCATACATTGTGTGATGAGGTCATTTTGAATAATTTTTACTATACATTAATAGCACTATCGTGTGAATTCTCAATCAGCCCAAAAAAGTACCGACAATTTTGTAAAGACATTTTTAATCTATATATGAAAACACATCCGTAGTACCCAATGTCTCAAACTGTACATAAAATATTAGTTCACGGAGCAGACATTATAAATTTGTTAATAGTTCCAGTTGGATGTTTGGGTGAAAATGAATCAGAATCTCGTAACAAACATTATATAAAGGACCGACGTTCACATGCGAGAAAAAATTCTAGATTAAGTAATATGGCTGACGTTTTTAATAGAGCCATGGACTCATCTGATCCATTAATATCAAGCTACTATATAAATAAGAGGCGGCAAAATTTGAAAAAGAAACCGCTTCCAATAGAAGTTATAAACCTTTTAAACTACAAGAGCTAGAGCCACCAAATTTGGAATGAAAAAAACAGTTTTCATTGCAGTACAACTTTGAAACTATGAAAGCTATCGTAACCAAATTTACACAGTAGGTGTATGGTACAACTATAACTATCCTCACCAAGTTTCATCAAGATCGGACAACTATAGTTTATAGCTCCCATAGGACAAATCAGTCAAAAACAAAAAATTTGTATGAAGACATGTAGTATTTGCTAAGCGATCGCAACCAAGCTCACACAGAATGTGTACATAATTATTAAAACTAACTTCACCAAATTTGGTCCAAATCGGACAACTACAACATGTGAAACAAATTGGTCAAAAATGTCAAAAATTGTAAGTTATGTACGTGTTTGAAGAAAAGTGGTAAATCAATGTTTATCTACTTTAGCCGTCCTGATTGTCAACAGTGCTGTGGTCCAAGTGATGTGACATGCATTAGAGAAACATGAAGTCTGCGGTTCTAACCCCAGCGCAGACAGGCATTTGTTTTCTGTTTCAGTCTACTGCTTCTTCTTTTAAGTTTGTAAGTATTTTTGTATGCGCACTACAAGGAGTACGGGGTCTTATACAGTCGGCACGTCGACTGTAGGCTTTCTTACTTGTTGTAAGTTTGGAATATTGTTAAAACATGGTAAAATATTATGTTTTCTATTTTTATGCTTTGCTTCAGCACGTTGGGCAGTACTCCTCACAGGCCATAAACACGTAACTTTAATCGTCTCCATTTAGAGATCAATATGACGCCCGCCTGAAGAGCGCAGATGGAACAGGTCGACGCACCCGTCAATCCGCATCCGTTTGCCTCGGAGTAAGGGGTAGCCCGCCACGAAGTCTACGGCAGCAGGTGATGGACCTGGTGACGCCACCACGACACCCGTCTACCGTGAGCTTGGTGTTGAGTCCAGCTACCTTAAACTTGCTACGACAGTTCGAGGCCGGTGAGCTTTTGGCAGGCCCGGTGCCACCACGAACCTTAACGGCCGAGGCCGACGAAGACGTCGGGATAGAGGAGGACCCTGAGCCGGAGCTCGAGCTCGGTGGCGACCTCAATGGTCGACGAGGTCACCAATGAAGAAGAGATCACCTGCCTAGCACGTCGGCCAATGCCCAACTGCAGCAAGCAATCGAGACTACAGGGCCGATGGAGCTAGCGCACTGAACGAGCCATAAATGAGAGCATATTAATTTTTAGCGCACTGGCCGAAAACTGTCACTGCGCACCGTTTGTATTTAAAACGGGCATAGTCCCATAACTGCCAACACGGCAGCGAGACAGAGAACAATGTACACTTGTCGTCGTTCGAAGAGGACTACCAAGCCAAGCAGCAGTGCAGAGGCGAGCAATCAGCGGATACAAGAAGCAGTGGAATGCATTGACATCCGTTGCGCTTGTAAAAACTGCGGCCAAGTGGGACACTTTAGCCGAGAATGTCAAAACGCCCGACTGAACTTTTGCTGCGATTGTGGATGACGAGGTGTCCGGACAGTGGATTTCTGTCGAAGTCAGACATTTGAACCGCTGGAGACAGGGCAACCAACACGTCACTAACAACAACAATGAGATTCGAACGACGGAGAATCGTAACTACCGTTCGGATTGACGATCAGGCCTTGGTAGCTACGATTGACACAGGGGCAACGAGGAGCTTCGTGAGCGCAAAGGTGGCACAACCCATCGCTACTTCATCAAATAGACGCACTGTCCAGAGCAGAATAAGTTTGGCTGATGGATCGAGAAGACAAGTGACGGAAGCACTAATGGTTCGTGTGCAACTGGCACAGCGACACTTGACCCTACGAGTGCTGGTGCTACCGACAATCATCGACGAAGTAATCTTAGCAATGGATTTCTTGTGCGGAACAGAGATGCATTTGGAGTGCGGACAGGCCCAACTTCAACCACCACGGAAGCGACCATTTCACCTAGTGCAAAGAAAATACATATTGTAACCAACGGTATGCAGGGTAATACCTCCAATTTGCGAGGTAGCCAGGAGAAACAACCTGTTCCGGAGACCACGGAGAGACACCACAGATCTCAACCAAGCCAACTGTTTGAGTACCACAACTGACGACCAGGAACCGGACAAGGAACGCGAGTGGGTGGATGACTTTTTGCAGAGTGAATTCGCCAAGTTTGACGAAGTCCCCGGAATTACCCACATCGCTGAATATCGGTTGTGAGACAATGAGAAATACATTCTGCGTGAATTTCGTTGAAATCGGTCAATAGACACCGAAAATGTTCATGCTAAGCATTTTCAACCGATTGTTCTTTTGAGAGCTGTATGATATAGTGGTCCGATTTTAACATATGAACTGCGTGCAGAGAGAATACAGATCTGTACCAAATCTCATTAAGATAGCTTTAAAACTGAGAGACTAGTTCGCATAGAAACAGACGGACAGACAGACGAACATGGCTATATCAACTCGGCTGTTGATGCTGATCAAGAATATATATACTTTATGTGGTTGGAAACGCCTCCTTCAATGCGTTACAAACTTCGTGACAAAAACAATATACCCTCTGCAAGGGTATAAAAATTAAATAAAAGGTGACGCGCGACATAAGTTAGTAGTGTATTGGTGATCCAGACTTATAGTCAATAGTTGTAGCCTGTACTCTCCTATTGAGCGATAGTCGTGATTCATCGTATGCATCGTGTTCACTTTGTCAGTTGTTTGACGTCGTGGCCGACGCTCTGTCTAGACAAGCGCTGGAGACACTACAGCAGCTGACCGAGAAACACGTGCAGTGCAAGTGGATGAACCTTATGAGGGAAGCCATACAGAAGAAACCTGATAAGTACCCTGACTACGTGCAAGGGGAAGGTCAGCTTTACCGACGATCTAACCGGAGCACTGATGACGAAGAATACGTGCCCTGGAAACTCTGCGTAGGGAAAGAACAGCGGAAAAGGGTATTGAAGGAATGCCACGATCAACCTTCCGCCGGAACCAAGGAATTTGGAAGACTACAAAAATAGTTTTGCAGAGATACTTTTGGCGAGGGATATTTCTGGACATAGCCAAGTACGTGCGAAACTGCGAAACATGCCAGAAGTTCAAGGTCAGTCAGCTAAAACCACCAGGACAGATGCGCACGAGGGATGTCCAGAAGCCATTGCCCAGATCGAAGCAAGGTCATACAATGCTTCTGGTCTTTTTCGACCACTTCAGCAAATGGGTAGAACTTGTCCCTTTGAGGAAGGCTACAACGGCTTGTACAAGTACAAGGCCTTCTGAAAACGAATGGGAATGGATTTGCAGCACACCGCACCATATACGCCCCAGCAAAATCCCACGGAGAGGACCAAATCGGACCATCAAGACGATGATTGCGCAATATCTCGATGGTGAACAAAGCAACTGAGATGCTTTGCTACCGGAACTAAGTTTAGCAATCAACTCCAGATCGTTCGTCAGCGCAAATGCTATCCGCACGCTGGGCAGTACTCCTCACAGGCCATAAACACGTAACTTTAATCATGTCCGTTTACAGAAGAGCAACCGCCCGAAGCCAACCTTGGCTAGTTCGCCGAGCGCCCGTCACCCGAGATCGCAGAACGAAGAGGTCGCCGCATCCGTTCATCAGGTGATGGAGGTTTGCCTCGGACTGACGGGTACCCCGGAGTGACGGGTATTATCCGAAGAATCCAGCCATGCAACGGATCATTGATGATCAGGTGGACGAGGTGACGCGCGACATAAGTTAGTAGTGTATTGGTGATCCAGACTTATACTCAATAGCCTGTACTCTCCTATTGAGCGAAAGTCATGATTCATGTTATGCATCGTGTTCACTTTGTCAGTTGTTTGTCTCTGGTGGTACCCCGTGCAGTGCATACACTAGCAATTCCGCGCCAGCAACTACCAAGACCACAATCTGGTAGCCTCTCGTGGTGATAAACGCTCGTGTTGGTGAACCGGGAGCAGCCTGTATTCTCCTATCGCGTAGAAGTCGTGATTCATCGTTTGATAGTAGCAGTCGTTTTCAGTTGTCCCCGCGCATGGTCATATATCACGATTTTGTCGCAAACGCTGGTGTTCGTGACTTCTACCCCATAGGGGTAGCTTGTACTCCTCTATTGAGTGGAAGTCGTGATTCATCGTTTGCATTTCTGTCACGTGGGAGCACGAGATTTCGGTTCAATAGGGGTAGCCTGTACTCTATCTATTGAGCAGAAATCGTGTGTCGAACCCACTGTTGGTGTCTCGACGTCCGGTCGCGTTAGTCACGGAACCAGTCAACGATTATAACCGATATTTGGTCGTTAGTCTGGGTCACGGTGGCCTTAGAAACTTCCTTACAGATGGCGTCCGAGCAGGGACGTTGGTAAAAAATTTGAGACATTCCATCCATTATGACTTAAAACGTCATCAGCTTATCTTAGGGAGACGAAGTTAGAGAGAGAGGGAAATAGGTTGTTTTTTTTATACCGCGAAATATCAGGGTTTCATACATCGGATCGGCATATTTAATGTCTCCGAAGCTTTCATTGTTTCTACGCAAATACGAGCCACGAGCAGGTGATCGTGCGGCCAAGAGTACCCTGCGTCGCGTCGCTGCCGACGTCGACGCCGCTTAAGCGGAAGCCTACATAAGCAAAACGACAGTGTCCTAAGGGGACAGTCGTTCGCAAGCACTCGAGCAGTCAACATCAGCAAGTAACATCTAAGCATCAGAGCAAGAACGATAACGCAACCGGCAAGGATTATTAGAAGGATTAAAAAATCGAAAACTAATTTAATTAAAACAAATTGCAAGTTCTTAAACGTTACAATTTATTGTTAGACTTAGCATTCGCGGATAGGCTTGGCAGCGTGTGTGTGGCTATTGCGAGACGAAAATTACAACTGACCGCCCGCTCGTGACCGGTTTACTGCCGAATACAAATCAAACTTACATGCTAGCTTAAGTATAAGAGATTCTATGTTTACATTATTGGCTACTACATTAGGTTCAATTCATTACTTAGGTTAATACTTCATTTTCTTTGCTTATGCTAACTACTTCTATTCATGATCCATCATTCCGGCTACCTTGAAGGGATCGCCTTCAATCCCTAAGCCCTGAAAAGAACTCCGAGAAATGAGCCTCCACACCATCCTTCGTTCCGCGACGAGCTGAAGACTGCAATGCTTCCGGCAGAATGAGTCCAGGAACTCCTTCCCCAGGTTCCTTTCGAAAATACGTCGCCTTCTCCGGGTAACGCCGGACTGGTATTCCACGTCGAGCGAATAATCTGTTCAATGTGAAAAGAGCATTAGTGGGCACGTTTGCTATACATTCAAGAGAAACAGCCTTTGATGCAAAACACACGAACACCGCAATATACACTTTTAGCGGGCTCGTCCTCTTATCCATATGAAGCCAATCAAAGAGACACCCCAGTTGGATATTATGTCAGGTCTTGACAAAGTCAGTACGGCTGCAGTACTGACATTGTCAGGTTTTGGTACTACATCCCTCGGTCAATGGGAATTTCTCAGTAAGAATTTTATGTTTTGCTATTGTGAATTAGCCGCTGCTCTGGTCCGCTTGCCAGTCTCGCTTTTCAAAGACTTTTCCTGTCTTCGACTATTGGTTTTGCTGCTTGGAATTATTTTGATGCGAAGAAAAAAATACTGGCTGACATGAGGCGACAAAATCGCATATCCTATTGACATTTTTATATACTTGGCTGTTAGTTTCGCTGCTTAGAATTTTTGACTCTACGTGGAAATAACCCACTGACTGTCAATATCTTATCTCGCAAATAGTTGGAACATTTCAAAAGCCTTGGGTATAAGATTTGCTGCTTGGAGTATTTCCTATGTCATATTATTAATGGAATGATTAAAGTTATATTTGTATTTATATATTTATAATATGCTTGCACATATTGAAGTTTTCTCTTAGATTTAATATTGTTAACAGTCGATAATAACAATAAATAATATTTTTATATATGTATTGAAAAAACAATTTAAGCTATTATCCAAATTCATATTCTTTGGGAACTGTAAGAAAATATTTGGGGAGTTAAGACATTTTCAAATTTAATTAAGAAAACAATTTATATTATATTAACAATTGTTGTATGGAATTTTTACATGTCCATGATAACAATTGCCGATAAGTACGTCAGATTGACTATCGAAAATCGGTAACACTAATTATAAATTTTTTTGGTGTTGCCAAACAATTTAAAACTATTTGATGCATTTTAAAAATTATTTATTAATTTAATAAGTAGTTTAAAATAAAATAAATGCATTATTTTAATTTTAATAAGTGAAAAGTGCAACGATCGCTGTCATCGATAAATACTCAGGGGTGCTAATGCGTGTATCGGCTTTTCGATACATTTTCATTGAGTTCGCAGCCCTTGTTCTAGCAATATGCAGCGAGTGATTAACAGATAGTAAAAAATGTGAATAGGTGAATTATATTTAAATAATTGGACATTAAAAGTGCTTCAATTACTTCTGTCTTTAGTACTAATATAAAAAATTTTACAATAATAATGCATATATTAAATGTTTCTATCAGCTGTTGCCACGGGTGGTGAAATTCAAATTCGAATTTTCCGAATTTTCTCCAGATAAAAATGTAAGTTTTATATATATTGGTAATAAAATTCAAATAATAAGTAACAAAAGTTAAAATCCCTTTTAGGAAGGCTACAACGGCTTGTACAAGTACAAGGCCTTCTGAAAACGAATGGGAATGGATTTGCAGCACACCGCACCATATACGCCCCAGCAAAATCCCACGGAGAGGACCAAATCGGACCATCAAGACGATGATTGCGCAATATCTCGATGGTGAACAAAGCAACTGAGATGCTTTGCTACCGGAACTAAGTTTAGCAATCAACTCCAGATCGTTCGTCAGCGCAAATCCTATCCGCACGCTGGGCAGTACTCCTCACAGGCCATAAACACGTAACTTTAATCATGTCCGTTTACAGAAGAGCAACCGCCCGAAGCCAACCTTGGCTAGTTCGCCGAGCGCCCGTCACCCGAGATCGCAGAACGAAGAGGTCGCCGCATCCGTTCATCAGGTGATGGAGGTTTGCCTCGGACTGACGGGTACCCCGGAGTGACGGGTATTATCCGAAGAATCCAGCCATGCAACGGATCATTGATGATCAGGTGGACGAGGTGACGCGCGACATAAGTTAGTAGTGTATTGGTGATCCAGACTTATACTCAATAGCCTGTACTCTCCTATTGAGCGAAAGTCATGATTCATATTATGCATCGTGTTCACTTTGTCAGTTGTTTGTCTCTGGTGGTACCCCGTGCAGTGCATACACTAGCAATTCCGCGCCAGCAACTACCAAGACCACAATCTGGTAGCCTCTCGTGGTGATAAACGCTCGTGTTGGTGAACCGGGAGCAGCCTGTATTCTCCTATCGCGTAGAAGTCGTGATTCATCGTTTGATAGTAGCAGTCGTTTTCAGTTGTCCCCGCGCATGGTCATATATCACGATTTTGTCGCAAACGCTGGTGTTCGTGACTTCTACCCCATAGGGGTAGCTTGTACTCCTCTATTGAGTGTAAGTCGTGATTCATCGTTTGCATTTCTGTCACGTGGGAGCACGAGATTTCGGTTCAATAGGGGTAGCCTGTACACTATCTATTGAGCAGAAATCGTGTGTCGAACCCACTGTTGGTGTCTCGACGTCCGGTCGCGTTAGTCACGGAACCAGTCAACGATTATAACCGATATTTGGTCGTTAGTCTGGGTCACGGTGGCCTTAGAAACTTCCTTACAGATGGCGTCCGAGCAGGGACGTTGGTAAAAAATTTGAGACATTCCATCCATTATGACTTAAAACGTCATCAGCTTATCTTAGGGAGACGAAGTTAGAGAGAGAGGGAAATAGGTTGTTTTTTTTATACCGCGAAATATCAGGGTTTCATACATCGGATCGGCATATTTAATGTCTCCGAAGCTTTCATTGTTTCTACGCAAATACGAGCCACGAGCAGGTGATCGTGCGGCCAAGAGTACCCTGCGTCGCGTCGCTGCCGACGTCGACGCCGCTTAAGCGGAAGCCTACATAAGCAAAACGACAGTGTCCTAAGGGGACAGTCGTTCGCAAGCACTCGAGCAGTCAACATCAGCAAGTAACATCTAAGCATCAGAGCAAGAACGATAACGCAACCGGCAAGGATTATTAGAAGGATTAAAAAATCGAAAACTAATTTAATTAAAACAAATTGCAAGTTCTTAAACGTTACAATTTATTGTTAGACTTAGCAATCGCGGATAGGCTTGGCAGCGTGTGTGTGGCTATTGCGAGACGAAAATTACAACCGCCCGCTCGTGACCGGTTTACTGCCGAATACAAATCAAACTTACATGCTAGCTTAAGTATAAGAGATTCTATGTTTACATTATTGGCTACTACATTAGGTTCAATTCATTACTTAGGTTAATACTTCATTTTCTTTGCTTATGCTAACTACTTCTTGGTAGCCCTGAAAAGAACTCCGAGAAATGAGCCTCCACACCATCCTTCGTTCCGCGACGAGCTGAAGGCTGCAATGCTTCCGGCAGAATGAGTCCAGGAACTCCTTCCCCAGGTTCCTTTCGAAAATACGTCGCCTTCTCCGGGTAACGCCGGACTGGTATTCCACGTCGAGCGAATAATCTGTTCAATGTGAAAAGAGCATTAGTGGGCACGTTTGCTATACATTCAAGAGAAACAGCCTTTAATGCAAAACACACGAACGCCGCAATATACACTTTTAGCGGGCTCGTCCTCTTATCCATATGAAGCCAATCAAAGAGACACCCCAGTTGGATATTATGTCAGGTCTTGACAAAGTCAGTACGGCTGCAGTACTGACATTGTCAGGTTTTGGTACTACATCCCTCGGTCAATGGGAATTTCTCAGTAAGAATTTAATGTTTTGCTATTGTGAATTACCCGCTGCTCTGGTCCGCTTGCCAGTCTCGCTTTTCAAAGACTTTTCCTGACTTCGACTATTGGTTTTGCTGCTTGGAATTATTTTGATGCGAAGAAAAAAAATACTGGCTGACATGAGGCGACAAAATCGCATATCCTATTGACATTTTTATATACTTGGCTGTTAGTTTCGCTGCTTAGAATTTTTGACTCTACGTGGAAATAACCCACTGACTGTCAATATCTTATCTCGCAAATAGCTGCAACATTTCAAAAGCCTTGGGTATAAGATTTGCTGCTTGGAGTATTTCCTATGTCATATTATTAATGGAATGATTAAAGTTATATTTGTATTTATATATTTATAATATGCTTGCACATATTGAAGTTTTCTCTTAGATTTAATATTGTTAACAGTCGATAATAACAATAAATAATATTTTTATATATGTATTGAAAAAACAATTTAAGCTATTATCCAAATTCATATTCTTTGGGAACTGTAAGAAAATATTTGGGGAGTTAAGACATTTTCAAATTTAATTAAGAAAACAATTTATATTATATTAACAATTGTTGTATGGAATTTTTACATGTCCATGATAACAATTGCCGATAAGTACGTCAGATTGACTATCGAAAATCGGTAACACTAATTATAAATTTTTTTTGGTGTTGCCAAACAATTTAAAACTATTTGATGCATTTTAAAAATTATTTATTAATTTAATAAGTAGTTTAAAATAAAATAAATGCATTATTTTAATTTTAATAAGTGAAAAGTGCAACGATCGCTGTCATCGATAAATACTCAGGGGTGCTAATGCGTGTATCGGCTTTTCGATACATTTTCATTGAGTTCGCAGCCCTTGTTCTAGCAATATGCAGCGAGTGATTAACAGATAGTAAAAAATGTGAATAGGTGAATTATATTTAAATAATTGGACATTAAAAGTGCTTCAATTACTTCTGTCTTTAGTACTAATATAAAAAATTTTACAATAATAATGCATATATTAAATGTTTCTATCAGCTGTTGCCACGGGTGGTGAAATTCAAATTCGAATTTTCCGAATTTTCTCCAGATAAAAATGTAAGTTTTATATATATTGGTAATAAAATTCAAATAATAAGTAACAAAAGTTAAAATCCCTTTTAGGAAGGCTACAACGGCTTGTACAAGTACAAGGCCTTCTGAAAACGAATGGGAATGGATTTGCAGCACACCGCACCATATACGCCCCAGCAAAATCCCACGGAGAGGACCAAATCGGACCATCAAGACGATGATTGCGCAATATCTCGATGGTGAACAAAGCAACTGAGATGCTTTGCTACCGGAACTAAGTTTAGCAATCAACTCCAGATCGTTCGTCAGCGCAAATCCTATCCGCACGCTGGGCAGTACTCCTCACAGGCCATAAACACGTAACTTTAATCATGTCCGTTTACAGAAGAGCAACCGCCCGAAGCCAACCTTGGCTAGTTCGCCGAGCGCCCGTCACCCGAGATCGCAGAACGAAGAGGTCGCCGCATCCGTTCATCAGGTGATGGAGGTTTGCCTCGGACTGACGGGTACCCCGGAGTGACGGGTATTATCCGAAGAATCCAGCCATGCAACGGATCATTGATGATCAGGTGGACGAGGTGACGCGCGACATAAGTTAGTAGTGTATTGGTGATCCAGACTTATACTCAATAGCCTGTACTCTCCTATTGAGCGAAAGTCATGATTCATATTATGCATCGTGTTCACTTTGTCAGTTGTTTGTCTCTGGTGGTACCCCGTGCAGTGCATACACTAGCAATTCCGCGCCAGCAACTACCAAGACCACAATCTGGTAGCCTCTCGTGGTGATAAACGCTCGTGTTGGTGAACCGGGAGCAGCCTGTATTCTCCTATCGCGTAGAAGTCGTGATTCATCGTTTGATAGTAGCAGTCGTTTTCAGTTGTCCCCGCGCATGGTCATATATCACGATTTTGTCGCAAACGCTGGTGTTCGTGACTTCTACCCCATAGGGGTAGCTTGTACTCCTCTATTGAGTGTAAGTCGTGATTCATCGTTTGCATTTCTGTCACGTGGGAGCACGAGATTTCGGTTCAATAGGGGTAGCCTGTACTCTATCTATTGAGCAGAAATCGTGTGTCGAACCAACTGTTGGTGTCTCGACGTCCGGTCGCGTTAGTCACGGAACCAGTCAACGATTATAACCGATATTTGGTCGTTAGTCTGGGTCACGGTGGCCTTAGAAACTTCCTTACAGATGGCGTCCGAGCAGGGACGTTGGTAAAAAATTTGAGACATTCCATCCATTATGACTTAAAACGTCATCAGCTTATCTTAGGGAGACGAAATTAGAGAGAGAGGGAAATAGGTTGTTTTTTTATACCGCGAAATATCAGGGTTTCATACATCGGATCGGCATATTTAATGTCTCCGAAGCTTTCATTGTTTCTACGCAAATACGAGCCACGAGCAGGTGATCGTGCGGCCAAGAGTACCCTGCGTCGCGTCGCTGCCGACGTCGACGCCGCTTAAGCGGAAGCCTACATAAGCAAAACGACAGTGTCCTAAGGGGACAGTCGTTCGCAAGCACTCGAGCAGTCAACATCAGCAAGTAACATCTAAGCATCAGAGCAAGAACGATAACGCAACCGGCAAGGATTATTAGAAGGATTAAAAAATCGAAAACTAATTTAATTAAAACAAATTGCAATTTCTTAAACGTTACAATTTATTGTTAGACTTAGCAATCGCGGATAGGGTT
This sequence comes from Drosophila arawakana, assembly GCA_018151165.1. Classification (NCBI taxonomy): domain Eukaryota; kingdom Metazoa; phylum Arthropoda; class Insecta; order Diptera; family Drosophilidae; genus Drosophila; species Drosophila arawakana. The sequence continues at coordinate 378,721 of JAECWX010000711.1, read as the reverse complement.
GGCAGCGTGTGTGTGGCTATTGCGAGACGAAAATTACAACTGACCGCCCGCTCGTGACCGGTTTACTGCCGAATACAAATCAAACTTACATGCTAGCTTAAGTATAAGAGATTCTATGTTTACATTATTGGCTACTACATTAGGTTCAATTCATTACTTAGGTTAATACTTCATTTTCTTTGCTTATGCTAACTACTTCTATTCATGATCCATCATTCCGGCTACCTTGAAGGGATCGCCTTCAATCCCTTGGTAGCCCTGAAAAGAGCTCCGAGAAATGAGCCTCCACACCATCCTTCGTTCCGCGACGAGCTGAAGGCTGCAATGCTTCCGGCAGAATGAGTCCAGGAACTCCTTCCCCAGGTTCCTTTCGAAAATACGTCGCCTTCTCCGGGTAACGCCGGACTGGTATTCCACGTCGAGCGAATAATCTGTTCAATGTGAAAAGAGCATTAGTGGGCACGTTTGCTATACATTCAAGAGAAACAGCCTTTAATGCAAAACACACGAACGCCGCAATATACACTTTTAGCGGGCTCGTCCTCTTATCCATATGAAGCCAATCAAAGAGACACCCCAGTTGGATATTATGTCAGGTCTTGACAAAGTCAGTACGGCTGCAGTACTGACATTGTCAGGTTTTGGTACTACATCCCTCGGTCAATGGGAATTTCTCAGTAAGAATTTTATGTTTTGCTATTGTGAATTACCCGCTGCTCTGGTCCGCTTGCCAGTCTCGCTTTTCAAAGACTTTTCCTGACTTCGACTATTGGTTTTGCTGCTTGGAATTATTTTGATGCGAAGAAAAAAATACTGGCTGACATGAGGCGACAAAATCGCATATCCTATTGACATTTTTATATACTTGGCTGTTAGTTTCGCTGCTTAGAATTTTTGACTCTACGTGGAAATAACCCACTGACTGTCAATATCTTATCTCGCAAATAGCTGGAACATTTCAAAAGCCTTGGGTATAAGATTTGCTGCTTGGAGTATTTCCTATGTCATATTATTAATGGAATGATTAAAGTTATATTTGTATTTATATATTTATAATATGCTTGCACATATTGAAGTTTTCTCTTAGATTTAATATTGTTAACAGTCGATAATAACAATAAATAATATTTTTATATATGTATTGAAAAAACAATTTAAGCTATTAACCAAATTCATATTCTTTGGGAACTGTAAGAAAATATTTGGGGAGTTAAGACATTTTCAAATTTAATTAAGAAAACAATTTATATTATATTAACAATTGTTGTATGGAATTTTTACATGTCCATGATAACAATTGCAGATAAGTACGTCAGATTGACTATCGAAAATCGGTAGACTAATTATAAATTTTTTGGTGTTGCCAAACAATTTAAAACTATTTGATGCATTTTAAAAATTATTTATTAATTTAATAAGTAGTTTAAAATAAAATAAATGCATTATTTTAATTTTAATAAGTGAAAAGTGCAACGATCGCTGTCATCGATAAATACTCAGGGGTGCTAATGCGTGTATCGGCTTTTCGATACATTTTCATTGAGTTCGCAGCCCTTGTTCTAGCAATATGCAGCGAGTGATTAACAGATAGTAAAAAATGTGAATAGGTGAATTATATTTAAATAATTGGACATTAAAAGTGCTTCAATTACTTCTGTCTTTAGTACTAATATAAAAAATTTTACAATAATAATGCATATATTAAATGTTTCTATCAGCTGTTGCCACGGGTGGTGAAATTCAAATTCGAATTTTCCGCATTTTCTCCAGATAAAAATGTAAGTTTTATATATATTGGTAATAAAATTCAAATAATAAGTAACAAAAGTTAAAATCTCGGTTTCAGATATGTCGACACAAAGGCTATCAGAGGGAACCTGGATCGGTGATCCAATTGGAATGGTAGTAAAAATTCCAACTGGAATGTTTGTGACGACAAAATCCACTGACAAGTTTATGCACATGGTCAGCGGCGGCGCACAGTGGGGCAGCGGGCCGAAAAATTTTGCAAAAATCATATATTTGAACAAATTAAAAAGCAATTAATAGATAACTTATTAAACTTTAGAAGGAATGTCTGATCCGTCAACAGGGTGCTTCAAAATTTAAGGTCAAAGTTCTTTAATGTTTCTGCCCATATTAAACGTATAAAATGAAGATTAAAAATACTTTTTTTTTATCACAAAGTAATATTTTTAATATTGTTTTAACTTAAGCATAACATGTCAATATGTTTTAATTAGTTTTCTTTACTAATTTTCTTAGTATTGTTACTAACATTTTTCGTTGAATTATTTTGAGGTTATATTTCAAATTATTTTTTTGTGTCCAATTTTCATTAAAATTAGTTCAAACATTTGTTGTAATATATAATAAACTTAGTATTTTGGAAATGTAACTATTATCTTTAAAATTATTTGGAAATACGTGCATCTGAAGATGCTGCTTAAATGCTAAGGAAATATACATTCTTTCGCTGCTTATCCATATGCAGCCGTCGTCCATCGTAAACTCAGTTATCGTTCTTGGTTGCGGAAGAGAGAAGTAAAATGAGTATTAATAGCACTACCCTATCTGCTACCTTCCTACCAGTGCGACTATCAGGCTGACTTATGCCATACGTTACAAGTTTCTTATTTTAATTGTACAATTGATGCTAATTCTACCCATTATACTTATAATGCCCATTACGATTCCACACCTTTGCCCTCCTGGGCCAGCGGCACTCGCCCTTCCCCCCGGCGAGCTCGCGACCTGCAGGGGAATCCAAGGTTTCGTCATTGTCTTCACGGTTCTGGAAATAAGGTTTGAGTGCGGTTACGTTGGCCACCCGCTTCTTGCGTTCACCGTTGCGAGTGAGACGCACGATGCTGGGGGAGATGAAACTGGCTACTCGGTAGGGCCCATCGTATTTTGGGGCAAGCTTGGCCGCAAATCCTTCTGCTGCATTGGACAGCTGGTGCTATCTTACCACGACCTCTGCTCCAACCGTGGGTCGCCATTCCCTTCCCTGAGGTTGTAGTGTCTCCCTTGGTCTATCGATGCCTTTTGTAGGTTGTTCCGCACTATCTCGAACACTTCTTGCAGCTTCTTCTCCTTATCCTGTAGACTCACCGGGTTCGTGGCCGATCCTGGTGTTACCTCGTCGTATAGTGCCGCCGGAAGGCGAGGTTCTTTACCCTGCACGAGGAACGATGGACTGAATCCTGTCGAGTCCGCCACGCTAGAGTTAACCGCCAGCGGTATCTCCGGTAGCAGTTCGCCGCCAGTGTCCCTCGATGAACTGCGCTATCATAGTCTTCACGGTTCTGTTGGTCCTTTCCGTGGGGTTTCCTGAGGACAGTAGGGCGCAGTATACTGTAGTCACCCCAAGGGACTCCATGTACTTCCTGAATGCTGTGCTCCTAAACTGGACTCCATTGTCGCACACGAAAGTTTTCGGTACACCGAAATGGCCCAGTATCCTCTCGCGAAACGCTTGCTGTAATAATGCTGTGGTCGCCCTCTTGAGTGGGACCAATTCTACCCACTTAGAGAAAGCATCGTGGAAGACCAGCAGCATTGTATTGCCGCATTTCGAGCGATGGAGGGGTGCGACGAAATCTGCGCACATAATGGTCATCGGCTCTGCCACCTGACGCGTCAGCATCCGTCCCGCCGGCTTCCTCTGCTCAGTTTTATACTTCTGACAACATTCGCAACATTTAACGTTCGTGGTCGCTTCTCGGAACATACCCGGCCAGTAGTACTGTTGTGCCAATCTCGACGCCGTCATCCTCGCCCTTTGTGTCCTGCGGTCGGGGCGTCCTGGCATTCCCCTAGTACCCTTTTCCTCTGGTCCTTGGGAACGCATAATTTCCAGGGAATATAATCTTCGTTGTCCGTTCTCTGTCCCAGGTTCCTGTACAACTGCCCGTCCTCTTCGACGTAGTCCGGGAATTTCTCTGGTTGGGCCGTTATCCTGTCCCGCATCTTGGTTGGCCAACTGCACTTGGGGTCCTCGGCAGCCACTTGCTGGCACGAATCCAGGGGCTGCCGGGAAAGTGCGTCAGCCACCGCGTTCAACTTACCCTTACGGTACCTTATGTCGAACTGGAACTGTTGTAACTCCAGGGCCCATCTTGCTATCCTTCCGGATGGGCTTTCTATGGAGTTTAGCCATTTGAGTGCCAAGTGGTCCGTCACCACTTCGAAGCGATAGCCCTCCAGATAGCACTGCATCTTTCTGATGGCCCACACTATCGCCAGGCACTCCTTTTCTGTTGCTGAGTAGTTCCTCTCCGCCGCCAGTAACTTCCGACTGGCGTATGCTATCACTCTTTCGTCGTCGTCGAACGTTTGCGTCAGTACGGCTCCTATGCCGTAAACGCTCGCGTCGGTCTGCAGCGAAAATTTAGCTGAAAAGTCGGAACACGACAACACTGGCGCTGTCGTCGACTTCTCCTTTAATTCCTGCAGCGCTTTCTCCTGTGTCTGTCCCCATGCCCACTTCTGGCCTTTTCTGAGGAGGGATGTCATCGGTTCGACCAGTGTGGCGAAGTTCGGTACGAACCTCCTGTACCACGATGCCATTCCTAGGCATTGGCGTAGCGTCTTTAGGTTGTGGGGAGCTTGAAGGTTCCGCATCGCATCGACCTTGTCGGGATCTGTACAGATACCTTCACCGCTTACCACATGACCTAGATACGCCAGCCTCTTCTGGAAGAACCGACATTTCTTCCTGTTCAATCTCAGATTCGCCGCCCGCAGCCGCTGGAATACCTCCTTCAGATTTGCGACGTGCTGCTCTTTCGTGGCCCCCGTAACCACGATGTCGTCCAGGTATGCGAAGGCGTGTGGTTCCATCTCCGGACCTATGACCGTGTCCAAGGCTCTCTGGAAGGTTGCTCCTGACGAGTGAAGGCCGAATGGCATCACTCACCATTGGAACAATCCTCTCCCCGGCACGGTGAAAGCTGTGCATTCACGGCTATCCGCAGCCATTGGGATCTGCCAGTATCCTTGTTTCAGGTCCAGCGTCGAGATGTATTTGGCGTGGCGCAACCTCTCCAGGATGTGATTTATCCGAGGGACTGGATAAGCGTCCGGTATGGAGTGCGCATTGAGCTGTCGGTAGTCCACGCACATCCGCCACCCCCCCGTCTTTTGCCTTACCATGACTATCGGAGCGCTGTGCGGACTGCGCGACTTCTCTATGGCACCTGCTCGGATGAGCTCGTCTACCTGCTCGGATTAGCTCGTCTACCTGCTCGTCAATCACTTTCTGCATCGCTGGGTTTTTCGGGAAGTAGCGCTGCTTCAAAGGCCTGTCGTCTCTCATCCGGATGCTGTGTTCCGCGATGTGGAAGATCCCCGACAACCCCTCGAACAACGCTAACTCCCTCTCCAAAAACTCAATCACCTCGGGCTCGAGGTCGGCCGGCCATTCCGCGTCCTCGGCCTGGGACTTCTTTGCTTTGTTTTTTGTTTGTATCGACTCACCTGTTGCTTTCTCGTCTGCATTGCATGGTGGGTCGACCATCTCGGCTCCTCATTCCTTCCCGTCGTCGTTGCGGCCTAGCCTTTTCTTTGGTAGGCGGGGCTATTAAAGGTGGAGTTGTCACCGTCGCGGGGGGTTTGCGCTCGTCGTTTGCGACCAATTCCATGGACAGCTGTGCGAGCCCGACCCGGATCGTAGTGCCCATGCCGCACAAAAAGTCCATCCCCAGGATGACATTGTCGAGCATTGTGGGCATGCCCAGTACTACCGTCTTCACCGTTTTCACTCCAAGGTTGATGTCCACCAGGAGTTCCCTCTTTAATACCACAGAAGACCCATCCGCCAACCGTATCTGCTGCCGACTGACCTGCCGTTTGCGGTCCCCCCATCTCGGGCCGGAACGGGTTTGGTGGCCTTGACCTCGCCCATGCAAAAGCTCCCCTTGCCACTAGTCCTTGCACGCGAATATTCCGCATCCTGCTCGCGGAGACTTTCGTATTGGGGGGCCATCTATGCCAGCTGCGCCAATGTTGCGAAGTCGTACCTGCGCACGTGCAACCGATAGTCCGGGGCTGCGTTCTCGTATACCCGATACAGTTCCTGTGCCGTGCTGTACCCCGCGCGCCTCATTAGCACCCGTAAGTTCAGCAGCCCTTGAACTTTTCATTGGGTCGCTGCCGGTGTGAGCGTATCTGATCCTCCAGGCTCTCGAAGTAATGGGGGGGTAGGAAAAAGTCCAGGAATTCTGTCCGGAACGCTGCCCGAAAGGCGCGTTCCACAGCCCGCTCGTCAAAAACCAACTCGCTGCCTGGTCGACCATCACCTCGCTCATGGCAGCGGGCATGTGGTCCATGTCCAGAATTTCTTAAAATCTCTGCGGATCCTCTTGGCCGCCGTACCTGACTCCCCATTTGCGCACCTGGTCAGCCACTCCTCTTTGTGTCCGTGCCTCTTCGGCGTGTGTGCATGCCATCATCGGCGCTTCTTCCACCCGTATCTCGGGTGGGCACTTTCGGACCGGCTGTGGTGGCTTCCACGACGCTGGCGGGGGCTGTTCGTACAAGTGGGGCCTTCGCAAGTCCGGCTCTCACTTTTGAAACGGCCGTCCGCCGAATTCGCCCGTGGGGGGTTCGACGAGCTTCCCATACTGGGCCTCTAGCTCGGCGAGTCTGTTCCGTGCTTCCCTACTGTGGCCCCCGCCTCGTATGAACGACGCCACTCGCTTCCTTAATTCTTCTACGCGGCCTTCCCTATCGATGCCGAATTCTTGGGCTATCGCCATCAATTCTTCCTTACGACGGTAATATACCCATCGTACCCCCAACGCTGTCTCGAGAGACTCACCTGGTTCCATTTCGGATGGGCTGTCTGGCTTCGCTCGAAAATGGCGCCAAAGATGGAACTCCGGTTTCTTTTCACTTCTCGACATCTGAATTCGTCGATGAATTCTTTGAGGAAGCCAGTCGAGAATTCCTCGATGAACTCCTTGAGGACACTACACGACAATTCCTTGTTGAATTCCTCGGTGAACTCCTTGACGACACTATCCGAAAATTCCTTGGTGAATTCCTCGAGGAAAGCAGTTGATAACTCTGTAAGGCGGGGTTTCTTCCCCCGTCTTACATGGTTGAGTTAGTAGACATACGTTTGTAGTTTATAAGTTTGATAATGGAATAATTACATTTAAGTTTGGATTTTGTAGTCTATAAGTTCGATATTGGAATTATTACATTTAAGTTTTTATTATAAGTTTAATAATGAATTGTTACATTTAAGTTCGAATCAGTTTGAATTAGTTTGAATTAGTTGTCGATAGGAGCGTAGGGATGCTGGCAGCGCCCTCTGTCGAGAGCGCCGGGAGCGGTCGGATGCAACCCTGCACGAAAGCTCTGTGGTGAGAAGAGAGCTTTCGTGGTGGAGTTGTATCAGGACAGCTTCCGCGCTGCTCGATCGAGAGTGCTGCCGGCACTTTGCGATCGAGAGCCAAGAGGAACAGACGCGAACAGCGAGGAGTGACAGGAGATAACTGTAAGTACCAGAAACAGTTAGGGCCAGTGCGACATAAAGAAGAAGGAATAAAAGAAAAGAAAAGAAAGACCAAACAGCGTGTTGTTTTTCGCGAATTCGGTCTCATCCACCATATCCCTACTCCCACTCGCTTCCGTTTCGTTAGAGAATAGTCGCGACTCTACGGTGAACCTAGAGTCGCACTCAATTCTCACGAACCAACGCCGTCTTTCGCTGAGAACCATCGTAGCCTCTTGGTACCCTTGAGCCACGATTGGAAACTCGCAAGACGTTCTCTTACCCTGTATCCAACGACTCGCTGAGATCAACGGCGGCGCTCCCCGTTTAGATCTCGCGTTCGCATCGTCCCAATCCTAATAGCGCTCCTCGCCTGAGAACAGCGGCGGCCGCCAGAGTACCTCGGCGCTCCGTTTTGATCTCGCGGAGCGGCGCGTGACATAGCTGAGAACAACGGCGGCGCTCCCCGTTTAGATCTCGCGTCTCGCTTCCCCCCTCCTCACGCAGTGCTCTCTCGCACGAGAACAGCGCTGGCTGCCAGAGCACCTCGGCACCACGCTTCGATCTCGCAGAGCATCGCATCGGCTCGCTGAGAACGACGGCAGCGTCCCTGCCTCGATCTCGCGTCCCGCTCCCCCCTTTTCTCATACCAACACCCACCCCCAGATCGACCGTTTTTCCCCGTCTGCAGCGTCTCCGCGAATGTTACAAATTTCTTGTAAGATTCGAGCCCTGGACAGACTGAGATTTGTACCCCGGCTAGAACGCTTCTTTACAACTCCTCGGTGAGTTCCTTGAGGAAAGCTCGGCGAAAATTCCCCGATGAATTTTCCCTCCCTCTTTATGAGTTATATGCTCTTTGTCGCACCGAAACCAAGTTTTGGTTTAAAAAAAAAACTCCAAGAACAAAAAAAAAATTACTTTGACCGTTTCTATCTGGCCTCCGGCCCACTGTAATTTTTTTGTCCGACTTTTCGTGGCCTTCGGCCCACTGTAGTTTTTTGTCCGACTTTCCGTGGCCTTCGGCCCACTGTAGTTCTGTCCACTTTTATGCGGCCTCTGGCCCACTGTAGTTTTTGTCCACTTTAATACGGCCTACGGCCCACTGTAATTCTGCACGCGGTGACGTCACGCACTTGTTACCGTTTTCAAACTCGCGCACTGCCAAACCCACCACCAAAACGTATGTAAGTATGTGTGAGCGGGCACGCGTCTGTGACGTCACACGCATGCACTTGATTTCCCGATTCTCGCTGTTCCGTTTTTTTGCGGGGATGGGTCGACGCGCTCGCCACCGAACCGTTGGCTTGATGTCGCGCGCGCTCTGCCTAATCGGCGTCTGTCGCTGTGCCAAATTCCGCCAATGCTTGGCGCGTCTGTACTTGCAGGTACCGACGCGCGCCAAAAGTGCGACAAATGTTTCCCTCCCCGCCCGTTTTATATACCCCTCGCCAAGCTGCTGGTTTTCGAGCGCGCACTTTTTTTCTTGTGTGTGCCACTATATCACCAGTATCCAGTATCGTCGGGTATATTCGACTAGGCTCTTACGCGCTCTATTGCCTTAAAAAAAAATTGAATAAAAAAATAACAACTTTAAGATTTATCGATTATTTCTCCCAAAATTCAATTTCAAAGTTGAGTCAGCAAATAGAGTCAGCAAACCTGCTAAGCAAACGAGCGAATGTTCTTTTGAACCTTGAGGCCAATTTCTTTTAGACTTGCAACGAAACCAAATAAACTGAACGAGTTTCTGAACGTCACGCCCTCTTGACGACAAATCGGCTGGATTTGATGATGTTGGTCCATGTCTCCAAGGTACATTATTGGCCATCTCCTGCAAGTAATGAAGGGGAAGAATCTATACAATGAAGTGCGGTTTCTGAATCGATCGAGGAACTCGCACTCTCGATTCGACATCGGTCCAACGCGTACATCTGGGCTGACACACGCGAAAGATTCTAACAATGTTTTCCGCTTGGTGGGACTTAATTAGGCAAAGCTACCAACCAAGTGATACCGAATAGTATCCAGACTTGGTGTCCACCTTATGCCAAGCGATCTTGTCGAATCGGCATCATTGGAAATACAAATTTTATCATTTCCGCCTTCTTCCAATACTTTAGAATGGTTTGAAAACTATTTTGCCAATTCAAATTCGCACGTTATGTAATCTGCCGTAAGGGCAGGTCGGTTCAGACGGAACCTACAAATAGAATGAACTATATCCCTCTGAATAGTAGGTCCAACCAGTAATTCCTTGAGAGAGTGTGAGGACGTCTTCTTACACGACTCGATCACTACTACTCGAAGCTTGTTGAAACTGCTATCAGGTCTCAGGACGAACTGGTGTGAAAGGGTGTAAAGTGGTCCTGGTGGAGCTGCTGTATCTGTGAAAAACATTCGACAAAATTCAAGATACCTGTTCATGAAACTCGAAAATACATGTCTCTTGGCAATTTTTGACGACAAAGTGTCCAGTCCGCAATTTACGAACGTTGTCCTGAGTGCCTTGTTTACAAAAGATGTGCTCCGCAGAATAATTTGCTGAAACACTTTGCTCCGGGACAGCTTTAACCTCACAGTGTCGATCAACACTGTCTTTTAAACGAACATCTTGCCTATGTTGCATCACTGAGCAACATATTGGGCTATTGGCAAACATTTTCTTTCACTGTCCTGATGCCACCCAACCAAACAACGTCCTTTGTAACAAAGTGGTCCGTTCCGCAATCTAATCTTCCCAGTGCAAAGCATGTCGAAGAAGGCGTCGGCTCCCAGAAGCATATCTATTGGCTGGGGTTTGTGGAACTCGGGGTCAGCCAGTTTGACATTTGCTGGGATCTTCCACCTATTGATAGATACACGACACGAAACTATAGTCGCTACTTTGCATTTTGCAGTCAAACTCGGCTGTCCAACCGACTTTACGGTTAAGCTCTTGCTCTTGCGTTGAAGCCGCAAGGCCAGAGACAGACTTTTTATCATAAAGTTCACTTGAGAACCTGAATCTAATAACGCTAGCGCTCCGATTCTGACCGAATCTGTCTTTGACTGTCACAAGCGCAGTTGCCAGGAGCGCCTACTCGAATTCGCTAGCCTGTTTATATCGCCATCTATCAAATCGATACGCAACAACCAATGATGCCAGCAATCGCTGGATTGTTGATTGGACCAGCGGCCTACTGGTTCCGAGTAACCAGGATGTATGAATGTTCAGAAGAAGTTCAGAAGAGATTTCTTAGAATTCTTCTATTTCTATGAAGGATGAAATACGAGATAGAATGCAACGTTCTGGTGAGCCATTCACCTCATATCTCCTCAGCATCCTGGTCATGATGCGCCGTGCCGCATGCACGCTGGCCAAGTTGATCACGACTTTCGAGGACGTGAAGGCACGAGAAGCCGCGCGCTCAAAAGCAGCATGGAGCATCGCAGTTTGGAGAGGACTACCAAGCCAAGCAGCAGTGCAGAGGAGAGCAATCAGCGGATAGAAGAAGCGGAGGAATGCATTGACATCCGTCGCGCTTGTAAAAACTGCGGCCAAAACGCCCGACTGAACTTTTGCTGCGATTGTGGACGACGAGATGTTCGGACAATGGTTTGCTGTCGAAGTCAGATATCGGGAAACGAAGCGCGTTCCCAGCCGCCGGGCGAACGGTTGGAGGCAGGGCAACCAACAGGTCACTAACAACAACAATGAGATTCGAGCGAGGAAGAATCGTAGCTACGCTTGACACAGGGGTAACGAGGAGCTTCGTGAGCGCAAAGGTGGCACAACGCATCGCTTCTTCATCAAATAGACGCACTGTCCAGAGCAGAATAAGAAGAAAAAGAAGAGAAGTGACGGAAGCACTAATGATTCGTGTGCAACTGGGACAGCGACACTTGACCCTACAAGTGCTGGTGCTACCGACAATCATCGACGAAGTAATCTTAGCAATGGATTTCTTGTGCGGAACAGAGATGCGTTTGGAGTGCGGACAGGCCAAACTCCAACTACCACGTACCACGGAAGCGACCATTTCACCTAGTACACAGAGAATACATATTGTAACCAACGGTATACGGGGAGGCCTGGTACTACCTCCAATTTGCGAGGTAGCCAGGAGGAACAACCTGTTCCGGAGACCACGGCGACAGACCACAGATCTCAACTAAGCCAACTGTTTGAGTACCACAACTGAGGACCAAGAACCGGACACGGAACGCACGTTAGTGGATGACTTTTTGTGGAGTGAATTGGACAAGTTTGACGAAGTCACCGGAGTTAACCACATCGCTGAACATCGGATCGTGCTTAGGGACAGCCGCCCCATCAAGTAGCGGTATTATCCGAAGAATCCAGCCATGCAACGGATCATCGATGATCAGGTGGACAAGTTGCTTCGCGACGGACGGACCTGAAGGAAGTGTATTGGCAAATACCCATAGTGGAGGATTGTAGGGAGTGCACGGCGACACACTGGACCACTGGAATGTGATGCCATTCGGGTTGCATTCCGAACCCTCAACATTTCAGCGTGCTTTGGATGGATAATCGTCATCGGAGATACGCTGGAGCAACAAGGCTCAGGATCGTCCGAGACAAGTGCTGTTTCTTCCAGAAGAGCCTTGTTTTCTTGGGACTCATCGTCAGTGAAGAGGGAATCCACACCGACCCGACAAAGGTCGAAGCGATGAAGGAGTTGCTGCCACCCACCAATGTGAAGGAGCTTCGTCGTGAGTATCGCGTCATGGTAAAGCCGCTTCGCACCCAACTTTACCAGCATTGTGCAGCCATTATCCAAGTTGGTGCGTAAAGGTCAGAAGTGGATATGGGACGTCAACTAGCAGGATGCGTTTGAGGAATTGAAGGCCCGACTCACCAAAGCACCAGTGCTCGCATGTAGGGAACGCGTAGCAGTACAGACGGATGCCAGCGATTATGGACTGGGCGCCGTGCTTACACAACGGATTGAAGAGACGGAACGAGCTATCGCTTAGGCTAGTCGACGGTTATCATCGGCCGAAGAGAACTATTCCACTACCGAGAAGGAGTGTCTCGCCAATGTTTTAGGCGATTCGTAAGGGTGCAGGGCTACGAGTTCGTCGTTATTACGGATCATCTGGTGCTAAAGTGGCTTAATTCCATTGACAACCCCATGAGACGGATTGCGCGATGGGCACTCGAAGTTCAACAGTACCGTTTTGTAGTGCATTATCGCCGAGCGAGCCAGAAAGTCGGGGACGACGCTCTATCTAGACAAGCGCTGGAGAACTACAGCAGCTAACCGAGAAACACGTGCAATGCCAGTGGATGAACCGTATGAGGGAAGCCATACAGAAGAAACCGAATAAGTACCCTGACTACGTGCAAGAGGAAGGTCAGCTTTACCGACGATCTAAACGGAGCACTGATGACGAAGAATGCGTACACTGGAAACTCTGCATAGGGAAAGAGCAGCGGAAAAGGGTCTTGAAAAATGCCACGATCAACCTTCCGCCGCACACCAAGGAATTCGGAAGAAAAAATTAATAACATAACTGTGCGTGTGCGGATAGGCCATTTGGGCTTATCTTATATGTATGCATATATATAAATAGATACTAAATAAATAAAATAAAACATAAGTAACCGAATGAATACAGGAAACAAAGTCATAAAAAACAAGAAAAAACAGGTATCTTCGGCTCTCCGAAGATTAAATACCCTTGCAGTCATGAGTATTGCATTAATTTGGTTTTAATAACCAATTATTTCTATGGTAGTTATATGATACATATAGTAGTTCGATTTAAAATTTGGTCAACAGTTGGCGCTCTATGTCGCTCTCTACTTTTTCCAATTTAACAAATAACTGACTTAAACTAGCACTTAGGCAAGTTTCCGAGTCAACCAGAGCGGTTTCATTAGGGTCTGTTTTGTGTGCCATACTGACTAATTAAAAGTTGACTCTATTCGAATGCACGTAAGTGTACTATGCGTAACAATAATCAGCCGATCAAAAAACTTGGCTGGGGAAGCTAATCAAATGGTTAATGATAATCAGTTGATTAACAACAGTTGTCAATCAATATAATTTAAAAAAATCAGAATTTTAAAGATAATCAGCTGGCTACTAAACTTTTCGCATGTAAAAGGAAATCGCAGCAACTAACAAAAACGCAAGCGTATGTAGATAAGTGCCGACAGTTGTCAACAACAACAAAATACCAATCTTCGCAAACGCACCTGAGCAACAATAATCAGCTAATTAGCGATATTCGACTTATTCTACTGCACAATGTAAAAAAAACAACAACAGCGCATGCGTTCTACAAACAGCAACTAAATGTGTTAAGTGTTTTGTTTTATTTATATATGTTTATTTGATTCGATTTGTGTGTTTTGCTTCAAATTGCTTTTCAAACAAGAAAGAAAAGTACAGTCGAGCACGCCCGACCGTATAATACTCTCTGCATTTGTTCCCGATTAAATTATTAAAATCGGTATCGAGATATTACAATGTGAATTACTTGCATTAAAATATGTTGAAACAAAGACAATCTAAGCAAAATCAAACACACATCTGTTTGTTTGCATACGAATACACATACATATGTACGTTTGACAATATATGCTGCATATATGTATGTATGTGTGTATTCGGCGCAGCCAGCTTCCGCGGGCAGCGCTGCCGACTCACAGGCAGCGAAAACGTTCGAACATGTGCTTGTGTGTTTCTATCTCGCTTGCACCTATGGGTTGATATTGCGTTCAATTTTCAATATTGTAACGCTTCTAGTTTTCTTGTTTATAGTCCGATTTTAATGCGCCTTTCAGGATAGTTTAATATAGTTAATCTCCACACGAATTACAGTTAAACAATACTGTATGATACGAACAAGTTCGCAAAAAACGGCATTTGAAGTTTTTTCAAGTGTGGGAAAAGGGGGCGTGGCAGTCCAAACTTTTAAATGGCAATGCAACTATGCTGTCGCTAGGAACCTCCGTACCCAAATTGGTGATCCTAGGTGCCATAGTTACTGAGATATTTGCCGAAAACACCAATTTTTCACGAGGTGTGTCCAGTTTTTTGCTTATTGTGGGCGAATGGAGCGTGGCATCGAAAAAAAAAAAGATTCTTGTGTTGACTGACTAAATATCTGATCGTTTGACACCAAGCTCGAACTTGTAGCTCTTACCATCTCTGAAATCTGTTTGTTCATACGGACAGACAGACAGACGGACAGACGGACAGACGGACATGGCTATATCGACTCGGCTTGTGATGCTGATCAAGAATATATATACTTTATGGGGTCTGCCACGCCTCCTTCTGCCTGTTACATACTTTTGCACAAACCCAATATACTCTTGCAGAGAGTATAAAAATCACAAATATATCAGTGCCGAAACGCAGTATCTCTGTTGTGCAACAAATGGAGCAGTACTTTTATATATATGTACGTTCAAATGGGTTATGTGCCGCTTCTATGCTTGCACTTTCTATATTCTCCTGCACTGACTCGTTTGGGCACTGTTACAAGTGTCTTCAACTCCTGGCTGTTCTAATCCAAAGTTCCAACAACGCCAACAGCTCCAGTGAAAATCCAAAATCCAAGTTTATCGAAACCGACACACACCGCCGAAAACTGCCAGTGTGCACGGTTTGTATTTAAAACGGGCACAGTCCCATAACTGCCAGTCGGCAGTGTACGTTAATAAGAGGCGAGTAATGTTTTCTTTGGAAGCAGCCAGTCAATACGGCAGCGAGACAGAGAACAATGTACACTTGTCGCACTTGCACGCACAGCGAGATCGCAGATTAAGAGACAAAAACAAAGAGCGACGACACATGCGCAGTACAATGCGTACACATACAAGCGTGCTGACGACACAGCACCACAGCAAAATAAAACACACAGCTCAATCCGCGAAGTCAGAGCAGTGCAGCATACGAAATAGCGGCAGAGAGCAGAGGACGGCAAGCCACCTGCGTCGACTTTAGAGTTTGGCGCGCGACAAATGAGAAACAGAGGCGCTGCCTAGCTTCTAATAGCGGGCAAAATCGATCGACGCGAAAAGCTGCGCTGCATCTGTTCGCAAAAAATATATGCCAAGGGCAAAGCAACAAAATGCGACGTCGGCAGAAGAAAATTTTGGCAAGCAACGTGCCAATTAATTGTCGCTTGGGTCAGTGATTTTACGAGCTTACGATCGAGTGGACACGTACGACGCAACAGTGCAAGTAAATGCGCGACGGCAACACAAGTGGAAAAATACATAAGGCAAACATCGGCATACGCTAAGGATTGACAGGACTACGGATGTACAAGGACAACGAAGACCCTCAACACGACCAGGATTTTGACAACGAACAACAACGATTTGGAGCAACAAGCATACGGAGCCCACCATAAAAGTCCATGTGGTAAGCTTAACATATAAAACAAAAATTAATAACATAACTGTGCGTGTGCGGATAGGCCATTTAGGCTTATCTTATATGTATGCATATATATAAATAGATACTAAATAAATAAAATAAAACATAAGTAACCGAATGAATACAGGAAACAAAGTCAATAAATAACAAGAAGAAACGGATATCTTCGGCTCTCCGAAGATTAAATAATAATAATTGCATTAATTTGGTTTTAATAACCAATTGTGGTGTTTATATGGTATTTATATGGTAAATATATGATACATATAGTAGTTCGATTTAAAATTTGGTCAACAGTTGGGACAATATTAGTAATTCATTCTGCGTAAATTTCGTTGAAGTCGGTCAATAGACACCGAAAATGTTCATACTAAGCATTTTTAACCGATTGTTAATATGGGAGCTATATGATATAGTGGTCCGATATGTCCGATTTTAACATATGAACTGCTTGCAGACAGAATACAGATCTGTACCAAATTTCATTAAGATAGCTTTAAAACTGAGAGACTAGTTCGCATAGAAACAGACGGACAGACAGACGGACATGGCTATATCGACTCGGCTGTTGATGCTGATCAAGAATATATATACTTTATGTGGTCGGAAACGCCTCCTTCAATGCGTTACAAACTTCGTGACAAAAACAATATACTCTCTGCAAGGGTATAAAAATAATATAAAAGGTTACGCGCGACATAAGTTAGGAGTGTATTGGTGATCCAGACTTATACTCAAAAGGTGTAGCCTGTACTCTCCTATTGAGCGAAAGTCGTGATTTATCGTATGCATCGTGTTCACTTTGTCAGTTGTTTGACTCTGGTGGTACCCCGTGCAGTGCATACACTAGCAACTCCGCGCCAGCGACTAACAAGACCACAATCTGGTAGTCTCTTGTGGTGGTGCACGCTCGTGTTGGTGATCCGGACTTTTTCTCAATAGGGGCAGCCTGTATTCTTCTATTGAGTGAAAGTCGTGATTCATCGTATGCATTGTTTTCCCCTATAGCCGTTCATCTCAGTCGTTCATGCGCCAGCGCAATAGCAAGGTTTGACACTCGTGCTTACTACTCAATAGGGGCAGCCTGAACTCTCCTATCGCGTAGAAGTTGTGATTCACCTTATGCATTGGAACGCTTACAGTAGCAGTCATCTAAGTCATCCCGTGCCAGTCCAACTACTCAATGGGTGCAGCCAGTCGCAACATTTGGCTGCCGATAGTAGCAGTCGTTTTCGGATGTCCCCGCGAGCGTGCTTATATCGTATTTTGGGCTAACTGAGACATACCCCGGTCTTAGAAACTTTAGGGGTATGCCTCAGTTCGGCCAGTGAAACTTACAATGCTCCATTCCACTTTCCTTCATATGTTCCTCGAACAAATTGCTAGTGAAAGCAGATCTTCTGTCGGATATCAGATATCAGATATCACTGGGTTTCCAAAGACTTCCGAGCAAACTTCAATTCTGTTTTAAAAGCGTTTATTCATATATTAGGGTTGTAATTCAACATTCATTTGAAAATGGCATCAAAATCCTACTTTTAACATAAGAGGTATCACTTAACAAAGTTTGTGTTATTTATGTGCAATATACTGTATGCGCGCGAACGAGACAGAAACATTCAATCATTGAACGTTTTCGCTGCCTGTATGGCGGCAGGGCTGCTAGCAGACGCTGGCCGCGCCGAATACACTTATTCAGACATATATGCATTATATGTCAAACATAAGTATGATTGATTATACTTTGTTTTTTATAAAAGGGTATAAAAGGTATATTGTAATCGTTTGAATGTATATAACAGGGAGAAGGGGGTGTGGCAGACCCCATAAAGTATATATATTCTTGATAAGCATCCATAGCCGAGTCGACATAGCTATGTCCTTCTGTCCGTCTTTATGAACAAAAGAGACTATAGGAGCTAGATAGATGATAGGGGTCGGTTGAAAGGTACAATACCCAAGCAGTACAAGTTTGTTGTTGTTGTGTTTTGACACGCCCACTTAAGGGCGTTCTATCTTCATATAAAGGTAAATGTACAGGTAAAACTATAATGTTTTAGTATAGAAAACTTTTATGTTAGCCATGCAGATAGCACCGTGAATTTACACAGAGAGTACATGTCTAGGAAGTATGTGTACCGACCAAGTATGAAAAACTTTTACGTTTAATAAGCTAAGTTAATCAAACTCAAACAGAATACATATTCCATTAATATATATAATAAGATGTTTCGACACTTAGCTTATTAAAAAAAATATAAACTTTATTTAACAAACTCGAAACTACGGAGTACAAAACTAGACTACTTATCCTATGTTCTGATGACGTTAAGCAAACCTCGGTTTGGAGCTTTCATTTATTGGACTTTGGACTCTTTGAGCTTTTAGCTCTTATGTAAACAGAGAAAGATCTCGATCTTGAAGAGATTGAGAGTGTTCGGCTAGGATTTGTTTAACGTCAGCAGTTTTAACCCCAATGATGGGAATAACGATTCTGGCGAATTGTTTATGATATTTAATGCATTCGTGGGAAGCCAGAATTGTTATTGTCACCATTTGATTTTTTCGAAAGTGTTTACATTAGGTTCTTGTGGTGTTATTGTCACCATTTGATTTTCTGAGAGTGTTTACATTAATCTTTGGTGCGAAAGAAATCTTTGACATAAATAATAAGTGTTGTGTATGTGGTGTATGTGGTGTATGGGTTTAGGTACGTATGTATCTACATATGTCACTTCCCCATCCTTAAGAAATGAGCCTGTCCTCAGGCGGTTAATTTTGGATATAGTGTTGGATCTATTACAATTTCTTCGATATCGTTTTCAATTACATTTGGATATATTTCTGTATCATTTTGAATATTTGATTGTATGTTTGGGGTTAATTCTTTTTTATTCTTATAATTAACAATAATTTTTCTTGGGATATTTTTATATTTAAAGATAATGTATAATATAAGTATGATTAAAATAATTGTTAAAGTTGTTATAGTTATAATTTGGAATGTGTTGTACAATTTTGTTTGTTGTTGGATAATTTCTTTGGTTTGGACATATGACAATGGTTCTAGTTTGGTTATATTATTATTTATGTAGACTGTTTGTGTGTAATCTAGCATAGTATTAGTTATTTGAATTTCATCTAATTGGATCGAACAGTTTATAGCTTTTATCATATTGTTTCCTTCAATAATAATTTCTCGGTTGATACAATTTTGGTTTAATACAATTTTTGGTAAGTTCCATGTTAACATAATGTTTGGTTCTACATACTTGATTTCATAATTTTTATGGGATTTTGAATATCTACATTCTGTTTTATCTTGCTTTAATATTCCAGTAATACATTTGTTCATAACTATATTTTTATTGGTTGCTGTGAATGCTTTGTTGTTCTGTAAGT
Source organism: Drosophila arawakana (assembly GCA_018151165.1). Taxonomy (NCBI): domain Eukaryota; kingdom Metazoa; phylum Arthropoda; class Insecta; order Diptera; family Drosophilidae; genus Drosophila; species Drosophila arawakana. Next base: position 359,407 of record JAECWX010000711.1, on the reverse strand, counting down.
AGTAAGTGTCATGTATAGTTTCGGTCAAAATGTCTTTGTTTTCGTCAGGGTATGGAATAATGTCGTATAGTGCAGTATTTATAATTTCGCGTGGAATATGGGAAATAATTAAAATTTCGTTAGTAGTTGTTTTTAGCCAAGTTGATGTTTTAATATTTATTATTTTTTCAACGTTTAAAAGTTTTAGTGATTCATATTTTAGTAATTTAGGGTTGAATATACCAAGCCTGGTTAATTGCATACCTAACTCAATGTCTGCGACATACTCTGTGAATTCTTGTAGGTTGAAAATTAGTAATTCGAGTCGTTGCTCTGCCTCATGTGTGATACTTAGGCTGTTCATTACTTCTATTCCTTTGTTAACAGCTTTTATTACTTCATTTAGTTCATTGGCTTGAACACTATTTTCTGAAAAGGTTATCTATTTTTGACTGTAATTCATCTTTGTCTTCTTGATCTAAAGTTCCGAAAAGGTATTTGTAAAATGTGCCCATGAAATTTACAAGTCCTCTTTTATTTCGTTTTACTAGTCTTAAGCCGTTCATTTCTCTGTCCAGTTTTTCTGTTAAGTACTGTATTTTTACTAATGGTTCAAATTCTTTTGTTTGTTTCATTAAATTATTATAAGTTTCTTCAGTTTTTGTTATATTAATAGTTAAATAGTGGTATTCGTATTTTATAGGTAAATTGATTGTTCCTGATTTCCAAATTTTGACCTTTTATTGGCCATACAAAGTTGAGTAGCATGAGTGTTATAATTATAGTTGTTAAATTATGTGGGGTTATCATCTTGATTCGGGTTATTAGTTGATCTGGAATTATCATATTTACTTTCATTAGTTACTTTCTTTCTTTTATATTTTGATTTATAGTGTGTTATTTTTCTACCTCTGTTTACTTCTTCATAATGTTTTTCATCTATTTGTGTTATGTTTCCTGTTTGTTTAAATGGGTTTGTGGATTTAGATTTTACTAAAGGTGATTCCCTATATCTAGTATCTATTTCAAATTCGGTTCTTTTTTCATTAAGTCTTTCTATTTGCCTTTTCTTATTTAGCTGTGTATCATACTCAGGTGTTCCTGCGTAAATGAAAATGTCTGCTGGTGTTCTACCAGTTGAATTATGTTTGGTTTTATGGTTATAAGTGTAAAGTATTACTTCAAATTTAGTTAATTTGTTTTCCTGGTTAGTGTCAGAATTAACAATTCTTAGTTTTTCATTTATTGTTTTATGGAATCTTTCTATGTCGGATATACCGTTTTTGCTAGTTGTGATGGATATATTAACGTCTTCTGACTTTAACCACATTTGTAGTGCGGAGCACAAGAAAGCTGAGTCTTTATCTGCTTTTATTTCTATTGGTTTACCCATGTCATTAAATACTTTTAAAAGAGCTCTTTTGGCTTCTAACCAATCTCGACCATTTACTTCTATTAAAGTTGCGTATTTGGAATATAAGTCTATACAAGATAGAAATTGTTTATTGTCTACCATATAAAAATCAATGACATATTTTTCTCTTGGATTATGAATTTCTGGAGTTAATTCAAAAGTTAACTTAGTGTTTCTGTGTTCTGTTTTTGCTATATTACAGACTTTGCATTCGTTAATTATGTTTTGTATTAAGTTTTGATAATCTGGGTAATAATATTTTTCTTTAAATAATAATGTCATTTTCTCTATTCCTGGATGTAATAACTTTTCGTGTGTATTAATAATAAATTCTTTGAATTCGGCATATGTCTGGAGGTCTATTAGTTTGTTAGTTGATCTCATTACTTTTGTAATGTTATTGGGACTAATTATTTCAACGAAAGCATTCTGAAATGTAAGAAAGTCGGCTTCGTTGCTGAAGTATATAACACTATTTTTTGAACATAAGTATTCTTTAATTAATTCTTTTGCATGGTTGTGTGTCATTTCGACATAATTTATTAAGACGACAATAATTTTTCTTGGGATATTTTTATATTTAAAGATAATGTATAATATAAGTATGATTAAAATAATTGTTAAAGTTGTTATAGTTATAATTTGGAATGTGTTGTACAATTTTGTTTGTTGTTGGATAATTTCTTTGGTTTGGACATATGACAATGGTTCTAGTTTGGTTATATTATTATTTATGTAGACTGTTTGTGTGTAATCTAGCATAGTATTAGTTATTTGAATTTCATCTAATTGGATCGAACAGTTTATAGCTTTTATCATATTGTTTCCTTCAATAATAATTTCTCGGTTGATACAATTTTGGTTTAATACAATTTTTGGTAAGTTCCATGTTAACATAATGTTTGGTTCTACATACTTGATTTCATAATTTTTATGGGATTTTGAATATCTACATTCTGTTTTATCTTGCTTTAATATTCCAGTAATACATTTGTTCATAACTATATTTTTATTGGTTGCTGTGAATGCTTTGTTGTTCTGTAAGTAGTAAGTGTCATGTATAGTTTCGGTCAAAATGTCTTTGTTTTCGTCAGGGTATGGAATAATGTCGTATAGTGCAGTATTTATAATTTCGCGTGGAATATGGGAAATAATTAAAATTTCGTTAGTAGTTGTTTTTAGCCAAGTTGATGTTTTAATATTTATTATTTTTTCAACGTTTAAATGTTTTAGTGATTCATATTTTAGTAATTTAGGGTTGAATATACCAAGCCTGGTTAATTGCATACCTAACTCAATGTCTGCGACATACTCTGTGAATTCTTGTAGGTTGAAAATTAGTAATTCGAGTCGTTGCTCTGCCTCATGTGTGATAATTAGGCTGTTCATTACTTCTATTCCTTTGTTAACAGCTTTTATTACTTCATTTAGTTCATTGGCTTGAACACTATTTTCTGAAAGGTTATCTATTTTTGACTGTAATTCATCTTTGTCTTCTTGATCTAAAGTTCCGTAAAGGTATTTGTAAAATGTGCCCATGAAATTTACAAGTCCTCTTTTATTTCGTTTTACTAGTCTTAAGCCGTTCATTTCTCTGTCCAGTTTTTCTGTTAAGTACTGTATTTTTACTAATGGTTCAAATTCTTTTGTTTGTTTCATTAAATTATTATAAGTTTCTTCAGTTTTTGTTATATTAATAGTTAAATAGTGGTATTCGTATTTTATAGGTAAATTGATTGTTCCTTATTTCCAAATTTTGACCTTTTATTGGCCATACAAAGTTGAGTAGCATGAGTGTTATAATTATAGTTGTTAAATTATGTGGGGTTATCATCTTGATTCGGGTTATTAGTTGATCTGGAATTATCATATTTACTTTCATTAGTTACTTTCTTTCTTTTATATTTTGATTTATAGTGTGTTATTTTTCTACCTCTGTTTACTTCTTCATAATGTTTTTCATCTATTTGTGTTATGTTTCCTGTTTGTTTAAATGGGTTTGTGGATTTAGATTTTACTAAAGGTGATTCCCTATATCTAGTATCTATTTCAAATTCGGTTCTTTTTTCATTAAGTCTTTCTATTTGCCTTTTCTTATTTAGCTGTGTATCATACTCAGGTGTTCCTGCGTAAATGAAAATGTCTGCTGGTGTTCTACCAGTTGAATTATGTTTGGTTTTATGGTTATAAGTGTAAAGTATTACTTCAAATCTGGTTAATTTGTTTTCCTGGTTAGTGTCAGAATTAACAATTCTAAATTTTTCATTTACTGTTTTATGGAATCTTTCTATGTCGGATATACCGTTTTTGCTAGTTGTGATGGATATATTAACGTCTTCTGACTTTAACCACATTTGTAGTGCGGAGCACAAGAAAGCTGAGTCTTTATCTGCTTTTATTTCTATTGGTTTACCCATGTCATTAAATACTTTTAAAAGAGCTCTTTTGGCTTCTAACCAATCTCGACCATTTACTTCTATTAAAGTTGCGTATTTGGAATATAAGTCTATACAAGATAGAAATTGTTTATTGTCTACCATATAAAAATCAATGACATATTTTTCTCTTGGATTATGAATTTCTGGAGTTAATTCAAAAGGTAACTTAGTGTTTCTGTGTTCTGTTTTTGCTATATTACAGACTTTGCATTCGTTAATTATGTTTTGTATTAAGTTTTGATAATCTGGGTAATAATATTTTTCTTTAAATAATAATGTCATTTTCTCTATTCCTGGATGTAATAACTTTTCGTGTGTATTAATAATAAATTCTTTGAATTCGGCATATGTCTGGAGGTCTATTAGTTTGTTAGTTGATCTCATTACTTTTGTAATGTTATTGGGACTAATTATTTCAACGAAAGCATTCTGAAATGTAAGAAAGTCGGCTTCGTTGCTGAAGTATATAACACTATTTTTTGAACATAAGTATTCTTTAATTAATTCTTTTGCATGGTTGTGTGTCATTTCGACATAATTTATTAAGACGACAATAATTTTTCTTGGGATATTTTTATATTTAAAGATAATGTATAATATAAGTATGATTAAAATAATTGTTAAAGTTGTTATAGTTATAATTTGGAATGTGTTGTACAATTTTGTTTGTTGTTGGATAATTTCTTTGGTTTGGACATATGACAATGGTTCTAGTTTGGTTATATTATTATTTATGTAGACTGTTTGTGTGTAATCTAGCATAGTATTAGTTATTTGAATTTCATCTAATTGGATCGAACAGTTTATAGCTTTTATCATATTGTTTCCTTCAATAATAATTTCTCGGTTGATACAATTTTGGTTTAATACAATTTTTGGTAAGTTCCATGTTAACATAATGTTTGGTTCTACATACTTGATTTCATAATTTTTATGGGATTTTGAATATCTACATTCTGTTTTATCTTGCTTTAATATTCCAGTAATACATTTGTTCATAACTATATTTTTATTGGTTGCTGTGAATGCTTTGTTGTTCTGTAAGTAGTAAGTGTCATGTATAGTTTCGGTCAAAATGTCTTTGTTTTCGTCAGGGTATGGAATAATGTCGTATAGTGCAGTATTTATAATTTCGCGTGGAATATGGGAAATAATTAAAATTTCGTTAGTAGTTGTTTTTAGCCAAGTTGATGTTTTAATATTTACTATTTTTTCAACGTTTAAATGTTTTAGTGATTCATATTTTAGTAATTTAGGGTTGAATATACCAAGCCTGGTTAATTGCATACCTAACTCAATGTCTGCGACATACTCTGTGAATTCTTGTAGGTTGAAAATTAGTAATTCGAGTCGTTGCTCTGCCTCATGTGTGATACTTAGGCTGTTCATTACTTCTATTCCTTTGTTAACAGCTTTTATTACTTCATTTAGTTCATTGGCTTGAACACTATTTTCTGAAAGGTTATCTATTTTTGACTGTAATTCATCTTTGTCTTCTTGATCTAAAGTTCCGTAAAGGTATTTGTAAAATGTGCCCATGAAATTTACAAGTCCTCTTTTATTTCGTTTTACTAGTCTTAAGCCGTTCATTTCTCTGTCCAGTTTTTCTGTTAAGTACTGTATTTTTACTAATGGTTCAAATTCTTTTGTTTGTTTCATTAAATTATTATAAGTTTCTTCAGTTTTTGTTATATTAATAGTTAAATAGTGGTATTCGTATTTTATAGGTAAATTGATTGTTCCTTATTTCCAAATTTTGACCTTTTATTGGCCATACAAAGTTGAGTAGCATGAGTGTTATAATTATAGTTGCTAAATTATGTGGGGTTATCATCTTGATTCGGGTTATTAGTTGATCTGGAATTATCATATTTACTTTCATTAGTTACTTTCTTTCTTTTATATTTTGATTTATAGTGTGTTATTTTTCTACCTCTGTTTACTTCTTCATAATGTTTTTCATCTATTTGTGTTATGTTTCCTGTTTGTTTAAATGGGTTTGTGGATTTAGATTTTACTAAAGGTGATTCCCTATATCTAGTATCTATTTCAAATTCGGTTCTTTTTTCATTAAGTCTTTCTATTTGCCTTTTCTTATTTAGCTGTGTATCATACTCAGGTGTTCCTGCGTAAATGAAAATGTCTGCTGGTGTTCTACCAGTTGAATTATGTTTGGTTTTATGGTTATAAGTGTAAAGTATTACTTCAAATCTGGTTAATTTGTTTTCCTGGTTAGTGTCAGAATTAACAATTCTAAATTTTTCATTTACTGTTTTATGGAATCTTTCTATGTCGGATATACCGTTTTTGCTAGTTGTGATGGATATATTAACGTCTTCTGACTTTAACCACATTTGTAGTGCGGAGCACAAGAAAGCTGAGTCTTTATCTGCTTTTATTTCTATTGGTTTACCCATGTCATTAAATACTTTTAAAAGAGCTCTTTTGGCTTCTAACCAATCTCGACCATTTACTTCTATTAAAGTTGCGTATTTGGAATATAAGTCTATACAAGATAGAAATTGTTTATTGTCTACCATATAAAAATCAATGACATATTTTTTCTCTTGGATTATGAATTTCTGGAGTTAATTCAAAAGGTCACTTAGTGTTTCTGTGTTCTGTTTTTGCTATATTACAGACTTTGCATTCGTTAATTATGTTTTGTATTAAGTTTTGATAATCTGGGTAATAATATTTTTCTTTAAATAATAATGTCATTTTCTCTATTCCTGGATGTAATAACATTTCGTGTGTATTAATAATAAATTCTTTGAATTCGGCATATGTCTGGAGGTCTATTAGTTTGTTAGTTGATCTCATTACTTTTGTAATGTTATTGGGACTAATTATTTCAACGAAAGCATTCTGAAATGTAAGAAAGTCGGCTTCGTTGCTGAAGTATATAACACTATTTTTTGAACATAAGTATTCTTTAATTAATTCTTTTGCATGGTTGTGTGTCATTTCGACATAATTTATTAAGATTTTTGTTTTATGAAAATAATTAATAACGTTTGCGTTATTTGAGTTACTTTTTACAAATTCTATTTGTCTTTTAAAATAATTGATTGGTCTTTCTGTGATTGAAATGTAATATTGGTTATCTTCTTGAGCGCTGTGGATTGTTGCTACTGTTACATCGGAAGTTTCTCCTAACAGGTTTTCTTCAATTTTAATTCTAGACAAAGCATCTGCAACATAGTTTTCTTTACCTGGTACATATTTAATGTGATAATCAAATTCATTTAATTTTATTTTCCAGCGTTGTAATTTCATATTTGGTTCTTTATTATTAAGCCAAACAAGTGGTTTGTGGTCACTGAGAATCTCGAATTTTCTACCGTAGAGATAAGATCGGAAATATTTGGTTGCCCAAACGATGGCTAAAAGTTCCTTTTCAATTGCTGCATAGTTAATTTCATGTTCGTTTAAGGTTCTACTTGCGAAACAAATTGGTTTTTGATTTTGAGATAAAACAGCTCCAATAGCTATGTTACTGGCATCAGTTGTAAGACAAAATGGTTTTTCGAAATTTGGATAAACTAATATTGGATCGGATGTTATAAGTACTTTTAATTTTTCAAAAGCAGAAATGTAATTGGGTTCTTTTATATTTATAGTTGCACCTTTCTTTAATTTTAAAGTCATTGGTTTTACAACGTGTGCAAAATTAGGAATGAATTTTCTGTAATAACCACAAAGACCTAAAAACGATTTTATTTCTTTGGGTGTTTTTGGTATGGGAAAATGTTGTATGGCAGGGATTTTATTTGGGTTTGGTTGTATTCCTTCTGTTGTTATTATGTGACCTAGGAATTCAGTTTCCTTTTTCATGAATTCGCATTTATCTAATTGCAATTTTAGATTGGCTTCGCGCAGTTTTGTAAATACCCTTTTTAATGATAATAAATGTTCTTCCAATGAAGTGGAATACACTATTATATCATCCATGTATACTAAACAATCTTTGTAAATTAGATCTTCTAATAGATTGTTCATGCAACGTTGAAATGTTGCTGGGGCGTTTTTCAATCCAAAAGGCATTCGAGTGTATTCGTAATGTCCATTTTTAGTTGAAAAATCTGTTTTTGGTATACTTTGTGGGTCCATTTGTATCTGATGAAATCCTTTCGCTAAGTCAATTGTAGTGAAATACTGACATTTTCCAAGTTTGTCTAGTATATCATCCATGACTGGGATAGGATATTTATCATCGATTGTTATTTCATTTAAGTTTCGATAGTCAATAACTATACGGAACTTTTCTTTACCCGATGCGTCACGTTTCTTTGGCACAATCCAAATTGGTGAGCAATAAGGTGATTTTGATTTACGTATTATACCTTGTTCAATCATTTCTTTGATTTGTTTTTCGACTTCTTCGTCGAATGTTTGCGCATACTTGTATGGACGCTTTTGGATTGGGTCTTCGTGTTTAGTTTGGATGACATGCTTAATTGTACTGGTGAAAGTCAAATTTTCACTTTCTTTGTACTGAATGTCACTAAACTCGAAAAGAATTTTGGTTAGTTTACATTTTTCTTCATCGTTTAGATGTTCTAATCGAAATTGATTTGTTTCATTTAATTCATTGTTGATAGCATAATTTATTGCTATGTCTTTTGTTTGGGGCGGATCAAGGCATTGAAATGCGGTCTTGTCCTTGACAGAATTCTCACGGTCATATCTCATTGAGAATAAATGATCGTTTAGAATAACTGTTTTTTGTTTATAGTCAATTTTTGCTTCACAAGATTCCAGATATTCTCTACCTAATAAGATATCGTATTTATCAGAAAAGTTGTGTAAGTAAAATGTTTGATGGGTAGGGCATAGTTTACTAGGGGCAAAAGATACACAATTCTTTAATTGAACAATACCATTTATTGTTTGTACGTTCAATTGACAAGTTTTTGTAGGAAATTTTAAAAAGTTTTCTTTAATTATATTTATGGATGAACCTGTGTCAATTACACAGTTAAAATTTTGTCCATTCATAACTAATCTGATGAAGGGATTGGTTCTTCGTTGTCCGAGGCTTCTTGATGAAAATTTTCTGATGTGTCCATTTTAGAATGGCCACTAGTTTCTCTCTGTCTTTTATGAGAGGGATTGGGGGGTCTTTGACTCTGATTTTGGTAATTCATTGGGTTTTGTGATCTAGCTTGATCGAGGTTTTGTTTGAATTCTTTATGTAATGCCTCAGCATTTTCTTTTGGTTTATGATTTGAGTTAGCGTTATTTGAATAATTTGGAGTAGGGTAATAATTCTGGTTACTTCCCTTTCCACGGTTTTCAGTGCTTTGTGTTTTATTTGTCTTAGAATTGTCATTGCTTTGGTTATTACGTTCGTTATAACCATTTTCGTACAATCCTTCGCGTTGAGCTACTTGTTTTAATTTTGAGACTGTTGTAATGTCATATCGTGCTAATGTCATAAAAATTCGGTCCGGTAATTTTTTGGTAATAACGTCTTTAATAGTATTATTCATTGCATTAGTGTACAATAGAGTGTTCTGGACCTGATTCTCTAACATTAACTTATTAGATATTACAAAGGATTTATACTCTAGATCTTCAACAAACTTACGGATACTATTATTAAAGTTGGTGTTATAGAGACGTCGTAGAAGCTCTTCATACGGGGTCTGTGTTTTGAATTCGTCGATGAAGGCACTCCTCAACTCTCCCCAGGTTGTGGCTGCTGTCAGCTGCGACACTCGTTGTGCGGATCCGGTGGTCTGCATCTCGATTGCTCCGAATAGGACACTATGTTGTCTCACATCCTGTGTTGGATATAACTGCATGATGAAATCAATCCTCCTTATGAATGCAGTTAGTTCCACGGTTTTTCCGTCGAACACTGGCACTTGTCGAATTTGTCCAAGCGCTTGTTTCAGATGTATTTCTGATAGTTCCATTGGTGGGTTGGTTGCCATGGTGTTGTTGTAAATTTGTTTTATTTGTTGGCAATTGTCACTTCAGGTTTTTGTTTAACTGTCACTTTTTGTTTTAATTGTCACTTTTGTTGAATTATTTTGTTGAATTATAAGAGACTTACGTTTACAGGGATCAATAAATTGATGTGTAAAGCCCAGATATAAGCTCTTTAATTACAGTTGTTCAAATAGTCCAGAGGATCTATTTTTTGGTTGAACACTGTTTTGTGTTTTGCGCGGTTTTTCTTTTAATAGCAATTATCTTTGGTGGCGGTCGCACATTTAAATATGGGCCACGACTGATAATTGGGTTATGAGTCACACACGCTTAGGTTCTTTGGCGGATATTAAGATAATAGTTTTTCCAAAATTGTAATGTTTTAACCGTTTCCTTGCCGCGGAAAATTCGCGAGCTCAAATCCTAGAAATTCCTTGGTCGTACAAGGATTCCTTTTCAATGGATTGAAAATAAAGGACGATTACTTTATTACGAGGATATTTATTATCAATATCCTACCGGCTGCGCCAATAAGATGTTTCGACACTTAGCTTATTAAAAAAAATATAAACTTTATTTAACAAACTCGAAACTACGGAGTACAAAACTAGACTACTTATCCTATGTTCTGATGACGTTAAGCAAACCTCGGTTTGGAGCTTTCATTTATTGGACTTTGGACTCTTTGAGCTTTTAGCTCTTATGTAAACAGAGAAAGATCTCGATCTTGAAGAGATCGAGAGTGTTCGGCTAGGATTTGTTTAACGTCAGCAGTTTTAACCCCAATGATGGGAATAACGATTCTGGCGAATTGTTTATGATATTTAATGCATTCGTGGGAAGCCAGAATTGTTATTGTCACCATTTGATTTTTTCGAAAGTGTTTACATTAGGTTCTTGTGGTGTTATTGTCACCATTTGATTTTCTGAGAGTGTTTACATTAATCTTTGGTGCGAAAGAAATCTTTGACATAAATAATAAGTGTTGTGTATGTGGTGTATGGGTTTAGGTACGTATGTATCTACATATGTCACTATATATACCGACCAAGTTTGATCAAAATCAGACTACCATATCGTACAGCTCCCATAGCGCCGATCGGTCAAAAATACGCTCCAAATATGAATTAGTATGAAGAACTTTTGGGTTTACTAAGCTAAGTTAATCAAACTCGCACAGAATTCATATGTCATCAATATATACATACTGACCAAGTTTGATCCAAATCGGACTACCATATCGTATCCTAAAGGCGCGAGGCGACTATAGCATTCTTTCCTGTTATAATTATATACACATTCTGTGTGAGTTTGGTTGCGATTGCTTAGCAAATACTACATGTCTTCATACAAATTTTTTGTTTTTGACCGATTTGTCCTATCGGAGCTATAGGCTATAGTTGTCCAAGATCTGATGGAACTAGGTGAGGATAGTTATAGTTGTACCATAAACCTACTGTGTAAATTTGGTTACGATAACGCTCATAGTATAATGAAAATTGTCTTTTACAATTTACGGCGGTAGGGGGCGTGGCAAAAATTTGAAATAAAATTAACCTGCTTGACATATAGACGTACTTTCATTCCAAATTTGTTGGCTCTAGCTCTTGTGGTTTAAAAGATCCAGATGTTCATCCGGACAGCGGACAGACAGTCAGACAGACGGACATTACTATATCGACTCGGCTGTTGATGCTGATCAAGAATATATATACTTTATGGAGTCGGCCACGACTCCTTCTGCCTGTTACGCACATTTCGCTTCTGACAAACCTAATAGACCACTTTACTCTTTTTTAGAGTACGGGGTCTAAAAACGCGTTTACCAAAGGTAAGGCACGCGATTAGATATATAAGAGAGTAGTGACATTCTAAGTGTTGATAAAGAAGTGGCTCCACACTACATGAGAAAGACTGTTATAGTTAGTACATAAGATACGAAACGGATTATGTAAAGCATAATTCGGGGTACAGCATTGAAGGGACAAAGGATGAAAGTTTCTAGTATTTCGGATTGGAACCGCAAAATAATTTGGCTAATTATATACGAGAAATCTATCTCACCATTAATTAGTTTTTGTAAGAAAACTACACCAAGCGAGGTTCTGCGATCCGAAAGCGAAGGAAGGTTAATAAACAAAAGTCTACTACGATACGAAGGTAATCGAATATTAGTATTCCAGCTAAGGCCTCTAAGGGCAAACAGAAAAAGTTGCTTTTGTACAGATTCTAATCTGTCCTGATGAATCATGTACTTTGGAGACCATACACACGATAGATATTCAAGAACATTGCGTACGAGTGAAGTGTAAATAGTTTTTGTTAGGTAGGGATCGTCGAATTTCTTAGACCACCGCTTTATGAAACACAAGAAACCGAATGCTCGATTAGCAACAGAAGAGATGTGCTTATCAAACTTTAGTTTTGGATCGAAAAGGATACCCAAATCATTAACCGACTCTATTCTCTGAAGAGGCTTGCCATCAAGAAAGTAGTTATTATAGGTTGGAATTCGCCTAATATAGGACATTACGTTACATTTACTAAAATTGAGATGTAGTAAGTTAACTATAAACCAGGCTTGAAGTGTGTCGAGATCACATTGTAGACCGTGACTCAGGCAAGAGTCAGTTCGTGACAAACAAAGTTTTACATCATCGGCATACATCAGAGGTAACACGCACGGACTTGGATAACGTGCTATTAAAATTAACTTTTTGAGTTCTAGAACATAAATAGTTCGCAATCCAACGAATTAATTTATCTGGAAATCCAAGCAAATTAAGTTTATGTATTAAAAGACAATGATTAACGGTATCAAAAGCCTTGCTAAAATCAGTGTAAATGACATCTGTTTGCAATTTATTTTGAAACCCCTGTATAACAATGGAAGTAAATTCTAATAAGTTATTGGTAGTAGATCTATATTTCATAATTAATTTCTTAATTAATTTCTTTATTAATTTCTCAAAAGTTTTAGGAATTGCAGACAACTTTGAGATACCCCTATAGTTACAAGTGTCAGATTTAGTACCCTTTTTATGAAGGGGAATAATAAAAGATGCTTTCCAGATGTCAGGAAAGCAGCACGACTCAACAGACAAATTAAATAATGTATACAAAGGTTTCAAGAGTTGGTCGGCACAGTTTCTGAACACGCAACCTGAAAGAACAGGTTTAACAGCCTTTAGATCACTCAAAAGCGATTCTTCAGTGATCAATGGCCTAAAATTACAATTAGAAGCATTTACACGGTAAGGATAAGGCAAGTTTTGATTATTTTGGTGAATGCAATAAGTTGATGGGAAAAAATCAACAAATAAATCGGCTATAGCCTGATCAGAGTTAGGAGTCTTATTTTCAAAGACCATTGATGAAGGAAGTGTTTATGATTTGCGCTTCGCATTAACGAAGTTATAAAAAAGCTTAGGATTACTTCGAAACTGCTGACCACAACTTCTAAGGTAATTCCGATAGCACAGGCTGTTCAATGCAGAGAAATCAGATCGGGCAATAGAGATACTTGGAACACAATATAGGTTTTTTAGAGATACTTGGAACATAAGATGGAACACAAACATATGTTCCTTACAAAATTATTCAACACGGAACAGAATTTTTATCAGTAAAATCTTTTTACCAAACGGTAAACAGGTTCTTCCAAAATTATTTAGTTTTTAAACCAGTTAATTGGTCTATCGGTTGTTTCAACCGTGTAGGTCAGGGACAGTTCGCTGTGGATTGTCGCAGCGTCTGACTAAGGTTCATCTTGTAACGCATTTACATTTTGCCTGGATAAGGCATCAGCCACGAGTTTTATTTTTCCCGGCTTGTAGTAAATTGTTGCGTTATATTCATCAATAAACTCTTGTTACCTTTTAATCTTAGCATTAGTGTGCTTTTCAAACACCTCAAAGGTGAAAGGTTGATGGTCCGTGAGACAGAACCGCACCAATGACGTCCATTGAAGCATCCGTGTTCAGGTCAAATGACTGACTGAAATTTGGAGATACATAGAATGACATCTTTCGATGCCAAAATCAACTTCAGTTTCATTCCACCACGTGCTCCTCATTTCGGAGGCTTATGGGAAACAGCAGTCAAATCAGCAAAAGACATTTTTAAATCAAATGCGGAAACAGCATCACTCACATTCGAAGAATTGAACACAGTGATCGCGGAAGTGGAAGCCATATTAAAGCGAGCCCACTAACACTACACTGATCCGATCCAAAAGGTCTAAAGGCGGTCACACCAGTAGACATTTATTCGGTGATCCTTTAGTAGACCATGTACACTGTGAACAAACAAATATCACAATTCGTCAGCAATGGGACTGTTGGATCATGAATATAAGTAGTTAGCATAAGCAATAGAAAATGAAGTATTAGCAAAAGTAATGAATTAAACCTAATGTAGTAAACTATAAGGTAAGCATAAAATCTCTTATACTTAAGAAAGCATGTAAGTTTGATTTGTATTCGGCAGTACAGCGGTCACGAGCGGGCGGTCAGTTGTAATTTTCGTCTCGCAATAGCCACACACACGCTGCCAAGCCTTTCCGCGATTGCTAAGTCTAACAATAAATTGTAACGTTTAAGAACTTGCAATTTGTTTTAATTAAATTAGTTTTCGATTTTTCATTGTCGCCCGAGCAGAGACTTTCAATCACGTTCGTTGGTCTATAAGACACACACGCTGCCAAGCCATTCCGCGATTGCTAAGTTCAACAAATAAATTGTAACGTTTCAGAATTTGCAATTTGTTATACCCTTGCAGAGGGTATATTGTTTTTTTTTAATTTAATTAGTTTTCGATTTTTCATTTGGTCTATTAGACATTTCAAGGCTTTGGTTTGCGGTGTGTGTCGGTTTCGATTATTGTTGTTGGACTTCCCTGGAGCTGTTGACCGAATTGTAATTCTGGATTTGAACAGCCAGGAGTTGAAGACACCCATCTTAGAGATAATACCCAGAATTCAGCCCAACAGCGACTCTTCTGTTGATCAGGTAACAGTGCCGAAACGAGTCAGTGCAGAAGAATTTAGAAAATGCGAGCATAGATGCGGCACATTACACAGTTGATAGTACATAGAAAAGTACTGCTCCACTTATGGCTCATTAGAGATATTGCGTTTTGGCACTGATATATACATATGTGATTTATTGAAGGGCTATTTGACGCAAAACACACAAATCTACTTAAATTAAATTATAATATTTACAAACAATTTATAACTCGTGCAAATAAACATATTTATATATGCATATTATTATAATATTTCGCTATTCGCCAATATCTACATATGTTCAGTGGTGTTTTTTGACGTTTGTTCTTTGAACATAAGTAAAGCGCAGTTCGCGTTTACATACATACAGACGTTGGATTTTGGCTTAGCTTGTACTTTGTAAGTGCTTTACATTGATTCTGTTTTGTTTTGATTTTGTTTAACTTTGTTTTTGTCAACGCTGCTTAAACATACAAACGTACGTAATAGCATACATACAAACGTACCCTGATTAACGGCAAGCCTTGTATTTGTTTTTATTACACTTTGTTTATAGAACACTTACACTTACACTTACTTATAGTACACTTACGTGCATTCAAATAGAGTCGAACTAGAAATTTAATATGGCGCACAAGGTAGATTACAATGCGACTATTTTGTGGATGCCGACGAGAGTTGCCTTATTGCGCGTTTAACCCAATTGTTCGTTAAATTAGAAAAAGTAAATATCAAAAAAGGCGATATCAGAATATGTCTGATGAAGAAAGTTCAAAGTCTAGGATTAAGCAAACATTTGAAATGAAACACGCTAAAAATTCGTCGTTTGGGGGTACATAGGAAAGGAAGTTGAACCCTTAAAACCATATGGTTAAAAATTGTCAAGGGTTCGCAACATTGCCAGTTGACGATAGATTTAATTTCATAAAATCTAGTCAACTCTGCATAAACTGGTTGTATTCAGAGCACAGAGTGTCCAATTGCACTTCGTCCAAGTATAAAGTTTGTTCTCGTCCTCACAACACTATCCATCACAAATACACACTCGTAGAAAAATCACAAGCTTCTGCCCATCCTGCCCATGTTGACAGTTTCGGTCAGAATCGAAACGCTGGAGTCTTGTTGGATTCAGGATGACAGGTAAACTTCATGACGGAAGACCTCGCTCAAGCCTTGCTTCTTCAACGAATAAAGAAATGCTTGACCGTAAAGTCGGTTGGACAGTCGAGTTTGACTTTCGTGGGGGCATCAGTACTGAGCCGAGTTTTGGGTGCAGAAATAAATTTGTAGCATGCAGCCAGATGGTGATCTTCCCATCCCAGCAAATGTCGAAATGGCTGACCCTGAGTTCCACAAACCAAAGTAAATAGATATGCTTCTGGGAGCCGACTCCTTCTTCGAAGTGCTCTGTACTGGGAAGATCAGATTGGAGAAGAGTGGTCCGTTGCTACAAAGTACTATGGTTGGGTGGCATCAGGGCGATGCAAGATGCCCAATATGCTGCTCAGTGATGCAACATAGACAGAGAGTGTAGATCGACACTGTGGCACTGCACAATTCTACACTTAAATGAATCAAAATGATTCGTCTTTTTTTTCAAAATCGTCTGAGTTTTGGTTGTCTATAGTCAGCGATTGCAAACTTGCCGAGCTAACTATGCAAACGAGTAAGAAGTTTTCTTTTGACAGTTGCGGCCAATGTCTTTTAGCCTTGCAATAACGACAAAAAAAACTGATCGAGTTTCTGAACATCACACCATCTTGACAACAAATCGGCTAGATTTGATGATGTTGGTTCTCCAAGATACATTATTGGGCATCTCTCGGATGCCTGCAACTCCATTGGCTACAAATGTTGCTAGTAATGAAGGGGAAGTTTTTATACAATATAGTGCGGTTTCTAAACCACTCCAGAAACTCGCACTCTCGATTCGACATCGGTCCTCCGCGTATATTTGGGCTAGCCCATACGTGAATGTTTCGAACAACGCTTTTCGCTTGGTGCGACTCAATTTGGTGAAGCTAACAACCAAGTGATACCGAAATGTATCCAACCTTGGTGTCCACCTCATGCCAAGCGATCTTGTCGAATCGGCATCATTGGAAATACAAAGTTTCTTGTTTCCACCTTCTTCGAATACTTTAGAATGATTTGAAAACCATTTTGCCAAAATAAGTTCTCCATTTTGCCAAAATATCTGTTGTGAGGGCAGGTCGATACAGACGGAACCTACAGAATGAATTAATTAGATCCCTCTGAATAGCAGGTCGCACCAGTAATTCCTTCAGAGAGTGTGACTACCTTTTCTTACACGACGCGTCCATTACTACTCGAAGTTTGGTGAAACTGCTATCAGGTCTCAGAACGAACTGGTGTGAAATGGTGTAATGCGGTCCTAGTGGAACTTCTGTACCTGTGAACATACGACCAAGGTCAAGATTCACGTTCATGAAACTCAAATATACTTCCTGGAGTTCCAAGTTCATGGGCACAAGTGCAAGCATAGAAGCGGCACATTACACATTTGAAAGTACATAGAAAAGTACTGCTCCATTTATTGCACATTAGAGACATTGCGTTTCGGCACTGATATATATGTGGTTTAGTGAAAGGCTAATTGACGCAAAACACACAAATCGAATTAAATTATACACATAAATAAAACAAACAATTAATAAGTGGTGCAAATAAACATATTTATATGCTTATCAATATTCGCCGTTCCTCTTTAATTTCGCTATTCGCCAATATCTACATATGTTCAGTGGAGGGTTTTTTGACCTTTATTCTTTGCATCTAAGTACATCACAGTTCGGGTTTACATACATACAGCTATTGGATTTTGGCTTGCGGTAGTTAGTTTGTACTTTGTTAGAGTTTTACTTCGATTCTGCTTTGCTTTGATTTTGTTTTACGTTGTTTGTGTCAACGCTGTATATACAAACAAACGTTAGCGCTAGCAAACATACAAAAGTACGCTGATAAACGGAAAGCCTTTATTTGTTTTTTTTGTTGCTGCTGACAACTGTCGGCGCTTGTCTGCATACGCTTGCGTCTTGTTAGTTGTTGTTATTCTTTTACATGTGAGAAGTTTAGTTAGCCAGCTGATTATCTTTAATCTTTTGATTTTCTTAAAGTATATTAATCGCCAACTTTTGTTAATCAACTGATTAGCTTTAACCATTTGATTATTTTCCTCAGAAAAGTTTCTTGATCGATTGATTATTGTTGGGTATTGTACACTTACGTGCATTCGAATAGAGTAAAATTTTAATTAGTCAATATGGCACACAAAAAGACCCTAATGAAACCGTTCTGGTTGACGCGGATACTTGCCTTAGTGTCGTTTAAGTCAATTATTTGTTAAATTGGAAAAAGTAGAGAGCGACATAGAGCGCCAAAGGAGTTCACTCATTAATAAAATGGTGACTCCAAGTAAATTTGTCGGCAATATATACTAATTTCATACATTTCCAAAGTTATGGATCTGCAGTCAGAGATCGATGCAATAGATCCTGACAATACTAGCCGTGCAATGCTTGAGGAAACATGTATTTTGGCACGGTCTTTATACAAGTCAGCCCTAAATACGCATCAGGCATCAGAAATCGTACCTCAGCCTTCTCAGCATTCTCACTTGTCCAAATTAAGTTGCCCAAATTCAGCGGTAAACTCTCGGAATACAGACAATTTATCGGTCTGTTTAATAGCTTGGTAGACTCTGATCGCTCGCTGTCAAATATTAAGAAATTCAACCATTTGATATCGTGCTTATCAGATGAGGCGTTAGGCATCCTCAGAGCTTTTCAGGTATCTGATGCGAATTACCCGAAGGCATTAGAGAGTCTAAGTCGAGTATATGATAACAAATGTCTTATATTTTTTGAAACTCTGGCCCAGTTATTTGATATTGAGCCGATGTCTAAGCCATCGGTAATTGGAATTCGAACAATGTTTGACTCTGTATCGACAACATTTGAGTCGTTAATGTCCGTTGGAGATGAACAAGATTTTGCAAATTCAATCATGATTCACATAGTCATGTCGAAGGTGGATCCCTATACAAAGTCCAAGTATGAGGAACTGCTTGACTATAACACATTGCCGAAATGGGCCGACTGTGCTGCGGCTTTAAATAGGCGATATCAGCATTTGTCTGCTGAAGAAAGTTTGAAGTCTAAGATGAATCAAATATTTGATATGAAACACGCTAAAAAAATCGTCGTTTGCAGATATTTGTTCAGATGTTGAAGCAGATGTTGAACCTACATGCCAGATTTGCAGTGCAAATCATATGATTAAAAATTGTCAAGGGTTCGCAACACTGCCAGTTGACGATAGATTTAATTTCGTAAAATTTAGTCAACTCTGTATAAACTGCTTGCATTCATGGCACAGAGTATCCATCTGCACTACGTCGAAGTGTAGAGTTTGTTCTCGTCCTCACAACACTCTCCTTCACAAATACGCACTCGTAGAAACATCAAAAGCTTCTGCCCATCCTGCCCATGTTGGCCATGTTGAAACCGAGAACTTTATGACGGAAAGACTGGCTCAGGCCTTGCGACTTCAACGCAAGAGCAAGAGCTTAACTGTAAAGTCGGTTGGACAGTCGAGTTTGACTGCAAAAAGCAAAGTAGCCACTATAGTTTCGTCTCGTGTATCGAGACATCAGTTCAGCGCCGAGTTTTGGGTGCTGAAATCAATTTGTAGCAGGCAGCCAGATGGTGATCTGCCCATCAATAGGTGGAAGATCGGAGCAAATGTCGAACTGGCTGACCGCGAGTTCCATAAACACCAGCAAATAGATATGCTTCTGGGACCCGACTCCTTCTTCATCATGCTGTGCACTGGGAAGATAAGATTGGAGAAGAGTGGTCCGTTGATACAAAGGACGTTGTCTGGTTGGGTGGCATCTGGGCGGTGCAAGAAAATGTTTGCCAATAGCCCAATATGTTGCTTAGTGATGCAACATAGGCAAGATGTTATTTCAGAAGACAGTGTAGGTCGACACTGTGAGTTTAAAGCTGTCCCGGAGAAACGTAATTCAGCACATTATTCTGCGGAGCACATCGTTTGCAAACAAAACTCTCGGGACAGAGTCCACAATTGACACTTTGGTGTTAACTAGTCTTTGATGACTGATCGCAAAGAGCTGAAATCGTCACAAATTGTCAAAAGGCATATAGTTCCCACGAACTTGCAACTCCAGGAGGTATATTTGAGTTTCATGAACGTGTATCTTGACCTTGGTCGTATGATCACTGATATAGAAGTTCCATCAGGACCACTTTACAGTCATTCACACCAGTGAGTCGTGGGACCTTGAATCAGATCCACCAAACTTCGAGTAGTAGTGGACGCGACGTATATGAAAACGTCGTCATACTCTCTGAAGGAATTACTGGTGCGACCTGCTATTTAGAGGAATCTCAATCGGTCATTCGGTAGGTTCCGTCTGAACCGACCTGCCCTCACGGCAGATATTAATACGGGCGAAATTCAATTGGCAAAATGGTTTTCAAACCATTCTAAAGTATTCGAAGAAGGCGGAAATTAGAAAATTTGTATTTCCAATGATGCCGATTCGACAAGATCGCTTGGCATGAGGTGGACGCCAAGGCTGGATACTTTTCGATATCACTTGGTTGGTAGTTTCGCCAAACTAAATCCCACCAAGCGAAAGACGTTGTTTGAAACTTTCGCGTATATGTTAGCCCAAATATACGCGTTGGACGGATGTCGAATCGAGAGTGCGATTTTCTCGAACGATTCAGAAACCACACTACATTGTATAGATACTTCCCCTTCATTATTTGCAACATTTGTAGCCAATCGAGTTGAGATGGCCAATAATGTATCTTGGAGACATGACCTTACACCATTAAATCCAGCCGATTAGTTTTCAAGTGGGTGTGGCGTTCAGAAACTCGATCAGTGCGTTTGTCGTCGTTGCAAGGCTTCAAGACATTGGCCTCAAGGGTTAAATGAAAACTTATGTCCGTGTGTTTTGCATCACAGCAGGATCCACTAAACATCGCTTGTATTGATCATAGGCCGGACATTGTCAAGGTTGGAAGTCCAGAAGAACTTTGGGAACGTTTCGCGAACGTTAGTAGGTCTTTCGTTGAGCATATGGATAATTCTGTCATTGCGGGTGTTTTGCCATCTTTGCTTAATGTGATCTGAGGGTTGTGGGCACCTTTTCTGTTACGGGTAGTTCGATGACTGCCTTTGCTAGAGTGTCTGCCTCTTCATTTCCAGAAATGCCCTGGTGGCTTGGAACCCAGTTGAAGTGTACTGACTTAGTTGTACATAAAAAATCTAATGCCTCCCTGCTCACCTTGACCGTTTCGGAACTGAGAGTAGACGACATCACAGACTTAATGGTTGCCTGACTGTCAACCATGAGGTTAATGGTGTGGCTGTCTGTACAGAGCAGAGTCGCGACTTCCGCTGCTTTTCCAAAACCTCCGCTTGGAATCTACTGCACTGGTCGGATAACTTGTATGAGAACCGGACTTTCCAGTCATTGGGCCCAAGGTGCGCCCGAGTTCTGACCTTTAGGGTGTTTTTGGGTTTGAGGAAGTCGGAGCTTGTAGCCATATCTCTTTCGATGGAACTATGCCCAAAGCCTTGTAGTGACCGGTTCCCCACGAGACGCTGGGCCAACTTGGCTGCCACTAACTTCGCTTGTAGGTCTAAGGTGGGGTAGACCCAGAAGGGTTTCCAGAGCTTTAGTTGGGGTAGTACGATAAGCGCTTGTAATCCACAAGAGGGCTTGGCTTTGTGCCTTTTCCATTAAGGTAAGGTATGTCTTATTTTCGGTGGCCTGCCACCACACGAAAACTCCATAGAGAAGTGTTAGATAGACAACTGAGATGTAGATCCAATGCATAGGTCTGGGTGATAGACCCCAAAAGCAGCTGATGCATACAGCGCCATGATTGCCTTTTTCATCCTTTCTTCAACACTGGCTCTAAAAGTCAGTTTTCTGTCCAGCACCATGCCCAAGTACTTCACGTGGGTGCTCGGTAAAAGGCGCTTACAGTTCACCATCGGTGGGAGCCATCGCGGTACCTTGTACCTCTTAGTAAAGGAGATGAGGTCCGTCTTTTCTGCATTGATATGTAGCCCGGCGTCTTCCACCCACTAACATAATTCCCGCACGGTACGCTCCATTATGAAACTGAGAGTAGATGGGCAGACTCCCGTAATAATTAATTCCAGTCTTGTCTACTCTGAGAGCAACCTTATATTCGTCGTAAATCACTTGCGTGTCGTTCTGTCTAGCTTGCTTGAACAGAGCCTTGACATCGTTTATTACTGCCGAAAGTTCGGCATTCGCCTAGAATAGTTTGGAACTCATTATTTGCCTAGATGGTTGGAATAAACATTAAGTTAGTATAAAGAAATAATGAGTTGTTATTGTAAGCTTAAATTAATTAAATTATTGAACTGGCCAGTAGTGTAAAAAACTCTTATATGTAAGCTAGCCTGTAAGTCTAGTTTGCATTCGGCTGTGCAGCTGTCGCGAGCAGCAGTTTAGTTCGTACTTTCCTTTCGCTATAACCATACACACGCTGCCAAGCCTAACCGCGATTGCCTGTCTAACAAATTAATTGTAACGTTTATTAATTGTATTTTGTTTTTAATAAAGGTAGATTTTAGTAATAGTTAAATTTATAAAAAAAAGGCATTTGTTCATCACATAAAATTATAAGAGTTAGATTTATAAATTTTCTAACTAACTTTTGTCAGGAACGACTAATATATACATATGTACTAATACATTACGCCTAACACCACACTTATTATTTATGTTAAAGATTTCTTTCCCACAAAACTAATGTAAACATTATCGAAAAATCAAATTGTGACAATAACAATTCTGGCTTTCCACGAATAAACAATTCGACAGAATAGTTATTCCCTTCATTGGGGTTAAAACTGCTGACGTTACACAAATCCTAGCCGAACTCTCTTAATCTCTTTAAGATCGAGATCTCTCTCTATTTACATAAGAGCCAAAAGCTCAATGAGTCCAAAGTAAAAAAAAAGCTCAAAACCGTGGAATAAAGTTTTATATATTTTTGATAAACCAAGCTTCTGAACTACGTTATTGGCGCAGCCGGTAGGATATCAGTAATATCCTTGTAATAGTAATCGTCCCTTTTTCAATCCTTTGAAAAGAAATCCTTGTACGACCAAAGAATTTCTAGGATTTGAGCACGACAATCTGCCGCAGAAAGGAAATCGGTTAAAGAACATTACAATTTTGGAAAAAATTATTATCTTGATATCTGCCACAGAACCTAAGCGTTTGTGACTTAAAACCCAATTATCAGTCGTGGCCCATATTTTAAATGTGGGACCGACTCCAAACATAATTGCTATTATAAAGAAAACCGCGCAAAACACCAAACAGTGTTCAACTAAAAAATAGTTCCTCTGGACTATTTGAACACCTGTAAATAAAGAGCTTATTTCTGTGCTTTACAAATCATTTAATTGAAGCCGTAAACGTGAGTCTCTTACAATTTAATAAAAGGGACAATTTGACAAAACATGAAGTGAATAAAAAAGCCATTATTTTGTGAAAATAATCAACTGCCAACAAAATAAAACAATCTACAACTATACAAGCCATAATCAACAATAACATCATGGCAATGGCATTATCTGAAATGCATTTAAAGCAAGCCCTTGGACAAATTCGACAAGTGCCATTATTCGACGGAAAAACCGTGGAACTAACTGCATTTATAAGGAGGATCGATTTTATAATGCAGCTATACCCAACACAGGATGTGAGACAACACAGTGCCTTATTTGGAGCAATCGAGATGCAGACCTCCGGATACGCGCAACGAGTGTCGCAGCTGGAGTGCCCTCATCGATGAATTTAGGCCCTAAACTCCGTATGAAGAACTTCTACGACGTCTCTATAATACCAACTTTAATAAAAGTATCCGTAAGTTTGTTAAAGACCTAGAGTATAAATCTTTTGTAATATCCAACATGTTAATGTTAGAAAATCAAGCCCATAACACTGTATTGTATACCAATGCTATGAATAGCAGTATTAAAGACGTTATTACAAAAAAATTTCCGGACAGAATATTTATGTCATTATCACGATATGACATTACAACACGAAAATGATTATAACGAACGCAATAACCAAAACAATGACAATTCCAAAACGAACAAAACCCAAAGCAATTCAAGCAATGCAAATCGTGAAAAGGGAAATTGTCAGAATTATTACCCTAATCCAAATTACTCAAATAACGCTAACCAAAATCATAAACCAAAAGAAAATGCTGAACCATTACAAAAGGAATTCAAACAAATCATAAACCAAAAGAAAATGCTAAATATAATCAAGCATTACAAAATGACTTCAAAACAAGAAAAAACGGTTATCTTCGGCTCGCCGAAGATTAAATACCCTTGCAGTCATGAATATTGCATTAATCTGGCTTTAATAACCGATTGTTCCTATGGTAGCTATATGATATAGAAGTCCGATTTGGATGATCAACAGATGGGACACAATGAGAATTACATTCTGCGTGAATTTCGTTGAAATCGGTCTATAGACACCGAAAATGTTCATACTAAGCATTTTCAACCGATTGTTCCTATGGGAGCTATATGATATAGTGGTCCGATTTGAATGAAATTTGGTCAACAGATGGGACACAATAAGAAATACATCCTGCGTAAATTTCGTTGAAATCGGTCAATAGACACAGAAAATGTTCATACTAAGCATTTTCAACCGATTGTTCCTATGGGAGCTATATGATATAGTGGTCCGATCTGGCCGATTTTTACATATGAACTGCGTGCAGAGAGAATACAGGCCTGTACCAAATTTCATTAAGATAGCTTTAAAACTGAGAGACTAGTTCGCATAGAAACAGACGGACAGACGGACAGACAGACGGACAGACGGACATGGCTATATCGACTCGACTGTTGATGCTGATCAAGAATATATATACTTTATGTGGTCGGAAACACTTCCTTCAATGCGTTACAAACTTCGTGACAAAAACAATATACCCTCTGCAAGGGTATAAAAAATCTTGATCAAGCTAGATCACAAAACCCAATTAATTACCAAACTCAGAGTCAAAGACCCTCTAATCATCCTCATGAAATATAAAAGAAAAAGTACCAGTTGCCACTCTAAGATGGAAACAATCCGAAAAAGAACCAATCCCTTCATCAGATTAGTTATGAATGAACAAAATTTTAATTGTGTAATTGACACAGGTTCATCCATTAATATAATGAAACAAAACTTTTTAAACTCTCCTATAAAACCTTGCCAATTGAACGTACTAACAATAAATGGTATTATTAAACTAAAGAACTGCGTATCTTTTGCCCCTAGCAAACTGTGCCCTACCCATCAATCAAATCAGTTCCGATTAGAACATCTAAACGATGAAGAAAAATGCAAACTGACCAAAATTCTTTTCGAGTTTAGTGACATTCAGTACAAAGAAAGTGAAAATTTGACTTTTACCACTACAATTAAACATGTCATCTAAACTAAAGACGAAGACCCAATCCAAAAGCGTCCATACAAATATGCGCAAACATTCGAAGAAGAAGTCGAAAAACAAATCAAAGAAATGATTGAACAAGGTATAATTCGTAAATCAAAATCGCTTTATTGTTCACCAATTTGGATTGTGCCAAAGAAATGTGATGCATCGGGTTAAGAAAAGTTCCGTATAGTTATTGACTATCGAAACTTAAATGAAATAACAATCGATGATAAATATCCTATCCCAGTCATGGATGATATACTAGACAAACTTGGAAAATGTCAGTATTTCACTACAATTGACTTAGCGAAAGGATTTCATCAGATACAAATGGACCCACAAAGTATACCAAAAACAGCTTTATCAACTAAAAATGGACATTACGAATACACTCGAATGCCTTTTGGATTGAAAAACGCCCCAGCAACATTTCAACGTTGTATGAACAATCTATTAGAAGATCTAATTTACAAAGATTGTTTAGTATACATGGATGATATAATAGTGTATTCCACTTCATTGGAAGAACATTTATTATCATTAAAAAGGGTATTTACAAAACTGCGCGAAGCTAATCTAAAATTGCAATTAGATAAATGCGAATTCATGAAAAAGGAAACTGAATTCCTAGGACACATAATAACAACAGAAGGAATAAAACCAAACCCAACTAAAATCTCTGCCATACAACATTTTCCAATACCAAAAACACCCAAAGAAATAAAATCGTTTTTAGGTCTTTGTGGTTATTACAGAAAATTCATTCCTAATTTTGCACACGTTGTAAAGCCAATGGTTTTAAAATTAAAGAAAGGTGCAACTATAAATATAAAAGAACCAAATTACATTTCTGATTTTGAAAAATTAAAAGTACTTATAACATCCGATCCAATATTAGTTTATCCGAATTTCGAAAAACCATTTTGTCTTACAACTGATGCCAGTAACATAGCTATTGGAGCTGTTCTGTCTCAAAATCAAAAACCAATTTGTTTCGCAAGTAGAACCCTAAACGAACATGAAATTAACTATGCAGCAATTGAAAAGGAACTTTTAGCCATCGTTTGGGCAACCAAATATTTCCGATCTTATCTCTACGGTAGAAAATTCGAGATTCTCAGTGACCACAATCCAACTAGTTTGTCTTAATAATATAAAAGAACCACATATGAAACTACAACGCTGGAAAATAAAATTAAATGAATTTGATTATCACATTAAATATGTACCAGGTAAAGAAAACTATGTTGCAGATGCTTTATCTAGAATTAAAATTGAAGAAAACTTGTTAGGAGAAACTTCCGATGTAACAGCACCAACAATCCACAGCGCTCAAGAAGATAACCAATTATACATTTCACTCACAGAAAGACCCATCAATTATTTTAAAAGACAAATAGAATCTGTAAAAGGTAACTCAAATAACGCAAACGGCTCTAATTAATTTCATAAAACAAAATAAATTATGTCGAAATGACATACAACCACGCAAAAGAATTAATTAAAGAATACTTATGTTCAAAGAAAAGTGTTATATACTTCAGCAACGAAGCCGATTTTCTTACATTCCAGAATGCTTTCGTTGAAATAATTAGTCCCAATAACATTACAAAAGTAATGAGATCAACTAAAAAATTAATAGACCTCCAGACATATGCCGAATTCAAAGAATTTATTATTAATACACACGAAAAGTTATTACATCCAGGAATAGAGAAAATGACACTATTATTTAAAGAAAAATATTATTACCCAGATTATCAAAACATAATACAAAACATAATTAACGAATGCAAAGTTTGTAATATAGCAAAAACAGAACACAGAAACACTAAGTTGGCTTTCGAATTAACTCCAGAAATCCATAATCCAAGAGAAAAATATGTCATTGATTTTTATATGGTAGACAATAAACAATTTCTATCTTGTATAGACTTATATTCCAAATACGCAACTTTAATAGAAGTAAATGGTCGAGATAGAAGCCAAAAGAGCTCTTTTAAAAGTATTTAATAACATGGGTAAACCAATAGAAATAAAAGCAGATAAAGACTCAGCTTTCTTGTGCTCCGCACTACAAATGTGGTTAAAATCAGAAGACGTAAATATATTTATCACAACTAGCAAAAACGGTATTTCCGACATAGAAAGATTCCATAAAACAGTAAATGGAAAATTAAGAATTATTAATTCTAATCATCAAAACAAATTAACTAGATTTGAAGTTATACTTTACACTTATGATTATATATATATGGACGTTGATGTACTAACGTGACTGTACATTCAAGTGGCCCAGCAACACCAAGCAACGTGCTTGTTAGCGCACAGAACCCTGCAAATAATGCAGCCACCTCCCGCCCAACCGAACGAGGGGCACACCGCATAACGTACTGCTAGCGATAAACGCGAATCGAATTTATAAGTTAGAACATAAAATATAAAATAACTAAAAACGAAATACAATACATCTTAAATTATTAAGCTAAGTTAATTAAGATTTAGGCAGGTGACCGAGAAGAGAAGTTCTAATTAAGGGGGTCGAAGTAGAACTACTTACAACTCGAGAAAGTTAAAGAGACAGTGGAAGAAAGTTTCTAGTTGGTCTAATCGGAACAGCAAAACTTATCTGGCTGAGTAATTCGGAAGAATCACTTTCACCATTGATTAGTTTGTGTAAGAAAATTACACCGAACACTGTAATACGATTAGACATAGAAGGAAGATTAATTAGTAAAAGTATACTACGATAGGATGGTGAGCGTATTTTAGTATTCCATTTGAGAGCCCTTAGTGCAAAAAGAAGAAATCATTTTTTTTACAGATTCTATTCTATCCTGATGAATCCTAAATTGGAGTGACCAATTACAAGATCTATAAAAAGTAAAAAGTGTTTCTGTTAAATAGCGATCGTTAAATTCTTTCGACCAGCGCTTTATGAAGCCCAGGACACTAAAATCATGATTATTAATTGACAATATATGCTTATCGAACATGAGCTGAGGATCCATAGGGATACCCAATTCAGTGACCGACTCAATTCTTTTAAGAGAGTTGCCATCAGAATGTAATTGTTTTGAAATGGCAGGCGCCTACTGAAGTTATGTTAAGTTACTAAAGTTAAGGTTTAATAAATTAGCTTGACACCAGATTTGAAAACTACATAGATCAGATTGTAACCTGGTCCCAAGAACAGACTCAGCAGCCGAAACACAGAGTTTAATGTCGTCGACATACATGAGCACACGAGAGTAACTGATCGCAGATGGAAGATCATTTATGAACAATATAAATAACAAGGGACCGAGATGACTTCCTTGTGGAACACCCGAAGTTACTTGAACAGATTTGGACAAAGTGTCTTTAAAATAAACATGTTGTGTTCTAGAACACAAGTAATTTGAAATCCAAATAGTAAAGTTATAGGAAAGACCCAAAAGATTGATCGTATGTATCCACAGAAATGTCGCAATTGCTAAGTTATTAATTTCTCAAAAGCCTTGGGAACAGCAGACAACTTGGAAATACCCCTATAGTTACAAACATCGGATTTGTTTCCATTTTTGTGAAGAGGAATGATGTAAAAAGATTTCCAAACATCAGAGAAAAAGCATGATTCAACGGACAATGTAAATAGTTTATACAGGGGGTTTAAAAGGCCGTCAGAACAGTTTTTAAGCACACAGCAAGGGACTCCGTCTGGACCAGGTGAAAAAACAGATTTAGTTGCCTTTAAATTACTGGTGTAAAATTGCAATTGAAAGTATTTTAATGTTAAGGGTAGGGTGAGTTACATTTATACTTGTGCATACTATACTTCATTTGGAAAAAAATCGGCAAATAAGTCGGCGGTAGCCTTATCCGCATCAGCAGATTCTCTTTCAAAGAACACACTAGATGGAAGCGTTGATGATTTACGATTCGAATTAACAAAGTTATAAAACCGTCTCGGATTCCTTCTGAACTGTTGCCCACAGTCAGTAAGGTATTCCTTATAACGACGGTCATTCAAAACATAGAAATCAGATCGAGCAATTAGATATCGCGAGAAATGCAAGGAAGAGCCAGTTTCCCTGAATCTCTTATAACATTTCGACTTTCTATTTTTGAGCAATGTTAACTCACGGGTAAACCAAATAGGCTTATTAGACCTGGTTGGAACACAGAGCGGAACAAAGACATCAATTAAGGAATTTAAAGTATCATAAAACGTTGTGATTGCACTATCCATATCTCTACACATGAACAGTCGGGACCAGTCACTCTGGGATAGCAGAACATGTAACTTATTAAAGTCGGCTTTCCGAAACTGACGAGACCGCTTAGTAGATATACTACTAGTACGGGTCATTCGGTCAGGTAAATCAATCAACACTTCCAAAGTCGGGTGATAAGGATCTTCAGGATTCGATAAGGGTTTTATGCGGGAAACAGAAATACGGGAAGGATCCAAAACAAAAATCAGATCAAGCATTCTATTTAAAAAGTTTGGAATAGCATTGATTTGAAGCTAAACATAACACAAAACATAATTCGACTGGTAGAACACCAGCAGATATTTTCATTTGCGCAGGAACACCTGAGTATGATAAACAGCTAAATAAGAATAGACAAATAGAAAACCTGTACAGAGAAATGAACGGTATAAGACTAATAAAACGAAATAAAAGAGGACTCGTAAATTTCATGGGAACATTTTATAAATATCTTTTCCGAACTTTAGATCAAGAAGACAAAAAGAATTAAAATCAAAAATATATAACCTTTTAGAAAATAGTGTTCAAGCCAATGAAGTAAATGAAGTAATAAAAGCTGTCAACAAAGGAATAGAAGTAACCCGAATCAGGATGAAAACTCCTCATAATTTAACAACTATAACTACAACACTCATGCTACTTAACTTTGTATGGCCAATAAAAGGTCAAAGTTTGCAAATCAACCCAATTATCTTTACAGAAAAACTGTACAGAGAAATGAACGGTATAAGACTAATAAAACGAAATAAAAGAGGACTCGTAAATTTCATGGGAACATTTTATAAATATCTTTTCCGAACTTTAGATCAAGAAGACAAAGAAGAATTACAATCGAAAATAGATAACCTTTCAGAAAATAGTGTTCAAGCCAATGAACTAATTGAAGTAATAAAAGCTGTCAACAAAGGACTAGAAGTAATGAACAGTTTAAGTATCACCCATGAGGCAGACCAACGACTCGAATTACTAATTTTCAACTTTCAAGAATTCACAGAGTAGAAGACATTGAGTTAGGTACGCAACTAACCAGGCTTGGTATATTCAACCCTAAATTACTAAAATATGACTCATTAAAACATTTAAATGCTGAAAAATAATAAAAGTTAAAATATCAACTTGACTAAAAACAACTACTAATGAAATTTTAATTATAGTTTTTGAACTGTACTAAACCAAAATTGTATCAATAGAGAAATTATTATCAAAGGAAACAATATGATTAAAGCCATAAATTGTTCAATCCAATTAGATGAAATTCAAATAACTAATACTATATTAGATTACACACAAACAGTTTACATAAATAATAATGTAACCAAACTAGAACCATTGTCATATGTCCAAAATTGTGTAACACGTTCCAAATTATAACTATAACAAAGCATAAGTTAGTCTAGATTTGTACTCCGTAGCTTCGTGTTTTATTGAATAGAGTTTTATATTTTTATACTCTCTGCAAGAGTATATTGGGTTTGTGCAAAAGTATGTAACAGGCAGAAGGAGGCGTGGCAGACCCCATAAAGTATATATATTATTGATCAGCATCACAAGCCGAGTCGATATAGCCATGTCCGTCTGTCCGTCTGTCTCTCTGTCTGTCTGTCTGTCTGTCTGTCTGTCTGTCTGTCTGTCCGTATGAACAAACAGATTTCAGAGATGGTAAGAGCTACAAGTTCGAGCTTGGTGTCAAACGATCAGATATTTAGTCAGTCAATACAAGAATCTTTTTTTTTTCGATGCCACGCCCCATTCGCCCACAATAAGCAAAAAAGTGGACACACCTCGTGAAAAATTGGTGTTTTCGGCAAATATCTCAGTAACTATGGCACCTACGATCACCAATTTGGGTACGGAGGTTCCTAGCGACAGCATAGTTGCATTGCCATTTAAAAGTTTGGACTGCCACGCCCCCTTTTCCCACACTTGAAAAAACTTCAAATGCCGTTTTTTGCAAACTTGTTCGTATCATACAGTATTGTTTAACTATAATTCGTGTGGAGATTAACTATATTAAACTATCCTGAAAGGCGCATTAAAATCGGACTATAAACTAGAAAACTAGAAGCGTTACAATATTGAAAATTGAACGCAATATCAACCCATAGGTGCAAGCGAGACAGAAACACACAAGCACATGTTCGAACGTTTTCGCTGCCTGTGAGTCGGCAGCGCTGCCCGCGGAAGCTGGCTGCGCCGAATACACACATACATACATATATGCAGCATATATTGTCAAACGTACATATGTATGTGTATTCGTATGCAAACAAACAGATGTGTGTTTGATTATGCTTAGATTGTCTTTGTTTCAACATATTTTAATGCAAGTACTACGCATTGTAATATCTGGATACCGATTTTAATAATTTAATCGGGAACAAATGCAGAGAGTATTATACGGTCGGGCGTGCTCGACTGTACTTTTCTTTCTTGTTTTAATAAACCAACTTCTTAACTACGTTATTATATATACGTCGTTGACGGAGGGAAGTTGCTTGGAACCCTCGTTCCACTCATACGCGATATTTGATGAGGATGAGGATTTTATTCTGTTGAAAAATAGTTCAAGTACATTCTTATTTTTATAACTTAAGTCTTACCGCAGTGACTGCTTCCCATCCCGCGCGTTTTTACAGAGAGCTTACAATATACATACATACATAAGTGTGACCAACGCGTTGGGAAACATATTACCAAATTTGAAATCGAAACCTTAACAGTCACTATCGATACTTATTATAAATTCGTTACTAATCGCTATCGGTCCGCCTCACGACATCCCCACCCCCGTGAATGATCTACTTCACTCACGTCCAGTATAGCAAGCTTAGAGACGGGGCGCATTATCGTTCGGACACGGTTTCGATCAACAACGCGTACACTGGCACGTAGGGCCACTCCATCTGGTCCCGAGTAGACTTCTTCCACGATGCCCTTTCGCCATTCCCTGTGTGGCAATGCTGGGTCACATACAAATACTACATCTCCAGTGCGCATCGGTTTGGTGCTCCGGCACCATTTCTCTGGGCCTACAAGCGTAGGTAAATACTCACAGACCCATCTCTTCCAGAATCGGTCGCGCAACAGGCGCGCTATACGCCACTGCTAGTGTTTTGCGTGAGCTCCTTACTCTCAATGCCGGGTACATCTGGCAGATTCGCCGTTCCCTTTAACAAGTCGTTCGGTGTCAGAGGCGCTTCTTGGTCTATAGACATTGTCAGGTGGGTAAGCGGACGAGAATTTACGACGTTTTCCGCTTCAATCAAAAAACTTTGGAGCACATGCTCCTTAGGCGCTAACTCCCTTAGTGTTTGGTTCAGAACTCGCCTCACACACTGTACCATTCTCTCCCAGACTCCTCCTTCAGATGGATTCGCTGGGCAGTTGAAGAGCCACTCGACTCCCTTGGTCGACAGCTCATCCTGTATTCTCTCTGGCTCGAAAACATCTGTGAATCGCTTGGCCTCTCTGTCGGGTCCGATGAAGTTCTTGCCATTGTCGGTGCGCATTCTACGTACTGGTCTACATACCGGCAAAGGAAATTTCTCATGGCAATGATACAGGAGTCTGTCGAGAGATCGTGCGCCAGTTCCAAATGTATCGCTCTTGTTGTCAGGCACGTAAACAAGGCGAACCACCGCTTCCAGACGATACGAGCAGTGGTCCAAAATAATCCAGTCCAGTATATTTGAATGGCCACCCATTGGCCTCTAGTCGGTCCTCTGGCAAAGGACCCATCATTGGTGGCGCTGGTTGCGCCCGTTGTAACTTGCATGTAGCACATGCACATCGGGAAATGTTTCTCACTGGGACCGTCGTAGTAACAAGTCCTCCGCGTGCACCCATCGCCATTGCCAAACTTCCGTGAACTCCAAGATCTCTGACACTCGGTTGCCGACAAACTGCTTATATCGGCGGTGAGTGCTGCCTATCCAGTGGAGCACTGTCTTAGAGTCCGTCCAAAGCACTATGTTGCTGATGGCTACGCTGTGCTCCTCTTTCACAGTGTTCAGCAACCTGGTTCCCAAGACGACGGCTTGCAACTCCAGTCTTGGAAACGACATGGTTCTCATGGGCGCTCATTTCGTTTTAGCAAATATAAAACGTACGCGTACTTCGCTGTCGGTTGTGACCCTCCAAAAGGCCACTGCCGCAAATGCCGATTGACTTGCATCTACGAACACATGTAGTTGCGTATCCAATATTACTCCAGGGCCATAGTAGTAACATGGACATCGAAATTTTCCCACGTTAATTACCTCTTGACGCCATTTGTCAAATGCGTCGGAAAGTCTGTCCGGTAGTGGTTCGTCCCACTTTACTTCACGTCGCCAAATCTCTCTCAGCAGCAGTTTGGCGGTAATCATAAGGCAGCTCAATAATCCTAATGGATCAAACCCGGACATTAATAGGCTCAGAAATTCTCTTTTAGTCGCAGTCCGTTTGCTTTCCAATACGCTGCTCGGTACTCTATGGAATGTCACATTAAACTTGAACTCATCTGTGGCTAGCTGCCAGTACATTCCCAGTATCTTTTCCTCAGCGTCACACCATCCGACGTCCTCTGTGGTTCCCATTTGGCCCAAGGCGCCGATCACTTGTAGTGAGCTGGAAGCAAATTTGCACAATTCAAACCCAGCGTTCGCATGTATCTCTTTTACCCGTCTTGACACGGCAATGGCTTCCAGTTCCGTCGCGAAGCTATCCACGTAATCGTCTACGTAGTGATAAGTGAGGGCTTTAACAGCCCGTGCGTCCGTAGTTTGTAGTCTGTAGCGCGTTAAGGTTCTTGACATGCTGTGAGGCACAGGGTGAGCAGGCTGCTCCGAATGTCATTACACTCATCTCGTATACATCCGGGTCTCGTTGATCATCACCATCCCTCATAGGAACCGTTGAGCACATCTGTTTTGCGGCCTTATCAGCACCTGATGAAACATCTCCTTTATGTCTCCACAAACTCCTATAGCTCCTTCCCGAAAGTGGAATAGTGGTTTGTAGTGCTTGTAGCCGCATCGAATACTAGGCGCAATTTTCCCGGCTTGTTTGGATTCATAACTCCAAAGTGTTGCAGGTACCATCTTTTGTCGACGTTGCCCATATCGACTTCGTGGCGTTCCAATCGCCTGGCGTGCTTTTTATTCACATAATCATTCATAATCCGCTTATAGGCTTGTGCGAATTGTACATCACGTTTTATCTTTTTCTCAATATTGATAAGCCTCTTATGCGCCATGCCATAGCTTAGCGGTAGCACAATGTTATCATATTTCCATAGCAGCCCGGTTTGGTAGCATTGCCCGACTCTCACTGTGGTGTCTTCGAGCATTTTCTGGCTTCTGTCGTCGGCTGCGACCGGCGGCGAAAGCTTCACTCCAAAGTTCTCTATCTCGAAATAGTCGCTTACCATTTTTTGTACAGCATCATCTTGTGACACTGCTAGATGGCAGAACTTTGGCGTAGCTAATTTCAACGTGTGTTGGAGGGTCCAAATACAACCCATCCAAGTTTGGTTTCGGCTGCGTATGGTCCTCGATTTGGGACCTGTCTGGTCTTCATTGGTATCCCCAAGTGGGCGTGATCCAATCCAATAAGAAGCTTTGATACTGCTTTGCTGTACGGCTTCATCGGTAAGTTCATGTATTCCATGGCTCCTTGAATATCTCTTCCTTGCAGGCTTTGCATCGGCAAACTCAAGTTATGAACCGAATTCACATTCTTCAAGGAATATCGTTAGTCTTTTCCAGTTCCACTAGCTTGCAGATTGACCACGGTAGCTGGCTCTTGGCAGATTTGCCCCCAAACCAATTGATGTTCAGTTGTCGTCGTTCACCTTCCAGATTCAATTTACGTCGAAGATCGTCATCCATCATGGACACAGAGGATCCTACGTCAAAGAGTGCGTACGTGTCTACCCGCATATTTCCTCGTCCGAATAGAGTCACAGGCAATATGCGGCATAGTAGCCGCATTTTATTTGGATCGACGCAACTCAGTTTCCTCTCAGGCGCCGTTTCAATGGCCCTCGGAGTCGTCTCTCGGCTGGTGACTCTACGTGAATCCGAAGGACTTCTTCTTCTTTCATCTCTAGATCTCCGCCTGGCTGGCGGTGGGGATCTAGAGGAATTCAAGGCTTCGTGTAGATTCCGCGCCATCCATTCATTCCGCAGTTCTTGTCTCCACGGCAGGATCTGGCCATGTGACCGCCACGCAAACACGAAAGCTCGGTTGAAATCTTTACAGTATATAACTCCATGCTGTCCATTACATATTGGACACCTTCTCCAATCATCATCCTGTTTGTCGGCGCTTACATGTAGTACTCGACGTTAGGGTTCCTTTACCTCGACGAC
Source organism: Drosophila arawakana (assembly GCA_018151165.1). NCBI lineage: Eukaryota > Metazoa > Arthropoda > Insecta > Diptera > Drosophilidae > Drosophila > Drosophila arawakana. Next base: position 323,451 of record JAECWX010000711.1, on the reverse strand, counting down.
AAATATTGTGCAGATGACATTGGCGAGTTCGTTCAGCCACTACTGAAGTGAACGATCGTGGGGTAAATATTTAGTGTTGCACAAAATCTGGCCCATTCCACTCTTCTGGTTGTTGACAGTTTGGTGATCAGTTCCTCGATCAACGTTGGATTTCCTAGGTGATGTTCCCCATTCGGGATCTATTGTATGCAGTGAGATTGCTCACGCACGTAGCAAACGGTATGATACGTGTCAACTGGTGCTCCTGAATAGGTTGAACTTCACGAGCGCTTTGAAGTTGGCTCCGACTAAACTGCTCCGGTCGTCCATATCTTTAGCGTAGTTGGTCAATCACCGCATTTACCGTCATTGGATGGATGAGCAACGATATTACTGTACCTCTTGCTTCTCCTTTCAAGGCCTTTATCAATCTCAGATTGTTCTCCAAATCTGTGCAGACGTATGCTGCCGTTGTTTCCGTATACGCAAGTAAAAATATGGGCCAGTCTTCGGGCTGGCCTTCGAATTCACGAAGATCCGGCAGTTTACGTGTGGTTCTCATCATCGGCGTAGTGGCTCCGCAAACAATCGTGGATGGCGTCGGTGCCATCAAAATTTCCCTCGGGCTCATGTGCAAGGGAGCGCACCCTGACGTTGCTTGTGCTAGTTGCACTGCTCACTCCAATGTTTTCGCGTTCAACGGTATCGTTTGCGGTACTTACTCGCAATTGGTTCGTCGTTGAATTCCGAATTTCTTTCTCCTCTGTTGCGACTTGGATATCATTATTGTGTGTCTTCTCAGGCTTATTGGGCTGTGTACATGGCATACTCAAACCTCCAGATGTAGCACTGGGTGTATGCTGTGGTTGCGGCTTATTTGACGCAATCCTCACCTTTGGTGTCGCAGTCATCGCTGCGACTGTTGTGTCTCGTCTGTTCCATATCATGTAGTCTAGGACTTCTTCTGGGCGAGTGTTGGGTTGGCATTCTCAACTTTCCCCAGGAAACTCACAACTCTCTAGCTGCGTGGGTGCGAGGTAGTCGCTACTACAGTTTCGACCGCACCACTCTGTCTCCAGCGCAAATTGTTCTTGCAGACTTTACGTTCACATTAGCGGCAAATAACCGAAATGCGGCTTTATGGTCTGCGAATGCAGGAAGGTAGGCTCTAACCTCACAATGACGGCGAATGAACGAAACGCTGCATCATGGTATCAAAATGAAAAACAAACGGTTCCGATTGCACAATAATCGTGGTATGCGAATAAAAGAATAAAACGCTTGTCGTTGACGGAGGGAAGTTGCTTGGAACCCCCGATCCACTCATGTGCGATGTTAGATGAGGATGAGGATTTTATTCTGTTGAAAAATAGTTCAAGTATATTCTTATTTTTATAACTTAAGTCTTACCGCAGTGACTGCTTCCCATCCCGCGAGTTTTTACAGAGAGCTTACAATAACCTTAACAGTCACTATCGATACTTATTATAAATTCGTTACTAATCGCTATCGGTTCGTCTCACGACAATATATAAGATAGACTAACTTATGCTATGTTCTGGAGACGTTAAGCAAACCTCGGTTTTGAGCTTTTATTAATTGGACTTTGGGCTCATTGAGCTTTTGGCTCTTATGTAAATAGAGAGAGATCTCGACCTTGAAGACATTGAGAGAGGTCGGCGAGGATTTGTGTAACGTCAGCAGTTTTAACCCCAATGTTGGAATAACGATTCTGGCAAATTGTTTATGATATTTAATTCGTTTGAAGCCAGAATTGTTATTGTCACCATTTGATTTTTTATAATATTTACATTAGTTTGTGGCAAACAATTCTTTAACATAAATCATAAGTGTGGTGTTAGGCGTAATGTATGGTTACATATGTCACTATATATAGTTGTAAATTTATGTGTAAAACAGAGGTGGCTTTATTCATTTTTACTAGTATTTTCTTTAAAACAATATATATACTGACTTGTTTAATTTGTTGATCATATTATCAATGAATTCTTTGCTTCTGGTGGCCATTCGATCTTCACGCTCATCAATTCGAAGGGTATGTGCATCTTTCATACCGGCGATCATATTTAAAATGGCATCACGATCATCCATGCAAGCTCTGAGCTCAGTAGGAACGTATTCAAAGTCTTGCATTGCAAGTTTTGTTGATATAAAACGAGTAACAATTTCAGTCATGTTTTCGGAGAAATGTACGGATATTTCCCGCAATTGAACAAAGAATGCCTGCGACTGTTCCAAGAATTTTGACATTAAGTCTGAAATTTTTCGGTGAAAGTTTGTAGTTGACTCCTGTGGGTTCTTTAATGGTTTTATTTAATTTAAAAATTTAAGTATATCTGACCTCTATAGTTTCGTGTAAATGCAACTCCTGAGACATTAGAACGAGCCACATATCATTTAAAGCATCTTCAAAATGAACATTAAGTTTATCCATTATATCCGAAAGTTTTAGATTTTCGAGAGAGTCTTCGTCATCACCGTGCATTATATTTTGTTCTAATAATCTTAACGTTAGTCGAGCTTCTTCAAAAATTCTTTCCTTATACTGTAAAAAATCTTCAATTTCTTTTTGTCCTGCATTTTGAAGATTTTTCTGACCATCTATTAAATTGTACATAAAATCTTTGATTTCCTCATCTCTTTCAGTAAATCGTTTCAGACCTAATTTATAAATCTCTTGAGTTAGCTCAAATACATCCTTTTCATATTCTTCCGCAAGTTCTTGGGCTTGCTGACCCACCATCATAAGAACTCGGCCATCTGCGTCATCCCGCCAGAATGAATCATACAATTGGTTTCCATCTAGATGGTCTACAAAACTGGATGCCAAGCGTTCAGCTTCGGATATTTCTCTTTCCTGAGCTTCACGCGCTTGAATTTCCTTTTCCTGAAGGTATTCAATTTCTCGTAAATCACGACTTTGTAAAGAAAAAGAGTTAGTTCAAATAAGGTTCAGTAATCTAAAATTCTTACCTAAATCTTGCATGTGCCATTTCCCTTATTTCTTTTTTGATAAACTTGTATTCGTAGTAACTAAGATTTGGCAATAAGGTAATGACATATAATGACAAAGGAAAATCCGTGTTTTGAGCGACTGGATTTCCTTCTAAGTTCAATACTCTAAGATTTTTCATAAGCCGAAATCTGTCAATCTAAAAATAAAGCAAATTTAAAAACAATATTAAAAAAATTAAATAAAACAATTGTTTTTAAAAATAAACTATGCAATGCCATATTATTTCGTGGCGTGAAGTCAACTCTGACTGGAATATTGTTAATTCATCGTCACCTTTTTTTTTTCATTTTTGTTTGAACTGTAATTTTTGTGTTATATTATTGACGTCAAAGTTTCAAAGTACTGCTGCGTGACGATGCTAATGACTGAGTTACGTTCAATGTAATCAGAGTCTGCAGTCAAATCACCAGATCTTTGCAAGCTGATCCACTCAGGATGAATTTTGCAGAGAGCTGATAAGTCCGTATTTTGGGGTTGCAAAAATTTATTGATTGTGACATCCCATGTTTAACCATTAAAATGTTTGGTTTGTATGTGTGATTTGACATAATGGTGATATTTTGTCGTTGAACAGTAGAAATTTACAGCTTTGATCCGTGGAAAATACTGCTTGCTTGTTATGACAAATGTATTAATCAGTGTTATAGTGAAAACATCTTGCCAGTCTTCTCTTAAAAGTCCCACGAATTGTTCTCGGTGACTATTTCATTCACTGCTCAATCGAATTTTATCAATTTCATGCCATAACTGCTCTTAACTGGAATGTTATCGAGGTTGTATAATTTCATTTTATCTATTCCATGTAAGGGCAATGTTATCTGGAAAATAACGTGTTGTCCGACTACTGTTCCTTCGGTTTCCATCAGTTTGTAAAGTTGGATAACATTGTTCTTATGAGTTGGCAGGGCTTGTTCTTCAGATAAACACTTTCAGCTGCTTTAGCCTTATGTTGTTTTGGCAGATGTACACTGACGATTTCTTTTATTTAATTTATTTGAGCCATTTTCATTGCGTAATTAGAATCAAGGATTCCAAATAGGCTGCTCGCAATATTTCCAAAAATGTGCAATGGTCCGTTTCCCTTTTGAGTTCTTCTTCGATGTGCCGAACTGATCAGTAATTTTGAGCACAGTTCACCCACTCCTTCTGTTGTGCTGAGTATCTTTTCATATTTACTTAATATGGTGCCAGATCATAGTACGCAATAATTTTTCATTGGGATATGTTGAAGGAACGCGGTCATTGCCATGGAACTTTGTCTTCGTTGATGAGTAACAGTGTTCCTTCCTTGATATTGGGCAGAGGTAAATGTCATTTATGTCGTCTTTGTAGTTCACTTAGATATTCTGAGGACCACCGGGTCCAAAAAATGTGTCGGAGTTTTTACGAATGCTCTCAACACTCCTCCGAAGTGAGTAGCAAGTGGTGGAATAAAACTGAAGTTGATATTTAGTTTATTGCAGCTCTCAGTAATCTCATCCCATGCCTTTCTCGATAAGATTGCTTCATTAAGTTCCTTCAACTGATTGCAACCTCCCACAAAGATTGTTGTGTTGTCACAATATATGTTGTCGATCCTTCCTCGACGTGCCAAAGTACGCTTTCCTTAATAATCATTTTTACAATTGAGTGATTGTATGGCAGTAAGATTTTGTGTTTTGCTGTCTCAGGAAGTCGAGAATTTTCCAAGCGTACTCCAACTAAAATAACTCAATCCTTCATTGCAACTTCCCACAAATGTTGATGCGTTGTCACAGTATATGGTGTCAATCCTTTCTCAGCGTGCAAAAAAACACTTGAGTGCACGTATACAAATATGGCTATATATCCTTATCAGGTTTCTTTCCTCTGAGTGTTGGAACCTTCGACACCGCACACAATTTCTCACAATGCTTCATGGAAGGGAATTGCCATTTGGCGGCCAAAATACAATGATTGCCAGATGCCATGTTTAACCATACAATTTTTTGGTTTGTATATGTTTCTGTAAATTATTGCCGTTGAATAGTAGAAACTCACAGCTTTGATCCATGAAAAATACGACTTGCCTGTTGTGAAAAATATATTCATCAGTTGTTATTAATATAAGTATTAATTTGAATATCAACGGATTATTTCTTAATTTGAATATTAACGGATTTATGTAAATTAACAACACTGAATATGTTAAGCTCCTATGTTATTTAAAATACGAAGTTGGCAGCATCAAAAGATGCAAAAATTTGGACAAGTGGAAAGTGGGCAGTTCGAGAACAATACTGACGCCGACAAGACACAAATTTGAAACCCCGTCCTTCACACTCTAATATTAAATTTGAATAAATTCCTCAGTTTTGTTCTAAATCGTTGTCGCCCTTTAATTGCCGATCTTACAATTTTCAAATTTGTCTAACCATGGTTGGAATTTGTGCAACTGCCGTGCATTAATAAATTTGCGATATTGCCAATGCCGTGTAATATTGATAGCAAAGCCAGCTTGATATTAGAGTGTGAGTGTTCTCAAAATTGTCTTGCCATTCTTGAAATTCATGCCACTGACAACGCCAAGTAATTAACAATGAGGAGTTTGCTGTAGTACCATTGCCGTGTACTGCACAAGCCACGGAAAATTTCCAAACGACGCCAAAATACATACGACTCCATTTTGTTGTGAAATTCACCACGAAAAAATCTACATGTGCCGCTATTTCTGATGAAAATTTTTCGATTGAAAATACATAAATGAGTGATCGTAGATTACGCAGTAGCAGTAAAAAGTCAAACCAGAAACCTGAAATATTCAAAATGAGTGAAGACGAGATTTCTGACGAGATGAACCAAACAATAAAATGTGACAGCCAAAAAAGGGATACGGATTATGGAACATTGAAGTCGGAATTGGATGCACTTACGATCGCCGTACAACGTTTAACCGAGATGTCAGTCCAAGCAACAAACACAGCTGCAATTCAGCAGCCACGTCCAACAGCTATAGACAATCCGGTGCCAACTGTAAGTCATAAATCGACAATGCCATTAAATTACGCCACACGTCCAGCAAAACTACACGAGTTACCATCGTTTTCTGGATCCGCCGAAGATTGGCCGTTGTTCATCTGTAATTTTAATGAGTCAACGGAGGAGTTCCAATACACGCCACGCCAAAATTTGATACGACTGCAAAGATGCTTGTCAGGATTGGCCAAAGAAGCCGTCGCATCAATGCTTATTTATCCAAGTGACGTTCCAAACGTTATAGATGAATTGGAATTTCGTTTTGGTCGCCCAGAAATTCTTGTGCAATCTCAACTAATGAAAATTCGAGAATTTCCAAAAATACCGTACAACAAGCCGGAACAAATAATAGATCTTTCAACCAAGGTAAGAGGAGTAGTCGCCTTTCTGAAATCTGCTGATGCTATTCATCATTTATGTAATCCAACAATAATGGGAGAGTTACTAAATAAATTGCCAACAGAGAGACAGATCAGCTGGCTGGAATATATTTCCAGATTTAGAACCTATGCCACGCTAGAAGATTTTTCTGTTTGGCTTTGCCAAACTGCCAGAATTGTCGGTCAATTGCCTGTGGTAATTGAGAATTCATCAAAAATGCCAAACTCTAAAGCCAGTAAACCAATTCTTCATGTGAGCCAAAACACGTCCGACAAAAAATGCGTTATTTGCCAAGAGAACCACATGATAAATCAATGCAACACTTGGAAGGAAGCCGAAGTCGCCGATCGTTGGAATATTGTCAAATCCAATCACTTGTGCTTCGCTTGCCTTAAAAAAGGTCACAGCCTGACCACTTGCCGCCAAAAGGAACAATGCAAAATCGAAGATTGTCATCGTATGCATCATCGAAGTCTTCATAGCCCTGTGTCCAAGCCACGATCCGAGCCCAAGGAGACCAGCCAGGTCCCTGCTCAGTCAATGCCAAATTTGCCAATGTTGCACTGCAACACCGACGAGCCTATTAAAAATTCTGCCAGTAATATTAATGGGTGCTAAAGGAAAAATTAAGACGTATGCCTTGTTTGATGAGGGCAGTACTATAACCATGATGGATGAAACACTTGCGGCCAGCCTCGGTCTAAAGGGCCAAGCCAAGCCACTTACACTGCAATGGTTTGATGATAAGACTACTACCACTATGTCAAAGAAAGTAGATTGTATCATAGCAGACAGCCCTAATAATCAGCATTTTGACCTAAAAGGAGTTCAGACTATATCAGAATTGAATTTGCCAATTCAGACGTTTAATAAGGATGACTTTATATATCTCAAGGAACTTTCTATAGAAAACTATATTAATGCGAAGCCAGCATTATTAATTGGCTTAGACAACATGCACTTGGGTCTGACAACTACCGTAGTTGGAGACGGAATCGTTAATCCAATAGCCGCCAAAACGAAACTGGGTTGGCTCGTTTATGGGCCAAATAATCCTGCCTTAATCAAGAAGCCGAGAGTTCTTCTGATTAATAAAAGAGATGATGAATTGCACAACATGGTCAAGGAATATTTCACAGCCGATAGCTTTGGAGTGAATAATTTGCCGTTAATTGAGCCACCAGAGGATAAACGAGCAGATGAAATAATGAAAAAACATGTAATTCGCACAGAAGATCGTTTTCAAATTAGATTGTTGTGGAAAAAAGATGTCAACTTGCCTGAGAGCTACAACATGGCTGAGAAACGATTAATCAGCATTGAGAGAAAGATGCATGCGAACACTAAGTTTGCTGAAAACAAGGATGAACAAGGATGAAATTATTAAATACTTAGTCAAAGGATACGCCAGAAAACTCGAGCCACAAGAAATACAAGACAAGACAAATCACGTATGGTATTTGCCACATTTTGGTGTGCAAACTATCCATAAGCCAGATAAACTTCGAATAGTTTTTGATGCCGCCGCCCAAGTTAATGGGATTTCGTTAAATTCGTCTCTGTTGAAAGGCCCAGAACAAGCAAAGCCATTAATCGCCATTTTACTTCGTTTTCGAAAAAATAAAATTGGAGTTGCTGCAGACATAAGGGAAATGTTTTCACAGATCCAGATTCATCCGGACGATCAGTCAGCACAGCGTTTCCTTTGGCGTAATGGTGACACATCAAAACCGATTGAACATTATGCCATGACCTCAATGATTTTCGGAGCTGTTTGCTCACCATATTGTGCGGAGTATGTTAAAAATAAAAATGCCAAGGAGTTCCTGGGGCAATACCCGGATGCCGCAAACGCCATTATTAACAGCCATTACGTAGATGACTTAGTCATCAGTTTCAAAACAGAAAGTAACGCCATTGAAGTCTGCAACCAAATTGTAGAAATCCATCGCCAAGGAGGTTTTGAGCTCAGGAACTTTGTGTCAAACTCCAGTCAAGTACAAGTCGCAATGAACAAAGATGAAGCAGTGATCGATCAAACACTCGAGTTCCTACAAAGAGAGAACTATTAGGAATAGTCATGTCCATATTCGACCCGTTTGGACTCATAGCCGACTTCCATGTCTTTGCCAAAGTCCTTATCCAAGAGACATGGAATCAACAAATAGGATGGGATGATTACATACCAGAAGAACTACAAAAGGGATGGAAGTCTTGGTGGGCTGAGCTGCAAAATATGTCAAAATTTCAGCTGCCTCGTTGCATATCGCCAAATATGATGACCACAAGTATCGTGCAATTACATATATTTGTCGATGCTAGCCAAAAAGCCTTTGCAGCCGCCGCATACTTACGCATCACAAGTGACAATAGCACTGAAGTAGCCTTTGTGATGGGAAAAACACGTTTAGCTCCTAAAAAATTGATGTCTATTCCCCGCTTGGAGTTGCAAGCTGCCGTATTGGGAGTACGTCTATTTACTCTATTAAAAAAGCATCTGTCTTACGCCATTGAAGAAACAACATTCTGGAGTGACTCAAAAACTGTTCTCCAGTGGATACATTCCAAGACACGCAGATTCAAGCCCTTTGTCGGTCACCGAGTGACAGAAATTCTTGCCAACACTGACGCCCAACAATGGATGTGGGTACCAACTGAAGACAACCCAGCCGATGACGCCACGCGAACATTACATAAACCAAAAATCAACTGCAAAACACAATGGTTAACAGGACCAGTCTTTTTAAAATCTGCCAGTGAGACTTGGCCTCAGATGACGCTAATAATTCCCAGCGAGCCTCTCTTGGAAGAAATTCGAAATTGCCCTGTGTTGAACTGTCGGGTGAAAAAAGAATTTTTAGAACAATTTAATTATTCTTCTTTCAAGAAAACTGTACGTGTAATGGCATACGTACTCCGAGCCAAGAAATCTTTTTTGTGTCTATCAGAAAAGAGAGCCCCCACCAATATTTCGCTGTCAGCCGAAGAACTCAACGAAGCCGAAAAAACTTTATGCCGGCTAATCCAATGCCAAGTATTTTCGGATGAGTTAGAGATGATTGAAGAAAGCGGTGAAGTCTCCAAATCCAGCTGCATTTACAAATTGTCGCCGTATAGAGATGAAGAAGGTTTACTACGACTAGCTGGACGTATAGACGAAGCTCTGTGTTTGCCCCTGCAAGCAAGACGCCCCATTATATTGCCAACGAATCATCCAATGTCACACTTGGTCATGAAACACTTTCATGATAAGTTCCATCATCAAAACAACGCCGTCATAATCAATGAAAGCCGCCAAAAATTTTGGATTCCAAACGTCAAGGTTCTACTGAACAAAGTCCGACGAAACTGTAACAAATGCATCATAGAACGCAGCAAACCACGTGCCCCTTTGATGGGACAACTTCCAGCCGACCGCCTTACGCCGTATGTACGTCCTTTTACATACACGGGAGTCGATTTGTTTGGGCCATTAACAGTAACGATCGGTCGTCGCACCGAAAAACGTTGGGCAGTCATCTTCACGTGCCTAACAGTCCGAGCCACACATTTGGAGATCGCTGAGAATCTCTCATCGGATGCGTTCATCGTATGTCTGCGAAATTTTATTAATCGTCGAGGTGTACCAGTCGTTATTAGATGTGACAATGGTACCAATTTCATTGGAGCGCAGAAAGAACTTGCAGAAGCCGATCGTACTCTTAACACAGATGCCATTGCTGATGAAGCCGAGAATAAGGGAATCAAATGGATCTTTAATTGCCCGGCCAATCCAAGCTCAGGTGGATGTTGGGAACGACTTATCCGAATTATAAAAGGACTTCTACACAAGACATTAAAAGATGTACATCCACGAGTTGAAACACTACGAGCTGCTCTTATAGAAGCTGAAAATATTTTGAACGCACGTCCGCTTACAGATGTTCCAATTAGTCATGCAGAGGAGGAACCACTTACACCAAGTCACTTCCTGATTGGAACAGCAAGTTCGACGCAGACGCCAGATGAACCCGGAAAGGAAATCTGTCTACGCAAACAATGGCACATTGCTCAATCTTTAAGAGCTCGTTTTTGGAAACGGTGGATAACAGAGTATCTACCGCAACTGGTCTGCCGCACCAAATGGCATGACAAAACTGAGCCATTAAAGCTTAACGATTTAGTAATTATCATGGATGCAGCGACACCACGTGATAACTGGAAAAGAGGCCGCGTTGTTAAGCTATACACCGCCAAAGACGGACAAATACGCTCCGCCGATGTCCAGACTAACCAGTCGATCTTACGTCGTCCCGCCAACAAACTAATTGTGCTCAAGTTAAGTGGTGAATCTTGCTGAGATTCACTGTGAGGGGGAATGTTATTAATATAAGTATTAATTTGAATATCAACGGATTATTTCTTAATTTGAATATTAACGGATTTATGTAAATTAACAACACTGAATATGTTAAGCTCCTATGTTATTTAAAATACGAAGTTGGCAGCATCAAAAGATGCAAAAATTTGGACAAGTGGAAAGTGGGCAGTTCGAGAACAATACTGACGCCGACAAGACACAAATTTGAAACCCCGTCCTTCACACTCTAATATTAAATTTGAATAAATTCCTCAGTTTTGTTCTAAATCGTTGTCGCCCTTTAATTGCCGATCTTACAATTTTCAAATTTGTCTAACCATGGTTGGAATTTGTGCAACTGCCGTGCATTAATAAATTTGCGATATTGCCAATGCCGTGTAATATTGATAGCAAAGCCAGCTTGATATTAGAGTGTGAGTGTTCTCAAAATTGTCTTGCCATTCTTGAAATTCATGCCACTGACAACGCCAAGTAATTAACAATGAGGAGTTTGCTGTAGTACCATTGCCGTGTACTGCACAAGCCACGGAAAATTTCCAAACGACGCCAAAATACATACGACTCCATTTTGTTGTGAAATTCACCACGAAAAAATCTACATGTGCCGCTATTTCTGATGAAAATTTTTCGATTGAAAATACATAAATGAGTGATCGTAGATTACGCAGTAGCAGTAAAAAGTCAAACCAGAAACCTGAAATATTCAAAATGAGTGAAGACGAGATTTCTGACGAGATGAACCAAACAATAAAATGTGACAGCCAAAAAAGGGATACGGATTATGGAACATTGAAGTCGGAATTGGATGCACTTACGATCGCCGTACAACGTTTAACCGAGATGTCAGTCCAAGCAACAAACACAGCTGCAATTCAGCAGCCACGTCCAACAGCTATAGACAATCCGGTGCCAACTGTAAGTCATAAATCGACAATGCCATTAAATTACGCCACACGTCCAGCAAAACTACACGAGTTACCATCGTTTTCTGGATCCGCCGAAGATTGGCCGTTGTTCATCTGTAATTTTAATGAGTCAACGGAGGAGTTCCAATACACGCCACGCCAAAATTTGATACGACTGCAAAGATGCTTGTCAGGATTGGCCAAAGAAGCCGTCGCATCAATGCTTATTTATCCAAGTGACGTTCCAAACGTTATAGATGAATTGGAATTTCGTTTTGGTCGCCCAGAAATTCTTGTGCAATCTCAACTAATGAAAATTCGAGAATTTCCAAAAATACCGTACAACAAGCCGGAACAAATAATAGATCTTTCAACCAAGGTAAGAGGAGTAGTCGCCTTTCTGAAATCTGCTGATGCTATTCATCATTTATGTAATCCAACAATAATGGGAGAGTTACTAAATAAATTGCCAACAGAGAGACAGATCAGCTGGCTGGAATATATTTCCAGATTTAGAACCTATGCCACGCTAGAAGATTTTTCTGTTTGGCTTTGCCAAACTGCCAGAATTGTCGGTCAATTGCCTGTGGTAATTGAGAATTCATCAAAAATGCCAAACTCTAAAGCCAGTAAACCAATTCTTCATGTGAGCCAAAACACGTCCGACAAAAAATGCGTTATTTGCCAAGAGAACCACATGATAAATCAATGCAACACTTGGAAGGAAGCCGAAGTCGCCGATCGTTGGAATATTGTCAAATCCAATCACTTGTGCTTCGCTTGCCTTAAAAAAGGTCACAGCCTGACCACTTGCCGCCAAAAGGAACAATGCAAAATCGAAGATTGTCATCGTATGCATCATCGAAGTCTTCATAGCCCTGTGTCCAAGCCACGATCCGAGCCCAAGGAGACCAGCCAGGTCCCTGCTCAGTCAATGCCAAATTTGCCAATGTTGCACTGCAACACCGACGAGCCTATTAAAAATTCTGCCAGTAATATTAATGGGTGCTAAAGGAAAAATTAAGACGTATGCCTTGTTTGATGAGGGCAGTACTATAACCATGATGGATGAAACACTTGCGGCCAGCCTCGGTCTAAAGGGCCAAGCCAAGCCACTTACACTGCAATGGTTTGATGATAAGACTACTACCACTATGTCAAAGAAAGTAGATTGTATCATAGCAGACAGCCCTAATAATCAGCATTTTGACCTAAAAGGAGTTCAGACTATATCAGAATTGAATTTGCCAATTCAGACGTTTAATAAGGATGACTTTATATATCTCAAGGAACTTTCTATAGAAAACTATATTAATGCGAAGCCAGCATTATTAATTGGCTTAGACAACATGCACTTGGGTCTGACAACTACCGTAGTTGGAGACGGAATCGTTAATCCAATAGCCGCCAAAACGAAACTGGGTTGGCTCGTTTATGGGCCAAATAATCCTGCCTTAATCAAGAAGCCGAGAGTTCTTCTGATTAATAAAAGAGATGATGAATTGCACAACATGGTCAAGGAATATTTCACAGCCGATAGCTTTGGAGTGAATAATTTGCCGTTAATTGAGCCACCAGAGGATAAACGAGCAGATGAAATAATGAAAAAACATGTAATTCGCACAGAAGATCGTTTTCAAATTAGATTGTTGTGGAAAAAAGATGTCAACTTGCCTGAGAGCTACAACATGGCTGAGAAACGATTAATCAGCATTGAGAGAAAGATGCATGCGAACACTAAGTTTGCTGAAAACAAGGATGAACAAGGATGAAATTATTAAATACTTAGTCAAAGGATACGCCAGAAAACTCGAGCCACAAGAAATACAAGACAAGACAAATCACGTATGGTATTTGCCACATTTTGGTGTGCAAACTATCCATAAGCCAGATAAACTTCGAATAGTTTTTGATGCCGCCGCCCAAGTTAATGGGATTTCGTTAAATTCGTCTCTGTTGAAAGGCCCAGAACAAGCAAAGCCATTAATCGCCATTTTACTTCGTTTTCGAAAGAATAAAATTGGAGTTGCTGCAGACATAAGGGAAATGTTTTCACAGATCCAGATTCATCCGGACGATCAGTCAGCACAGCGTTTCCTTTGGCGTAATGGTGACACATCAAAACCGATTGAACATTATGCCATGACCTCAATGATTTTCGGAGCTGTTTGCTCACCATATTGTGCGGAGTATGTTAAAAATAAAAATGCCAAGGAGTTCCTGGGGCAATACCCGGATGCCGCAAACGCCATTATTAACAGCCATTACGTAGATGACTTAGTCATCAGTTTCAAAACAGAAAGTAACGCCATTGAAGTCTGCAACCAAATTGTAGAAATCCATCGCCAAGGAGGTTTTGAGCTCAGGAACTTTGTGTCAAACTCCAGTCAAGTACAAGTCGCAATGAACAAAGATGAAGCAGTGATCGATCAAACACTCGAGTTCCTACAAAGAGAGAACTATTAGGAATAGTCATGTCCATATTCGACCCGTTTGGACTCATAGCCGACTTCCATGTCTTTGCCAAAGTCCTTATCCAAGAGACATGGAATCAACAAATAGGATGGGATGATTACATACCAGAAGAACTACAAAAGGGATGGAAGTCTTGGTGGGCTGAGCTGCAAAATATGTCAAAATTTCAGCTGCCTCGTTGCATATCGCCAAATATGATGACCACAAGTATCGTGCAATTACATATATTTGTCGATGCTAGCCAAAAAGCCTTTGCAGCCGCCGCATACTTACGCATCACAAGTGACAATAGCACTGAAGTAGCCTTTGTGATGGGAAAAACACGTTTAGCTCCTAAAAAATTGATGTCTATTCCCCGCTTGGAGTTGCAAGCTGCCGTATTGGGAGTACGTCTATTTACTCTATTAAAAAAGCATCTGTCTTACGCCATTGAAGAAACAACATTCTGGAGTGACTCAAAAACTGTTCTCCAGTGGATACATTCCAAGACACGCAGATTCAAGCCCTTTGTCGGTCACCGAGTGACAGAAATTCTTGCCAACACTGACGCCCAACAATGGATGTGGGTACCAACTGAAGACAACCCAGCCGATGACGCCACGCGAACATTACATAAACCAAAAATCAACTGCAAAACACAATGGTTAACAGGACCAGTCTTTTTAAAATCTGCCAGTGAGACTTGGCCTCAGATGACGCTAATAATTCCCAGCGAGCCTCTCTTGGAAGAAATTCGAAATTGCCCTGTGTTGAACTGTCGGGTGAAAAAGAATTTTTAGAACAATTTAATTATTCTTCTTTCAAGAAAACTGTACGTGTAATGGCATACGTACTCCGAGCCAAGAAATCTTTTTTGTGTCTATCAGAAAAGAGAGCCCCCCACCAATATTTCGCTGTCAGCCGAAGAACTCAACGAAGCCGAAAAAACTTTATGCCGGCTAATCCAATGCCAAGTATTTTCGGATGAGTTAGAGATGATTGAAGAAAGCGGTGAAGTCTCCAAATCCAGCTGCATTTACAAATTGTCGCCGTATAGAGATGAAGAAGGTTTACTACGACTAGCTGGACGTATAGACGAAGCTCTGTGTTTGCCCCTGCAAGCAAGACGCCCCATTATATTGCCAACGAATCATCCAATGTCACACTTGGTCATGAAACACTTTCATGATAAGTTCCATCATCAAAACAACGCCGTCATAATCAATGAAAGCCGCCAAAAATTTTGGATTCCAAACGTCAAGGTTCTACTGAACAAAGTCCGACGAAACTGTAACAAATGCATCATAGAACGCAGCAAACCACGTGCCCCTTTGATGGGACAACTTCCAGCCGACCGCCTTACGCCGTATGTACGTCCTTTTACATACACGGGAGTCGATTTGTTTGGGCCATTAACAGTAACGATCGGTCGTCGCACCGAAAAACGTTGGGCAGTCATCTTCACGTGCCTAACAGTCCGAGCCACACATTTGGAGATCGCTGAGAATCTCTCATCGGATGCGTTCATCGTATGTCTGCGAAATTTTATTAATCGTCGAGGTGTACCAGTCGTTATTAGATGTGACAATGGTACCAATTTCATTGGAGCGCAGAAAGAACTTGCAGAAGCCGATCGTACTCTTAACACAGATGCCATTGCTGATGAAGCCGAGAATAAGGGAATCAAATGGATCTTTAATTGCCCGGCCAATCCAAGCTCAGGTGGATGTTGGGAACGACTTATCCGAATTATAAAAGGACTTCTACACAAGACATTAAAAGATGTACATCCACGAGTTGAAACACTACGAGCTGCTCTTATAGAAGCTGAAAATATTTTGAACGCACGTCCGCTTACAGATGTTCCAATTAGTCATGCAGAGGAGGAACCACTTACACCAAGTCACTTCCTGATTGGAACAGCAAGTTCGACGCAGACGCCAGATGAACCCGGAAAGGAAATCTGTCTACGCAAACAATGGCACATTGCTCAATCTTTAAGAGCTCGTTTTTGGAAACGGTGGATAACAGAGTATCTACCGCAACTGGTCTGCCGCACCAAATGGCATGACAAAACTGAGCCATTAAAGCTTAACGATTTAGTAATTATCATGGATGCAGCGACACCACGTGATAACTGGAAAAGAGGCCGCGTTGTTAAGCTATACACCGCCAAAGACGGACAAATACGCTCCGCCGATGTCCAGACTAACCAGTCGATCTTACGTCGTCCCGCCAACAAACTAATTGTGCTCAAGTTAAGTGGTGAATCTTGCTGAGATTCACTGTGAGGGGGAATGTTATTAATATAAGTATTAATTTGAATATCAACGGATTATTTCTTAATTTGAATATTAACGGATTTATGTAAATTAACAACACTGAATATGTTAAGCTCCTATGTTATTTAAAATACGAAGTTGGCAGCATCAAAAGATGCAAAAATTTGGACAAGTGGAAAGTGGGCAGGTCGAGAACAATACTGACGCCGACAAGACACAAATTTGAAACCCCGTCCTTCACACTCTAATATTAAATTTGAATAAATTCCTCAGTTTTGTTCTAAATCGTTGTCGCCCTTTAATTGCCGATCTTACATCAGTATTAAAATTAAAACAGCTTGCCCAATATTCTCGTATAGGTTTAACGAATTTATCTGGACGACTATTTACTACAATCACTACTCGATAAATTTTTAATATTTTCATGCCATTACTGCTATTAACTGGAATGGGAACGATGTTGTATAGTTCCATTTTAATACAGTATTGGACAATATTGTTCTTATGAACTAAATGAGATAAATGAGTGTGTATAAACTCCAATTGCTCTTCAAGTTGCCGTGGGGATATTAGCAATGAGCTTATGCTGTTATGGCGAATGTCTGTTAATACACTGACAATTTCTGTCTGTATCCGCTGTAGATTTATGGCAATAACAGTGAGTTGAGCTGTGAGTGTGATGTACCATTGAAAAATCAAATGACGGTTTGTCTAATTAGCAATCTTAAGTATTTGTGTCTCAAACAAGTCCAATCGTTTCGAGATGGTTCCTTCGCTTCATTTCCAAATGTTTACAGTTCCATCGATTACTGATGTTCAATTTTTCAATAATATCAACATGTAATTCTGTTTCGCCTTCACCTTCTCAATTATATGAACCATTTTCATTGCGTAACTCGAATTAAGTACTCCAAATATGCTGCTCGAAATATTTCCAATAATGTCGATCGTCGGTTTCTGGTGGGTTAAAGGAATTAGTTTTCCATCCTAAGATCTTCTGCGAAGTGTTTGAAGTGTTGATACATTCTCTCACAAGCCGAGCTACTGTGTAATTTTGAGGACAGTTCACCCACTCTTTCTATTGTAGCTGAGAACCTTTCCATTTCTTCCCAAAATGGTGCCGGATCATAGAATAATTTTCCATTCGGATATGGTGAAGCAACTGGTTTCTGGTGGGTTAAAGGAATTAGTTTTCCATCCTAAGATCTTCTGCGAAGTGTTTGAAGTGTTGATACATTCTCTCACAAGCCGAGCTACTGTGTAATTTTGAGGACAGTTCACCCACTCTTTCTATTGTAGCTGAGAACCTTTCCATTTCTTCCCAAAATGGTGCCGGATCATAGAATAATTTTCCATTCGGATATGGTGAAGCAACTGGTTCCTATTCTTTCGAAGTATATTCCAAGTTTTGTATCAAATTGCGTAACATTTACAAGTTTCGCAAGTACTGGTGATAGTAGCATCAGCATTATCATTTTTGTTTTGACTTGTGATGTTAGTCCGGGTATCTTACACTTTTTAAATACAGTATTTTTTATGGGAGTGGATTCTTCTTCTGGTTGTGATGAACGTTTACGAGGTAACTCAGTGTGATTTCGTGTTCTGGTAGCAGTGGGCGCAGTCTGAGTATTTCTCTCTCTATGATACCTCTTTGACATTTATTGTCAGTGTTCCCTCCTTGTGATTGCGCAGAGGTAAATGCGATTTATGTTGCCTTTGTAGTCGACATAGATATTCTGAGGAACACCTTGTCAAAAAATTGTGTCGGAGTTTTAAAGAATGGTATATTATGGCAGAGGTAAATGCCATTAATGTAGCCTTTGTGGTCGACAAAGATATTCTGAGGATTACCTTCTCCAGTTTTGATCGTTGGGCTCCGATGAATGTGGTTTTAGTGGCCTTGAGTTTAATATGGCTTCCACTTCTGCGATCACTGTGTTCAATTCTTCACATGTAAGTGATGCATTTCTTTTTTATACTCTCTGCAAGAGTATATTGGGTTTGTGCAAAAGTATGTAACAGGCAGAAGGAGGCGTGGCAGACACCATAAAGTATATATATACTTTATTCTTGATCAGCATCACAAGCCGAGTCGATATAGCCATGTCCGTCTGTCCGTCTGTCTGTCCGTCTGTCCGTATGAACAAACAGATTTCAGAGATAGTAAGAGCTACAAGTTTGAGCTTTTTTAAAGTGGTTTTTGCTGATTTGACTGCTGCTTCTCATAAGCGTGGTGGCATGGAACTGAAGTTGATTTTCAATTTGTTGCAGCTGTCAGTTAACTCATCCTTTGCCTTTCTGAAAAAGATTGCTTCATTAAGCTACTTCATCTGATTGCAACCTCACACGAAGTTTGCTGCGTTGTCACATTAAATATTGTTGATCCTTCCTCGACCTGCCAAAAATAGCTTAAGTGCACGTATAAGTGTATAAGATGTTGTCAAATCATGAAAAAACTCAAGATGTACTACCTATGAGGCGAAACAGACAAATTCGGCTATATAGTAATATATCCGTTATCACAAATTAAAACTAGTTGCAAATGAACGACCACCAACCTAAAGTATTGATAGTAACTCTACAACTAGTAATATAGACATTCAGCAAGCTAGTGGCAATAACCCAAAGTTTATAACAAACACTTCAAAATCTAGTGCAAATCAGAGTAATTCAAATCCACATAATCTACCTGTGAAAGTGCCCAATATTATGCAGAGTTGGCACGTTAAATTCGATGGTTCCAAAAATTGTATGCGGATGGACGAATTCATTTATAGAGTTCGTACACTAACCACACAGAATCTAAACAACGATTACAAACTGCTTTGCGATCATTTATATCTTCTGTTTACAGGAAAGCAAATGATTGGTACTGGAAGTTCCATCGTACTCATTCCAATTTCACCTGGGAAACTTTTTGTTTTGAGTTTACGAGGAGATTTGGAGACATAGAAACCGATCACGATGTATGCGAAAAGATAATGAAACGTCAGCAAGTTGAAAATAAACAATTTGACGATTTTCAGTATGTCATAGAAGATCTGGTTGATAGACTTCAAAATAGTGTACCAGAAAATGAGTTAGCCGATTTGTTAACTCGAAATGCCAAGCCAATGGTGCATCACGAATTACTCCATTTGAATGTAACAAACAGGTAACAATTGAGAAGAGAAATTAGGAAGCATGAAAAATTTTAAATTGACATAAAAGCCTTCAAGCCACGAGCTTTACGCTCCTATGTTACAGAACTATCGGTACCTGACGATACGGAAAATTACCTAAA
Source organism: Drosophila arawakana (assembly GCA_018151165.1). Lineage (NCBI taxonomy): Eukaryota > Metazoa > Arthropoda > Insecta > Diptera > Drosophilidae > Drosophila > Drosophila arawakana. The sequence continues at coordinate 303,776 of JAECWX010000711.1, read as the reverse complement.
GATACGAATGTTGCCAAAGACATTGCTGAACAAAACAAGTCTGTTGGAATTGCGACCAACTTGGACACCGAATTGATTGATTGTATAGGCCTGCGTAAAATATTTGGCTTTGGCTGTGGAGCCAAATAAATATTTAAGCCTATGTATCCGAAATGTAACTAGTCGCGAAACCGAAAAAGTGTATCCTCACCGGATATTTTAGTACGCAGACCGAGGATCAATATAGTACTTAAAAAAATAAATCCACTTTTCATTTGCTACTTTTCGGAAAAGATTAGAAAATTATAATTCAGTTCGTAAAAGGAATTTTGATGAACTAAACGAACTTAAGCATATCATCAAGCCTAAACGTTCAACTAAACGTTTAAGAGAATAAGTAAGGTTAGAAAAAAGTTTATATCCGCTATTTTTCTTAGTTCAGATAATGGAATTTTCACTGAAGTTCACATAGAAGGTACTGATTATATAGCACTACTAGACTCAGGGGCCACTATAAGCTGTATTGGATGCTCAGCGGCAAAACAATTGTTAATGAATTACAAGATAAAAACTTGTTCAGGATATATCAGATGGGATACGCGAACAAAAAAAAAAGAAAAATCGCGGCTTGATAAAATCATAGCAGTTTTTCCATCCTTTGCTAATGAAGGTCTTGGTCGTACTAGTTTGACATCTCATTCGATTGATGTCGGTCACCGGCTATGAAAAAATTATGTTCGCGGAAGTCGACAACATGTTAGCACTCGATGTCATAGAAGAGTCAACCAGTCCTTGGAGGAGCATAAGCGTGTTAGTCAAAAAGGGAGAAAAATATCGTCTCTGCTTAGATTTGAGAGAGTTTAACAAGGTTACTCTGCGAGACCCATACCCATTGCCTCACATCGATGATATTTTAAGTCGTTTACCACCAGCCCGTTTCATTACTGGTCTAGATATGAAACACACAACATATACAGAATTTCACCACACGGTTTCCGAGTATTTCACTTAACATAAAGTTTCGACTTAGATCTTGAGCCACCCTACTTCTGAATCTGGTACGTTATCGAATTTCTTTTGTTCTATCATTCGAAATCATGCGACTTTACATCTAGCGCATAAACAAAAAAATCATATCTTACGATTGTAAGACGAAGCAGATATAGTTTTTCTTGGCGCATCTTAAGCTTGATGACTCGTTAGCTCATCTACAGCGATTTTTAGAGAATAATTAGCTGACCAAAGTAGACCAAAGTAGACTATCGCTGCAACGAAAAAAAAAAAGTAAAATGTGGTGTGATAAATTGCTTAAAATAATTATTGCAAAAAAAATAAGGTATGTAGCAGTGATAGTGAGGGATATCCATCTATGCACACCGCCAGTTAGTTATCAACCGAAGCCACTACGTGCCTTCGCTAAAACGAAGAGCTTGAGGAGGAACAAGCCACGCTAATAGTGGGTTTGGCCATTGCGTCAGTCATACACCCAGCGACAAAAAAAAAGCCGCACTTTAAGATAATCGAAACTTTTGCGTTCTCTAGCTCGTGGTCCCGCCAAATGATATTCTATTCGACTAATTTTGAATTTTGTGAATCCCCGCGAATGTTTTCTTTAGTTTTACTTTAATTTGCTTCGTGTCAGTTGCTTAAGTGTTATTTTGCTGAGCTTTTACCTGTGAAAGGTTGAAAACATGGGAAAACGAAAGCAAATGAATATTTCAGAAAAAAGCAAAAATTATTGCATTGGCTGAGCAAAACCTTTCAATTCGTCAAATGATCAAAGAAAGTACAAATTCCAAAAAATTCACAGTGCGGCTTTTTTTTTGTCGCTGGGTGTATATCGACGTCAAAAATTCAACTAGTTAATACAAATGCCCACCGGTCACTACAGTAGATCAGAGCACAAATTGCCCAACAGGAATAGAGATGGCGCATGGCGCATGGATGGACAGACGGACATGGCTATATCGAATCGGCTGTTGACCGTGATCAAGAGAGAGAAAATTGCAAACTGAACTCATTTACACAGATTTCAGTAAGGCTTTCGACTCCGTTAATCACAGCCTATTAATACATAATCTCAATCTTTTGGGTCTTTTCTATAACTTTACTATTTGGATTTCAAATTACCTGGGTTCCTGAACACAACATTTTTATTTTAAAGACACTTTGTCCAAATCTGTTCAAGTAACTTCGGGTGTTCCACAAGGAAGCCTTCTCGGTCCCTTGTTATTTATATTGTTCATAAATGATCTTCCACATTAAACTCTGTGTTTCGGCTGCTGAGTCTGTTCTTGGGACCAGGTTACAATCTGATCTATGTAGTTTTCAAATCTGGTGTCAAGCTAATTTATTAAACCTTAACTTTAGTAACTTAACTTAACTTCAGTAGGCGCCTGCCATTTCAAAACAATTACATTCTGATGGCAACTCTCTTAAAATAATTGAGTCGGTCACTGATTTGGTTATCCTTATGGATCCTAAACTCAAGTTTATGGATCATGTATTTGGTCACCCCAATACAGAATTCATCAGGATAGAATAGAAAAACAATTTCTTCTTTTGAACTAAGGGCTCTCAACTGGAATACTAACATACGCTTACCTTCCTATCGTAGTAGACTTTTACTAGTACGGGTCATTCGGTCAGGTAATTCAATCAACCATTCTCTTCCTTGGTGCGTGAAATAGAGAAACAGGAAGGATCCAAAACAAAAATCAAATCAAGCATTTTATTTAAAGAGTTTGGAATAGCATTGATCTGAAGCAATGAAATTCCAAACAGATTGTCAACAAATCGCGCTGAGTCGTGGGGGTCAAACATGGTAGAGTCGGGACATGAAATCCATATAGTACCTGCAATATTTAAATCGCCAAAACTCTAATGTTATTTACGCATAGCTTAATAGCAACAAATTCAATATCTAAAGAGCCATCGACTGTTATTTCTTCCGAGGATAAGTTAACATCGACGGCAATAAGCACACCACCACCTCAGCGAGATGTACGATCTTTTCTATAGATAGCGAATTTATTGGAAAATATTTCAGAGTATAGAACATCGGGCCTTAACCATGTTTCAGTAAAGGCCACAACATGAAATGGAAAAGGCAGACTATTTAAATTCATATTGCTAAGCTAAGCATTTTGATAGACAAACGAAAAAGAGGAACTTAGTAGTCCGGAATCAGAGGCCGGGACAGGGTTAGAAGGCAGTGCAATCGGAGTCCAATTTCTTTTCTTAGCTGTATACTCCTTTATTATCAAATGGTCCGGCCAAAATTCTTTACAACAAATTGTACTAAAACTTCAAATGAGAAAATTGCCCGATGATAAGAGAACTTAAATTATTCTACCGTAATGTTGGCTTCTGATTTAGCCTGAATAAAGGCCTTGACATCATCCGATGTGGTATCAGGGGCAAGCCTGGTAACAAATAATTGTTTCTTTGATGGAACACCTACAAGAGTATTTTTATCAGACATTGTAATTACTTCCGTGGAAGCAACAGCTCTGATAGCCTCATTGCTAGATTCGTCAACTGCAACAGTATTGACACTTAACGAATCTAAAACTATTACTTCTGGAATCGTGGGGACAACTTCTTTGGGTAAAATAACAATTATATTTGCTGATGTGGATGAAAATTTATTAGGGAAGGTTAGGGCCAATCGACAATCTAAAATTGGCCAGACTTTTAAATCTGCCAAATAGGTCACCAAAGCCTCTTTTAGTGTGTCGCATGAAGCTCATATGTCCTTTTCGACATCCCTACATGTTCACTTTAAACCTGATTCAGACTCCATCAGGTCAATAATCCAACCGTTGAGGCCTGCGCATTTTTCATGTGAAACATTTTCACACAGCCAGCAGCAAACAATACCAACCTTAACGTTGCGAACAAGCCTGGCAATTAGGGTTATAGCAGACGACAATAACAAATGTGAGCGTGGCGACCGATAACAAGAAAAACTTGGTCACTATGTATATATTGATAGAAAATGTATTCTGTGTGATTTTGATTAATTTACCTTAGTAAACCCAAAAGTTCTTCATACTAATTCATATTTGGAGCGTATTTTTGACCGATCTGCCCTATTGGAGCTATACGATATAGTTGTCTGATTTGAACCAAACTTGGTCAGTACATGTACTTCAAACTAGAGTTGTACATCGTAGTTCAATTGAAGGAAGTAGTTCAGTAGTTCAATTTCCAACGAACGAACTATATCGGTCATTTAGTTCGTTTGTTCGTTTAGTTTGAATTTTTTTATTTGAATTTTTTTAAATGTAACGTTCGAATACTTTGAATAACACAACTGAATGATACAAAAAACTAAAAGATTTTTGGAAAAATTAAACTCATTTTAATCTATTTTTTTAACGCTTAATATTTTAAAGTAAGCAAAATGTTGTGCTTTGGAGTTCTATTGACACAGTCGAGTGTTTTGCCTTTATATGTCTCATTAAGTTTCCTTGCGATCCACTTGGAATGCTTATCGAGGATTTGCAATAAATGCATTTGCCATGTTTTCTGTCTTCGATAATCGAACGAGCTAAACGAACGAACTAGAATGGGACAAAGACCAAGATCAACGGACGAACGAACGAACTAGAATGGGACCAAGACCAAGAAAAACGAACTGAACTACTGAACTACAATCTCGGATATAGTTCGTTCGTTTACTTAAGTGAATAGTTCAATCGAACTTATTCTGAACGATACCATACAACTCTACTTCAAACATGTACTATGCGTGTAAATTTATTTCAGATAGCACAGCTACCATAAAAGTTTTCTATACTAAAACATTCTACGTTTACCTTTATATTTACCTTTATATGCAAATAAAACGCCCTAAAGTGGGCGTGTCCAAAACTAAACAAAAAACTTTTATCTGTCTAGCTCTTATAGTCTCTGAGATCCTTTTGTTCATACAGACGGACGGACAGATGGACATGGCTATATCGACTTGGCTATTGATGCTGATCAAGAATATATATACTTTATGGGGTCTGCCACGCCTCCTTCTCACTGTTACATACATTCCAACGATTACAATATACCCTTTTACTCTACGAGTAACGGGTATAATTATAAGAAAATATTTTTCTTCTTCTAAAATTAAAACCCACAGTGCAAAATATAAACAACAAGAAAGAATGCTGTATATGCAATAAGTTCCAGGTGAACAGTTTTGAAGCAAGAAAAAACGATGACGGCAATATACATTTTGATTGGACCACAAAAGTCTACTGCACAAACATTGAATGGCCGAATAGCGCAAAATCGGTCGGCCGCCAAATTCTACATAATATGCTCCATTAACTTTGGTTTTTACCTGAAGCAATGGACGTATTTTCGCACTATCTGGAGGAATTCACGTCGAGTATTCACGTGCCACATCCTCTGCCTGTTGCCCTGCGCACTGTTGCCTCTTTTGAGCCTATCGAATTAAACCTTGAGTTCTGCTCGCTGAACTAGTTCCAGAAGTTTCCAAAAGGCGAAGTTTAACTCCTTTGGTCCTAACTCGACAGTGTGTGTTTCTCGGTTTGTCTTTGACACGAAACTATACATGTACGCAATTATTCGCACCATTTTGCGACAAGACGAAAAACGGGAAATAAACTCAGTTAATCAACTTAAGCTGCTAATTAAGCAGACGAGTACTGTTTTTTTATACTCACTCTCTTTCAACACCATCGAGAGGCCATTGCTCTTCATACTCGCAAAGAAATGGTGGGCCTTTAAACACAATGGACTGTAGGAGTTCCTGAACGTCACACCCTCTCGACGCCAACTCAGCTGGTGAGGTGCCATCTCTTGGATGCCTGCAACTTGATTGGCTACGAATTTTGCTAATAACGAAGAAGAAGTATTTATCCAATGTAGTGTGATTTCTGAATCAGTCCAGAAATTCACACTCTCGATTCGACATCTGTTCAAATACAGCGGAAAATAGTGACGGGAGCTGGCATAAGCGTATTTTGGGATTTGAACTTCATCTAGTTCCAGGAGTTCATCCCACGGCAACTTGGTGCCGGCCCCAAAGCTCTAGAACTTTGTAAATCTGTCGTCCATGTGACACTGGAAAGTATTCAATCTTGGTGTCCACTTCATGCCAATCGATTTAGTCGAAGCAATATCATTGAAACTCAGAAGTTTCTTGTTTCCGCTTTATTCTACAAAATTTTGGACGGTTCGAAAACCATTTTGCCACATGAAAACCGATCGATTTGAGGATGTAGGGTTCTTGCTTACATATCTTTTTCAATGTTTGAAGATCGTCAGGTCCACTGAGCATATCACCGACGTAGAAATCATTACAAATAATTTCTGAGCCAAGAGAGTGAGTGTCCTCAAACCCAGCTCTTGCAAACACCTGATGGCCAAAAACGGTGCGGACGCAGTTCCATAAGTTCACGTGTTCAATTAGTAAATTCGAAACTCAACTGATGGGTTTCACGCTAAACAATTAGCTTAAATCGTCAATCGTCATGGTATATGCTCACTTGACGACCCATTGTTTTAATGCCGTGAGGGCATATCGGCTCAGATGGAACCTTAGAAGAGAAAAAGTTAAATCCCCACCATAAGCAATTCATTTAGAGAGTGTGATGATGTCGTCTTACAAGACGCATCAAACACTACTGAGGTTTCGTGCACATTTCGTTGAGTTCCAAATCCTTGGAAACTCTACGCTCTATGCAAGAAACCGTATTTTCGCAGTTTCGAACGAGGAGCCTAACACTTGGGGGGATCAGTGTTAAAAGCAAACTGACCTCGAGAGTTTATAAACAGTGTCCTTATAACTTTGCTCAAACGCAAGGTGCTCTGCAGTATATTTAATCATATCATTTGTCTCTGGGATAGCTCCCAGACTCTGTCTACCAGAGCATCCAGTCTATCATCTTCTGTAGGTTGTGATTCAACCTAGCACCCAGCACATAGGGCTTTGGATATAAATCTTCTTACATCACCCGGACGCGACCCAACCGACTAATATGAAGATTATAGTAAGGCTGCTTGATTGAAATCGATTTCAGCACCCAGAATTCGGCGCTAAAATGACACTATTGTCAACACTTCGCCCTTCGGTACAAAACTCGACTGTCCGACCAATTTTACAGACTTTCCGTCATAAAATTCACTTGAGAACCTGAATCTAATACCGCTCTGGCGCTCTGATTCTGACCGAATCTGTCATTCACTGTAACAAGTGCCGTTGCTAGAAGCACATGATCGATTGGGGCAGGATGAGCGGACACTTTCTGTTCTACGGCTGCGTACTTATGTAGGAAAGTATAGTGTGGGCAAGAACATACTCTACACTTTGACGCAGTGCAGTTGAACACTCTGTGCTCTGTATACAACCAGTTTATGCAGAGTTGACTAGATTTTACGAAATTAAATCTATCGTCAACTGGCAGTGTTGCGAACCCTTGACAATTTTCAACCATATGGTTTGCACTGCAAAACTGGCATGTAGTTTCAACATCTCCTTCAACATCTGTACAAACATCTGCAAACGACGATTTTTTTACACACAGTTGACTCGATTTAACAAAATTGAATCTTTCGTCAACTGACTGCGAAACCCTGTTAGTTTCCAATCATATGGTGGGCACTGCAAAAATTTCATTTGTTTCATGTCGGAGATCTGCTTCATCCTGGATTTTGCATTTTCTTCAGCAGATAGGTGTTGATATCGACTGTAGAAAGCCACAAAGCCCATTTCGGCCATTTGTTTTAGTCTAGTTTCTCCCCATACTTCGATTTCTTAAGAGGATCCACCTTTGACATGACTATGTGCATTAAAATTGCGTTAGCGAAATTGCCTTTTACTCTACGAGCATCGGGTAGAATAAACAGAATGTTTAGCTGTGGAATTATTCTTGACCTGAACACAAAATTATTTAAATTGCCTTTAAAGTTTATTAAAACAATGTGTATAAACACAACCGATTGTGTGCTAATGTTGCAAAAGTATCAAGCCAGAAATATGATACAAATTAGAGCTTCTAAACGATGAAACTTGAAAAGAGAAGCGATGTAGAACACGTCCGTCAGCGAAAGCGAATCGAAGCGAATTTTATAATTTCTAATTTTATATCGCTCTAGACGTCTGGATCTACGCTAATCCTCTGATATGTTTCTACCTGAGGTACTTATATGTACAATTTCTGAATATTTTGTTTTAATAAATTAAACTGCGCATTAAATTTGATTTCTTTCTCCGCTAATGCCTTACTGCCAGCATTCGCTACTAACGCTTGCACTCGGTTCGTATCAAGTTTAATAGTTGGTTGACAGCCTACTTGATCGTGTTCCCACTCGTTTTCACCTTCACTATCAATTTCAATTTCTTTTTTATTTCTCTATACGGGCCAAAACTAATTATTAGCTTTTGCGGAAACGATCTCATTAGGGACACTTTACTTTAAATCATGGCCGAGTAAGTATATTCGGCAATGCTTATTACTTGAACAGAAATTTAATATATTCTTGTTTTTAGCAGATAGAAACAAGATGTTTAGAGCATATTTTTTACCGATCGTTCCTTTGCGAGCTATACGATATAGTAGTCTGATTTGGATCATACTTTATCAGTTTGTATATATTATTGGCAGATGTATTCTGTGTGAGTTTGATTAATATATCTTAGTTAACGCAAAAGTTTTTCATACTAATTCATATTTGGAGCGTATTTTTGACCGATCGGCCCTGTGTTAGCTATACTATATAGTTGTCCGATTTGGATAAAATTTGAGTACATGTACTTCCTAGACATGTACTAACCATTTCAATTTGGTTCATATAGCATAGCTATCTTTTACCTTTTACTCTCCGAGTAACGGGTATAAAAATGATAGAAAACGAAGATTATATTTGGCTTTATTCACGATCACTTATAAAAGTTGTTTTTTTTTTCAACTTTATGTTTTTAATTTATGTTGATCAAACATTCCACTTACATGTTCTCTGAATTTAAACTTCTAAACTTCTACGCTAGGTGTGGGATTCTTTAATGTTGGGCGCCAATTAAATTGTTGTGTTGTCCCAAGTTGAAGTGGATGATCTCCAGATCTGCAGCTGTTGATGTGAGTGCAAACGTTCCGTTAGGTTACCGTTCTTATGATGATTATGGTGAAGACGTTACTCGTCTCTCATATCACTGGGCTTGTGCCACAGCGACCCAGAATTAATAATACAAAGTGTTTACGGCTTGTTGCCGGAGCATAGTTTATTAAACGAGCTTTTCATTCTGCGTGAATTTCGTTGAAATCGGTCAATAGACACTGAAAATGTTCATACTAAGCATTTAAACCGATTGTTCCTATGGGAGCTATATGATATAGTGGTCGGTTCTGGCCGATTTTAACATATGGACTGCGTACAGAGAGAATACAGATTTGTACCAAATTTCATCAAGATAGCTTTAAAACTGAGAGACTAGTTCGCATATAAACAGAAGGACAGACAGACAGACGGACAGACGGACATGGCTATATCGACTCGGCTGTTCATGCTGATCAAGAATATATATACTTTATGTGGTCGGAAACGCCTCCTTCAATGCGTAAGCTTCAGGGGCGTAAGCAAAACGAAAAATACTTAGCTGCTAAAGAATACAAAGCTACAAAATATGTGTACTTAAAGCTACAAAACTATCTAAAACATATATGCGTTTGGTGATTAATTGCAAGCGTTTATGAAGTGTTGTTGGTCGATCGCTTCATTATGGATGTACGTTGTGATGTTTTTGTTCCATACATATCTCCATAATTAGGTGACAAGTAGTGAACAGTCGCTTGGGCGTCTGAGGGTATATTGTTATGTTGCTGCATGCTCATACTCAATATATAATTGAGTCGGTGCAGAAGCAGTTTTTACTCTTAATTAGGTGACAAGTAGTGAACAGCCGCTTGCGCATCTGAGGGAATATTGTGTTGTTGCTGCATGCGCTTGTATTTTTAATAGCTGTCCTTATATCGAATTCGTTGTTTTTGTTTGTGCCCTCTTTTGCTGTGACCTTTGCTCCCTTTCCGTTGCTCTGCAGAGCCATTATAAGTTTGTGTGTTTGTTCGCTTGCACACAATTTCCCATTTGCGCTTGCATCCACGGTTTGCCTTTGTTGTTTAACGGTTTTCGTTAACATTTGTTTTTGCATTTTTGAGAATTCTGTTTTCCAGCTTATTTGTTTACATCGAAGGTATCTTGTGCATTCTTATTTTTTTCTTGTTGTCACTCTATTTGCAAGAGTTTTTTTTGAGTGAAATGGCATGCTGCATAAACAATTGCAATTATGGTCCATCACGGGACAGTGACCAACCAAATTACGTGCACTGTCGGCTGTGTGACAAAATTATGCATATAAAATATGCTGGTCTTACTGGGCGTGAATTTGAAAAATTCAGTTCCTCTGCCAAATTAGGCAGTGGTGGATTACGATGGTCATGTCCACTTTGCATTGAGCTGCAATGTGATTTTTCCCGTATGTATAAAACTGTGAAAAAACATTTCCTTAAATTGCGCTCACTCGCTAAGAAGCTAAGCACTGATTTTGATATTGCTTAGCAATTATAAGTTTGAGAGTCCACCTGACAAGGTGTTGTGTTCTCAGCAACAACTTCCATTACCTCTTCCGTCTGGTTCACTCCTTACCTCACCTGTGCAAAATGTGCCTCCCCTTTTATCCTTTTCTCGCTCTCCTCGTAACTCTTCACCCACCAATTCCTACATTCCTCCTGCAACATCTCCTATACCTGATCAACCCACATGTGCCAATGTTGTTTTCCCGGCACTGCCTGTCCCCCATTTAACCGACCCATCGCCCGTTATGATAAAAGCAGTGGCTATTAATGGAGTTACGGCTAAGGACAAAAACTCTAAAAGTCCCCATATTCGATGTAACAGTCGATCTACTGCCACACCCGCAGCTCACCCTTCACCACCTAATATAAATGTGGTACCAGGCAATTCCCCCAATGTTGCTAATTCAAATATTAGAAGCCCTCCAAGTCGTCAGTCATCCTATTTCTATTCATATTACTGTTCAGCCTCCTCTGCTTACCGTCGTGGCTCCACGCAAGCATATATTTATATCTAGGCTTTCCGCAGACACGACTATCGAGTCTGTGGCTGCATTTATCGCTTCCAAAACTCCTGGCAGCGTTAGTATATCCAAATTTAATTTCGCTGAGCCTAGAGAGATCTCCTCATTTAAGATTAGTGTATCCCCTGAAATGTTTACTGCCATATGTGATCCAAAGTTTTGGCCTTCTCATATGATTGTTCACGAGTTTAAACAGAAGATTAGAAATCGTGCAAGTCCTATCTTCCTTCCGACTAGTGGTCCGTCTCAATCTGCCCCAGCAATAGTCTCAAAAAATTAGACTCTGACCAACTTTTCATTCTATATCAGAATGTAAGGGGTCTGGGTATAAGTTAAAATAGTTACATAAGAACAGTTTTTCTTTTGATTCTGACATCTGAGATTTGGCTTAATTCTAGCATATCTGATAATGAAATAATGTCATCAAATTATAATATATTTAAGCGCGATCGTCCAAATCGACGTGGTGGTGGAGTCGTTATTTCACTAAAATCCAGCCTTAATGCTGATATAATAGATGCTCAACATGCTCATACTCAAGATTTAATTGAGTCGGTGCAGAAGCAGTTTTTACTCTTCGCACTTCGTTTACTTAATTGGGAGCCTAACCTTCGTCTTCCATCCCTTATTAATCGTGGGAGAGTTTTTGGAGTTATTTTTCTTCATAAAGTTATAATTGGCGATATCTGCTCCCCATCCCTCTTAGAACGTCTAAATTTTAACATTCCAGCCAGGGCAACCAGGTACTACATCCCTTTATTTCTTCCTACATGCACTACTGACTACGCTTTGCACAATCGTTTTCGGGTACTATGCGCTAATTATAATCAATACTATAGAATAATTGATACATCTCTCTCTCTTTTCCAACTTAAAGCTTCACTTTTCAGCCAATTCCGTTAAATCTCTGATTTCCATGGGCAGTATGTTTGAAATCTCTGCCATTCATGCGTCCCTTTAAATCGGAGATCTTTCGTGTTAGTTTGGCACACATTTTTATTGATCTGGTTGTATTTTTCTGGGTTTTTCACAATCCTTGCAACAAATGTTGGATCAATTTCATAACTTTTTATTTTATTTCAATAATTTTTAATAATTTGTAATTTTTAAAAATCATTAATATTAATTTTAAATATACATATAAACTTATTTTTGGTTAATACTAGCGACTGATCTTAGTCTGCGTTAATAAATAAATAATTATTTATATAACACTTAAGTGCATTCGAATAGATTCGAATTTTTATAAAGTTAATATGGCACACAAAACTGATTTAAATGAAACTAGTCTGGTTGACGCAGAAGGTTGTTTTAGTGCTGTCATAAATCAACTAGTAGTAAGATAAGAAAAAGTAGAGAGTTTCATAGAACGTCAAAGGAGTTCACTTATTAATTAAATGGTGACTCCATGTTAATTCGAAAAACAAAAATTCAATTCATACGTTTCAAAAGCTATGAATTTGCAGCCGGAAATTGATGCAATAGATCCTGACAATACTAGCCGCGCAATGCTTAAGGAAACTTGTATTCTGGCTTGATCGTCATACAAGTCTGCTCTAAGTGTGTACCACGCGTCTGAAACCGTACCTCATGTTTCTCACTACTCTCATCTGCCCCTGTAAACACTCCTCAACAAAGCCTTCCAGGTATCTGATGAAAATTACCCAAAGGCATTAGAGAGCGTGAGTCGAGTAAAAGGCAACAAATGATTGACCTTCTTTGACACTCTCGCCCAGTTGTTCGTCATTGAACCGATGTCCAAGCCATCGTCAGTATTAATTCGACGAATGGTTGACTCAGTATCGGCAATTTCGCTAACGCAATTTTAATGCACATAGTCATGTCAAAGGTGGATCCTCTTAAGAAATCGAAGTATGGGGAGAAACTAGACTAAAACAAATGGCCGAAATGGGCTTTGTGGCTTTCTACAGTCGATATCAACACCTATCTGCTGAAGAAAATGCAAAATCCAGGATGAAGCAGATCTCCGACATGAAACAAATGAAATTTTTGCAGTGCCCACCATATGATTGGAAACTAACAGGGTTTCGCAGTCAGTTGACGAAAGATTCAATTTTGTTAAATCGAGTCAACTGTGTGTAAAAAAATCGTCGTTTGCAGATGTTTGTACAGATGTTGAAGGAGATGTTGAAACTACATGCCAGTTTTGCAGTGCAAACCATATGGTTGAAAATTGTCAAGGGTTCGCAACACTGCCAGTTGACGATAGATTTAATTTCGTAAAATCTAGCCAACTCTGCATAAACTGGTTGTATACAGAGCACAGAGTGTTCAACTGCACTGCGTCAAAGTGTAGAGTATGTTCTTGCCCACACTATACTTTACTACATAAGTACGCAGCCGTAGAACAGAAAGTGTCCGCTCATCCTGCCCCAATCGATCATGTGCTTCTAGCAACGGCACTTGTTACAGTGAATGACAGATTAGGCCAGAATCAGAGCGCCAGAGCGGTATTAGATTCAGGTTCTCAAGTGAATTTTATGACGGAAAGTCTGGACCAAGCGTTGCGGCTTCAACGAAAGACCAAGTCGTTAGCTGTAAAATTGGTCGGACAGTCGAGTTTTGTACCGAAGGGCGAAGTGTCGACAATAGTGTCATTTTAGCGCCGAATTCTGGGTGCTGAAGTCGATTTCAATCAAGCAGCCTTACTATAATCTTCCCATTAGTCGGTTGGGTCGCGTCCGGGTGATGTAAGAAGATTTATACCCAAAGCCCTATGTGCTGGGTGCTAGGTTGAATCACAACCTACAGAAGATGATAGACTGGATGCTCTGGTAGACAGAGTCTTGGAGCTATCCCAGAGACAAATGATATGATTAAATATACTGCAGAGCACCTTGCGTTTGAGCAAAGTTATAAGGACACTGTTTATAAACTCTCGAGGTCAGTTTGCTTTTAACACTGATCCCCCCCAAGTGTTAGGCTCCTCGTTCGAAACTGCGAAAATACGGTTTCTTGCATAGAGCGTAGAGTTTCCAAGGATTTGGAACTCAACGAAATGTGCACGAAACCTCAGTAGTGTTTGATGCGTCTTGTAAGACGACATCATCACACTCTCTAAATGAATTGCTTATGGTGGGTCCTACTATTCAGAGGGATTTCACTTTTTCTCTTCTAAAGTTCCATCTGAGCCGATATGCCCTCACGGCAGACATTAAAACAATGGGTCGTCAAGTGAGCATATACCATGACGATTGACGATTTAAGCTAATTGTTTGGCGTGAAACCCATCAGTTGAGTTTCGAATTTACTAATTGAACACGTGAACTTATGGAACTGCGTCCGCACCGTTTTTGGCCATCAGGTGTTTGCAAGAGCTGAGTTTGAGGACACTCACTCTCTTGGCTCAGAAATTATTTGTAATGATTTCTACGTCGGTGATATGCTCAGTGGACCTGACGATCTTCAAACATTGAAAAAGATATGTAAGCAAGAACCCTAAATCCTCAAATCGAGCGGTTTTCAAGTGGCAAAATGGTTTTCGAACCGTCCAAAATTTTGTAGAATAAAGCGGAAACAAGAAACTTCTGAGTTTCAATGATATTGCTTCGACTAAATCGATTGGCATGAAGTGGACACCAAGATTGAATACTTTCCAGTGTCACATGGACGACAGATTTACAAAGTTCTAGAGCTTTGGGGCCGGCACCAAGTTGACGTGGGATGAACTCCTGGAACTAGATGAAGTTCAAATCCCAAAATACGCTTATGCCAGCTCCCGTCACTATTTTCCGCTGTATTTGAACAGATGTCGAATCGAGAGTGTGAATTTCTGGACTGATTCAGAAATCACACTACATTGGATAAATACTTCTTCTTCGTTATTAGCAAAATTCGTAGCCAATCAAGTTGCAGGCATCCAAGAGATGGCACCTCACCAGCTGAGTTGGCGTCGAGAGGGTGTGACGTTCAGGAACTCCTACAGTCCATTGTGTTTAAAGGCCCACCATTTCTTTGCGAGTATGAAGAGCAATGGCCTCTCGATGGTGTTGAAAGAGAGTGAGTATAAAAAAACAGTACTCGTCTGCTTAATTAGCAGCTTAAGTTGATTAACTGAGTTTATTTCCCGTTTTTCGTCTTGTCGCAAAATGGTGCGAATAATTGCGTACATGTATAGTTTCGTGTCAAAGACAAAGCGAGAAACACACACTGTCGAGTTAGGACCAAAGGAGTTAAACTTCGCCTTTTGGAAACTTCTGGAACTAGCGAGCAGAACTCAAGGTTTAATTCGATAGGCTCAAAAGAGGCAACAGTGCGCAGGGCAACAGGCAGAGGATGTGGCACGTGAATACTCGACGTGAATTCCTCCAGATAGTGCGAAAATACGTCCATTGCTTCAGGTAAAAACCAAAGTTAATGGAGCATATTATGTAGAATTTGGCGGCCGACCGATTTTGCGCTATTCGGCCATTCAATGTTTGTGCAGTAGACTTTTGTGGTCCAATCAAAATGTATATTGCCGTCATCGTTTTTTCTTGCTTCAAAACTGTTCACCTGGAACTTATTGCATATACAGCATTCTTTCTTGTTGTTTATATTTTGCACTGTGGGTTTTAATTTTAGAAGAAGAAAAATATTTTCTTATAATTATACCCGTTACTCGTAGAGTAAAATCGTAATCGTTGTAATGTATGTAACAGTGAGAAGGAGGCGTGGCAGACCCCATAAAGTATATATATTCTTGATCGGCATCAATAGCCGAGTCAATATAGCCATGTCCGTCTGTTCGTCCGTCTGTCCGTCCGTCCGTCCGTCTGTATGAACAAAAGGATCACAGAGACTATAAAAATGATAGTGGTCGCAAATGAAAGGTACAATACCCAAGCAGTACAAGTTTGTTTTTGTTTTTTGACACGCCCACTTTAGGGCGATTTATTTCCATATAAAGGTAAATATACAGGTAAACGTTGAATGTTTTAGTATAGAAAACTTTTTTGTTAGCTATGCTATCTGAACCAAATTTACACGGAAAGTACATGTCTAGGAAGTACATGTACTGACCAAGTTTAATCCAAATCGGACAACTATATCGTATAGCTCCCATAAGGCCGATCGGTCAAAAATACGCTCCAAATATGAATTAGTATGAAAAACTTTTGCGTTAATTAAGCTATATTAATCAAACTCATACAGAATACATCTGCCAGTAATATATATATATACTGACCAAGTTTGATCCAAATCGGACAACTATATCGTATAGCTCCCATAGGGCCGATCGGTCAAAAATACGCTCCAAATATGAATTTGTATGAAAATGTTCTGTGATTGCCAAGCTATTATATCCATCAACATTGTTAACGCAAATTGAAACTCAGTAACGGGTATCCTAAAGTTGCGGGGCGACTATAGCTTTCTTTCTTGTTTTTCATTGGAATGCAGACTTTTCGCTTTTTTTCCGCAAGAACTAAAACATTTTCATCTTAATAAATGACAACACTGCGAACGTCACACAACGCAAGAGAACCATCGAACTTGCTTGTTACTCGAACGTTTTGTACTGAAAAGGCGGTTAGGGCAGGTTAGGTTCGAATACTCGTTCGAAGGTTTGAAAACGGACAACTGATCGTTGTGATTCGAACACTTTTCGGGCAGCCCGTTGAATTACTCGTTACCCGATCGTTTGATGAAAAGTTCGAACATACTCGAATATACTCGTTGCAGGTCTCTGATCTGCATGCACCCGTCGTGACCCTTTTTAGGCCCCGTACTCAACAAAAAGGGTCGAGTGGTCTACTAGGTTTGTCAGAAGCGAAATGTGCGTAACAGGCAGAAGGAGGCATGGCCGACCCAACAAAGTGTATTTATTGTTGATCAGCATCAACAGCCGAGTTGATATAGCAATGTCTGCCTATCCGTCTGTCTGTCCGTACGTCCGTATGAACACCGGTATCTTGTAAACTACAAAAGCTAAAGCCTCTAAATTTAGAATGAAAGTCCGTTATTAAGACAGTCAGCTTAAGATTATTTCAAATTTTTGTCACGCCCCTGCAATGAGCAAAAAACCAGAAATACCTCTGAAAAAATTATGTTTTAGACATATATCTCAGTAACTACAGCACTTAGAAGCACCAATTCCGGTATGCAGGTTCCTAGTGACAGCCTTAATGCAATGCCATTAAAAATTTTGAGCTGCCACGTCTCCTTTTCTCATAAGAGCTAAAAACTTTCAAACTTTAATGCCGCTTTTAAGGCATTTGTTCAAATAGTACATTCGTTTGGAGACATATAATACCAAACTATCCTGAAAGTGGCAACAAAATCCTACTTTTAACAAAAAAGCTATCACGTTACAAAGTTTATGTTATTTAACTGCAATATTAGGCGCGAGAGCGACAGAAACATACAAATACATCTTCGAACGTTCTCGATGCTTGTGTGGCGGCAGCGCTGCCCGTAGATGGTGGCCGCACCGAATACACACACACATACATATAATCATACAAACAAACATATATATGTACATATGTAAGTTTGATTATGCTTAGATTGTTTTTGTTTTAACGTGTTCTAATACCCATTGCAATACCTGAATACCGATTTAATTAATTTAATCGGGAGTAAAACCAGGGAGTATTATAAAGCCGGGCGTACTTGACTACGTTTCTTTCTTGTACGGGCGGACGTACTTATGTTTATTTCAAATTGTTGCCACGTCCCTTACTGACCCCGCAAAATTTTAATAACTACTATCTTCTCTGTAAATACTATTTTCAATAATTGTAATTCATGTACACGTGATAGAAAAAGAAGAGATAACTTTTTGTTTACCTACATTATTTAACGGCCTAATAATTTAACGAAGTGTGGTCTAGGTGATGGAGACGCGCGGTATTGTTCGCACTTGAAAGTTAACCTAATGTCTAATGAATCTCGGCACAAACAGCCGTTTCGCTTATTTTTCTTATTGTATGCATTATTTTGGAAGCGACTGTTTCACGATAGCAACAGCTGTTATGTTAGCGCACTGTTAACTATCGATCGATGGCAAGACTCAACCATGCATGCGATCAATCGATAATGGTTGCAGATCACCTTTGGGTATGCGATATTTCGAGTAAGTTGTCGACTTCCTCGATCGGCGTATTTCCTGTTCGACCATTGAATGAATGAGTCACAAAAGTGTTAAAAAAAAAAATAATAATCGTGACGCATCCAAGTTGCCTTGCAATTTATACATATTTTCTGGTACTAAAAGTGCGTGAAAACCCGTTTGACGTGCGTCCGCACACATATTTAAGGAATTTAGAAAAATATTTTTCTACTAAAGGTATGTTGATTAACCAGTGTCAGACTCGCGTCTCATAAGTTCCTTTTTTTGGTGTAGAAGTGAAGATTTTGCCTCTCCAAACAATCACTGGCGACGAGGCCAAGCCTGTGCTTGCGAATTAAAAGACGCTTTGGCCAATACGGCACAAGTCGCAGTACCGGCGCTCAAGAGCGCACAGCCAATGACTAGTCGCCGGCGCCGCGATAAAACTGCTTGGTGACCATTTCTACGCAAAAACCTTGTTGGTTTTAAATTGAGTTGCGCACCATTTTCTAAGAAAAGCAAAAAGGGACTGGAGATAATGATCTATTAACCACTTCGGAAAAATAAAAATAAAAAAAACAAAAAGAAAAGAAAGGGGAATGAATTGAAAAACGTCATTCCGCAAACACAACTTGTTTCCAAAATTGTATATCTGGAGAATTTCTTTCGTTCGGAGTCTTATACCCTTTTGATGCTATACTTAATTTTTATATAATTAATAAGATTTTTTAAAGTCAGTCTTTAATTCTTAAAATTCCATTATTCACGTAAGACTTTTGTAAATTTTCTTGGTATGGTATGTATAAAATAATATCCAATTTTAGCTTTTATATATTCTAATCCGTTTGAAGTCCCCCACAGCAAATCGTCGTCTTCAGGCCTGTCGACTACCATAAAGTATTGTCAGCTGTATCAATGTATGTAAGAATAAAATGAAACAGAGTGAGTTAAAACAAAACACTAAATTATATATGGCAGCTATCCAACATTAATAATATTGAAAAGTAAAATATCATACATACCAAACCAAACAAATCTAAAAGCAAACATACACTGCTGCGCCTTTCTTCGCTTATATTTATAAATTCCTGAAAAATGTATGTTCGCTTTTGAAATCCTTTTGTCACTGGTAAGCTGATCTCAGTAGCCTTTTTGTAAAGACAGCTTATCCAGGAAAATGAATTTTGAAACCAGCGATTGGTTGTCTTTCTAGTTTGTATCTGAAGAATCATTATGAATTAAAAATCTACGCTATAATGGGCACCTAAAGTAAACATTGTTGCATTGATAATAGGGTAAAGACATGAGGCTTCAAAAGTCTTTACAGGTTGTGAGGGTAAAGAAGGAGGACCTTAACATCATAGTCCTTCCTTAAAGATTGTCATTCTGGCCGTTGTGCTGTACGCTTATGGTTATCATCCTTGTCCTAATCCAACTCTGTCTACAATTTTAGTTATGTGGCACAGCAGCTAACTAGGAGGCAAAGTACCCACCCCATTTTCCCTGTGTTCGTTACATAATTAAATGGCGCCCAACGTGGGGCCCGAAAGCGTGTTACAGCTAGAGTTTTTTATTTAGCTAAAAAAATGTAGTATCTCAGGACGTGGGTCCGAAAACCCAGAAAAGTAGCATTCACTTTCGTTTCGCCCAAGCTTCCCATTTTACCATCCCCCGCTCCCATTCTCCTTTCGTAACCACCATCCAAATTTTTAGTAATCCAGAACAGACGCATCATTATTAGGAATGTCAGAAATTCTGTTTGTCTTCGCGGATTCTGACCAATAATGATACAGTTTGTTAAATTATTAACTAGCTATTGCCAGTTAGCTTCAAAGATAAAAAAAAAAAAAATACTATTAGGATTTCTATTCGCTTTGGATTTTTAGTATTGACGTAACGTTAATCTACACCAGGTGTTAGAGTCCTAAATTTTCGTCAACACCTTATTTAGCAAGAAAGGAAAATTAGATTGCACTTGATGGATCGTTCCGACAAGTTCCTCTTTTCCGAGTTCATTTTTTTTAAACATTATGGTAGAGTCCGTTTAAACACACAATCCAGAATGGCAATCTTTAAATTATCAATGCAATAATTTTATTAATGGATAAGTCCCAAACTAATCAATAATATCGTATATCTTTTCAAAACTGATCGTTTCCCTTATATAAAAGAATAACCTACATGTTAAATTTCAATTCTCATATTATAAGATACCTTTCAATATTTTCAAAATGGCAGTTTTACGCAGTACAGAAGATTTGAATGCCTTAGTAAACGCATCACAAGATCCAATCTCTTGTGCTATTTGCAATGATACCTTATCAGATACAGTTTTCACCGAAATCGCGTGCAGACATAAGTTTCATAAATCATGTTTGCCGGAGTGGTTAAGAAATAATACAACTTGTCCGATCTGTAGACAACCCTGTACTCTTGCCCAGAGCTCAGAGAAACGGTCAAGTGAAGACCCCACAGTTCCTAGAGCTACCAAATTTACTCTTTTCTGGTTCAGCTCTGTCATTTTATTGGCGAGTTCATAGAACCGTTGGACATTTGAATTGGTTTGATTTATGCAACAAGTTGCGGGAGCGATATCAAGATCAACGAACTGACCGTGATATCAAGCAGGCCATGCGGCATCGAAAACAAGCAAGTAATGAATCATTTGATGATTTTCTTGACGCCATGCTGGCCATCGCAGACACTATCAGAGAACCCATGTCAGAAGATTTGGTCACTGAAGTTAGGCACAAATTGAAGCCCGAGCTAAAACATGAACTACTGCATGTAGAGACAATGTACACAAATTAATATGTTCAATGAAACTCACTTGGCCCTCTTAGATAGTCGAGCGAATAAAAGTGTAATTGGATCAACTCTGGCGGAACGAATAATCTCAGAAAGTATGAAGTATAAAAAATTAAAAGGTGTTGTGCACACTGCAGACGGTTTTCAACAAAATATTGCAGGCACTATAAGCGTACCCATTCATTTCAATTCGCAGTCTAAAGAATTTTACTTTTTGATAGTTCTAACCATTAAACGAAATGTGATTTGTGGAATGGATTTTTGGAAGGCCTTTGGTATTAGTATTCAGTCTCCTTATTTCATAAATGAAATTTTAGACAAAGCAAGCCCTGACTCTAATGAGCTCAGTTTAACTTCGTCTCAAAGAGCGAGGTTGAACTCTGTAATCGAGTATTTTCCATCTTCCGAAATTAATGGTCTAGGTGAAACTTCTCTAGTAGAACAGTGCATTGCATTTCAAAAATTGATCACGTCACAAAACCGCTTTCACAATTCCCAACCGATCATTATATCAATTTAGGCGAATGCCATTTGGTTTGACCAATGCGCCTCAGACCATGTGTAGATTGATGGATCAGGTCATTCCATATCAACTAAAATCACACGTTTTCGTATATCTTGATGATCTATTGGTAATGTCGGCTAATTTCTACTTAATTACACAAAGCAGGACTGACAATTAATGTAAGCAAAAGTCAATTTGGGCTAAGTAAAGTCGATTATTTGGGATATATTGTAGGAGAAGGTACTCTCCAAATCAACGCTAACAAAATTCAAGCTGTGAATGACTTTCCAGTTCCAAAGACGCGAAAGCAGTTGAGACGATTTGTAGGCATGACGGGATGGTACCAAAGATTCATATCCCAGTATTCTACAGTTATATTCCCTCTTACAGAATTATTACGAGGCAAATCGTTTGAATGGAATGATTCGGCACAATCTGCTTTTGAAGAAATTAAGCGTAGGTTATGCTCTGCTCCCTTTCTTATCCATCCAAATTATGAAAAGCCATTCGTGATTCAGTGCGATGCTTCCTTATGCGGCGTTGGAGCAGTGTTGGCTCAAGCTGATGATTCAGGATGGGAAAGGCCTATTGCGTATATGTCTAAAAAACTAAACAAAGCACAACGCAATTACACGGTAACTGAGCTCGAATGCTTAGCAGTCGTTCTAGCTATTAAGACATTCAGAATGTATATTGAAGGACAGACCTTTAAAGTCGTAACTGATCATGCTAGTTTGCGCTGGTTAATGAATCAGTCGGACCTGAGTGGAAGATTGGCACGATGGGCAATTAAGTTGCAAGGGTTTTCCTTTAGTATCGAGCACTGAAAAGGAAGTGAAAACGTCGTTGCCGACGCGCTTTCAAGGTCGTTCGAAGACGTAGAAGAAATTGCCGAACTAGATGTTGAATTGCTCCCTGAAATTGACTTAGATTCTGATGCGTTTCAATCCACTGATTATTGTAAGCTTAGAGGGAGTTACAAGTCAGCGGATTTACCTGATTTTCGTGTAATTGATAAATTTATCTATCGACGTTGTATGTTTACAACAGACTCTGATGAGTGTTGGAAGTTGTTAGTTCCAGACGAACTACGCATGTCAGTCATCAAAGCCGCTCACGATCAGCCGACCTCTAGTTTTTGTGGTACCCTCAAATGCCTAGAGCGAATAAGACGAAGGTTTTTCTGGCCAAAAATGGTTGTCGATGTGCGAAATTATATAAGTTCTTGTAATACTTGTAGGACAACAAAATATCCCACATGTGCGTTAAAACCCCTAATAGGAAGCCAAGTAACAAGTTAAAGACCGTTTCAAAGAATATATGTAGATTTTTTTGGTCCTTTTCCTCATTTTTACCGGTGCATATGCCCCTCAGGCCAATGCAGCAGAGAGAGTTAATCTCTCCATAAACGCTTCTTTAAGAGCCTACGTTCGCAGCGATCAACGCTTATGGAATATTTACTTACCCAGTATCAATTCGGCACTGAGAAATTTTATTCATCAATCCGTAGGAATGTCGCCATACTTTATAGTGTTTGGACAACATATGATAACGCATGGTAATGATTACAAACTACTGCGAAATCTTAAAATACTCAGTGATGGCACTGAACGATTGGACAGGACCGACGAATTTCATAAGATTCGATCTAATATTGGAAAACACCTCACTAAAGCATATGAGAAAAATAAGCAAACATATAATTTTTTTTTAATTTCATTTGAGATTGGTCAACAAGTTATAAAACGAAATTTTCCCTTAAGCAACGCAGCGGCAAATTTTAATGCAAAGTTGGTATAGAAGTTCGTATCGAAAAGAAGTTAGGGGAATTCACTATATCTTTTGGAAGACTTAGAAGGTAAAGAATTAGGGACATTTCACGGTAAAGACCTCTGGTAATTCATGTATCACCCTTTTTCAGCTTTTATCTTTGTCGTCCAGACTAAGATTAAACCTGTGGTGTAGGGGTGCGCCCTAACGTATACAACACAACATTTATTTTTTTTGTATGCATTATTTTGGACGCGACTGTTTCACGATAGCAACAGCTGTTATGTTAACGCACTGTTAACTATCGATCGATGGCAGGACTCAACCATGCATGCGATCAATCGATAATGCTTGCAGATCACCTTTGGGTATGCGATATTTCGAGTATTGAATGAATGAGTCACAAAAGTGTTAAAATAAAAAAAAAAAATTATCGTGACGCATCCAAGTTGCCTTGCAATTTATAAATATTTTCTGGTACTAAAAGTGCGTGAAAACCCGTTTGACGTGCGTCCGCACACATATTTAAGGAATTTAGAAAAATATTTTTCTACTAAAGGTATGTTGATTAACCAGTGTCAGACTCGCGCCTCATAAGTTCCTTTTTTTGGTGTAGAAGTGAAGATTTTGCCTCTCCAAACAATCACTGGCGACGAGGTCAAGCCTGTGCTTGCGAATTAAAAGACGCTTTGGCCAATACGGCACAAGTCGCAGTACCGGCGCTTCGTGTGGCACTCTTGGGTCGGCAACGAACGTTGCTCGCACACATTTTGTTTGCGACACGGCTGGCCGCTCAAGCGCGCACCCATTTTGCTTGCGACACGGCTGTCCGCTCAAGAGCGCACAGCCAATGACTAGTCGCCGGCGCCGCGATAAAACTGCTGGGTGACCATTTCTACGCAAAAACCTTGTTGGTTTTAAATTGAGTTGCGCACCTTTTTCTAAGAAAAGCAAAAAGGGACTGGAGATAATGATCTATTAACCACTTCGGAAAAATAAAAATAAAAAAACAAAAAAGAAAAGAAAGGGGAATGAATTGAAAAACGTCATTCCGCAAACACAACTTGTTTCCAAAATTGTATATCTGGAGAATTTCTTTCGTTCGGAGTCTCATACCCTTTTGATGCTATACTTAATTTTTATATAATTAATAAGATTTTTTAAAGTCAGCCTTTAATTTTTAAAATTCCATTATTCACGTAAGACTTTTGTAAATTTTCTTGGTATGGTATGTATAAAATAATATCCAATTTTAGCTGTTATATATTCTAATCCGTTTGAAGTCCCCCACAGCAAATCGTCGTCTTCAGGCCTGTCGACTACCATAAAGTATTGTCAGCTGTATCAACGTATGTAAGAATAAAATGAAACAGAGTGAGTTAAAACAAAACACTAAATTATATATGGCAGCTATCCAACATTAATAATATTGAAAAGTAATATATCATTCATACCAAACCAAACAAATCTAAAAGCAAACATACACTGCTGCGCCTTTCTTCGCTTATATTTATAAATTCCTGAAAAATGTATGTTCGCTTTTGAAATCCTTTTGTCACTGGTAAGCTGATCTCAGTAGCCTTTTTGTAAAGACAGCTTATCCAGGAAAATGAATTTTAAAACCAGCGATTGGTTGTCTTTCTAGTTTGTATCTGAAGAATCATTATGAATTAAAAATCTCCGCTATAATGGGCACCTAAAGTAAACGTTGTTGCATTGATAATAGGGTAAAGACATGAGGCTTCAAAAGTCTTTACAGGTTGGGAGGGTAAAGAAGGAGGACCTTAACATCATAGTCCTTCCTTAAAGATTGTCATTCTGGCCGTTGTGCTGTACGCCTATGGTTATCATCCTTGTCCTAATCCAACTCTGTCTACAATTTTGGTTATGTGGCACAGCAGCTAACTAGGAGCCCAACGTGGGGCCCGAAAGAGTGTTACAGCTAGAGTTTTTTATTTAGCTAAAAAAATGTAGTATCTCAGGACGTGGGTCCGAAAACACAGAAAAGTAGCATTCACTTTGGTTTCGCCCAAGCTTCCCATTTTACCTTCCCCCGCTCCCATTCTCCTTTCGTAACCACCATTCAAATTTTTAGTAATCCAGAACAGACGCATCATTATTAGGAATATCAGAAATTCTGTTTGTCTTCGCGGATTCTGACCAATAATGATACAGTTTGTTACATTATTAACTAGCTATTGGCAGTTAGCTTCAAAGATAAAAAAAAAAAAAAAATACTATTAGGATTTCTATTCGCTTTGGATTTTTAGTATTGACGTAACGTTAATCTACACCAGGCGTTAGAGTCCTAAATTTTCGTCAACACCTTATTTAGCAAGAAAGGAAAATTAGATTGCACTTGATGGATCGTTCCGACAAGTTCCTCTTTTCCGAGTTCATTTTTTTAAACATTATGGTAAAGTCCGTTTAAACACACAACCCAGAATGGCAATCTTTAAATTATCAATGCAATAATTTTATTAATGGATAAGTCCCAAACTATTCAATAATATCGTATATCTTTTCAAAACTGATCGTTTCCCTTATATAAAAGAATAACCTACATGTTAAATTTCAATTCTCATATTATAAGATACCTTTCAATATTTTCAAAATGGCAGTTTTACGCAGTACAGAAGATTTGAATGCCTTAGTAAACGCATCACAAGATCCAATCTCTTGTGCTATTTGCAATGATACCTTATCAGATACAGTTTTCACCGAAATCGCGTGCAGACATAAGTTTCATAAATCATGTTTGCGGGAGTGGTTAAGAAATAATACAACTTGTCCGATCTGTAGACAACCCTGTACTCTTGCCCAGAGCTCAGAGAAACGGTCAAGTGAAGACCCCACAGTTCCTAGAGCTACCAAATTTACTCTTTTCTGGTTCAGCTCTGTCATTTTATTGGCGAGTTCATAGAACCGTTGGACATTTGAATTGGTTTGATTTATGCAACAAGTTGCGGGAGCGATATCAAGATCAACGAACTGACCGTGATATCAAGCAGGCCATGCGGCATCGAAAACAAGCAAGTAATGAATCATTTGATGATTTTCTTGACGCCATGCTGGCCATCGCAGACACTCTCAGAGAACCCATGTCAGAAGATTTGGTCACTGAAGTTAGGCACAACTTGAAGCCCGAGCTAAAACATGAACTACTGCATGTAGAGACATCAAGTTTGGCGATATTACGAAAGGAATGTCATAGACACGAAGAATTCTTTCGAAACTCTCGATCGAAAATCATTTCAAAAAGAGCTGTCAATGCCATTTGATTTGACGATGAATCGGAAAATCTATCTGAGATAGAGGAAAATAATGATGAGATTTGTGCTTTGCAAATGTCAAATAAAGTAAAATGCTGGAATTGCGATGAACAAGGTCATAGGTACCAAGATTGTTTGAAAACTCGCCGAGTCTTCTGCTACGGTTGTGATTTAGTAGTTACCTATAAGCCAAAAACTCCTCAGGATACCACCGAGCATCGAAAGTGGGTGTCTTACGTGTGCCGGTTTTATTTTTGGTGTTTCCTCACCACCAGACATATTGTTTCGTTAACCTGACTTATCACTTTCCTCACCAGTTGAAGTAAACAAGTAGTATTTTTTTCCCATTAGTGTGCGTTGTTGTGCTCGTTATGCACCTAGTGAGTTCTGCTACTATTCAACACTCGAGCAGGTCACTGTGTATTAGAAGGCTGAAAGCGGGCGTGCACTTATTATCCGGCTCCATAGGAGGATAGCTCGACGGATGGGGTGGGGTTCTTGCCTCGTCTTCTAATACGTCACAAAAAAGAAAAGAGAAGTGCACTGTCGGATAATCTACTGTGATTTGGAACAAAATTTGAATTGATAATATTTTCCCCTGTCAAACAAATAACTCGCTACGACTCTCGTATCAAAGATTGGGAAGATGCTTTGTTGTTGGACGCATTTCCCTTCTTTACCCTCCCTACCTAGGCAGTATACTTAATAGTTTGATATTACTGCCCCTATACAAGGCCTAAAATTACGAGTTACGGCGGATTAAGAATGTACATTATGCAGGTGACGACTTAATTATTTATTTACAAATTCATGATAATTAATCGCACAATTTCTCAAAATAAAGGTATTTCATGGCTAAATTCCAAAACAAATCTACTCATAAAAGTTCTTATAATTCTTAAACAAATTCATTTTAGCAAGATTTCAGTAACCAAAACAAACATTATACCTCAATTATTTGAGATTTGCAAAAATAAAACAGTAATAATTCATATAAACACACTTAATTCAACATCTTACTCAGACAGTTTCCTTGTGCTGCTTCCGAAGGGCCCGACGAATGCGTAGTAGCTGTTGGGTTGAAGTTGATGTTATGGCCTAGATTAAGAAATAGTTTTAATAAGGTTTCATAAAGTCTTGCTTAAATGGCACAAAATTAAAATTGTCTAACAATATCTAATTAAATTTTTTAAGTTTTATATAAATTGAATGCCATGTTATTTGTGCGCTAGACGCACTACAAACCGGTCGGCGGAAATTAATTTCGCAAACTAAAGCATCAAATGAATTTTCTATGCAATTCCAACACCAGATTAATTGCCAACAAGAATTAAAGATGCACAGCGACGACGATCCGTTAAGTGGACGGCCTCGACGATATTTTCTGCTCGATACAAAAGGTTCGGCGTTGTCCAATAATCAACCAGAATTAAGGAAGGTATCTTCTCCGGGTTCCCGAGACTAAATATGGTTATCTCTTGGGCGGAATGTTCCAGTGCAGGTTATGTGCATAGCATGATTATGTGCAAATTGAGGTTGTGTGACTTCTATTCAAGTCTGAGCGGCACTCCAGATGCTATTTCTTTGCTGAATAAAATGTCATGCAGCCGCATGCAATCCAGGGAGGAATTAACCTTAAACAGAGCCTCCGATCTGCGAGCTGGCCGCTACGCAAATTAGAATCGGGACTCTGTGAATCGGGTTCTGTTTAAAACAACAAAATTAGTTCACACAATATCCCTAATCACAACAAAATATCACCTTTTTAGATAGTTATTGACCGAATTATTAATTCGTCTTAACGGATATATTATACTTTTGTGGTGTGCCACTTTTGTTTCACTTGTGGACTTTTAATGGTTTATTTTTACTAGGGAACACTTCTCCCGTCACTGTTCTAATGCACTGCACCCAAAAAAAGAACTAAGCTTTAAGCCGCTGTTCTATTTATAGATGAGCTTTATGCGCACGACACCAATTATCTTAAGCCTAACTGCATTGTCGTATGATTTGCCGAATAAGCATGAAATATCAATATGTGCGTGAGCGAGATGTCAACGCAGTTCATCTTTTATCTAGGCTTAGCTGTAATGTTATCTTGCCTGTTCTGTTCTCTTAAGCGGGGTTAGTTAAGCCGGCTTAATTAGAGCTTTCGCTCAGCGTGTAAAAGCTTAAACTGTTCTCATTTAGTCGAGCATCAAACCCAACTTTTAAGCTGCGCCTAAGTGAAGACTCAAACCAAGTTTAAAGATGTTCTCAACATTCGACTGCACACTACACCACAGTTCATGCAGCAAGGTATACTCATACAACGAGACGTCTTGAACTGAAAAAAAGTGCAGTACTAAAGTTGTACTTGAATATCTTTTAAATGATAGATTCCTAAGGTTTTCTTGTCATCTGCTAATTCATAATACGATGGACTCACTTTACGAACAACTCGAGCTTTAACGAACACTGGAGCTAATTTGGCATTGAACTTCTTGGCTGCGTTGCTTTGCGCAAAGTTGCGAGCGTAAACTGTATTTCCAACCTTAAGATTAATTACTCTACTTCGTAAATTATAAACTCGAGCATTATTTTCATGAGCCGCAGCTACATTATCTTTCGCTTGCCTACGCACAATCTGCAACATATCTGCCTGCTTCAAAGTTGTGTCATCCGTAAACGACTGTAGTTTTCGGAGCAACTCGTAGTCTTGTCCATTTTGCATCATATTTTGACCGAATGTCAAAAAATATGGTGTAAAACCTGTACTTCGATGAACACTTGCTCTTAAAGCGCCACTAATCTCCGATAAATTTTTATCCCAGTTAGCATGATCTTTTCCAATATACGCACGAATTGCAGCTAATACTGATCGGTTCAAACGTTCACTAGCATTGGCCTGAGGTGAATAAATCGCGGTGCATACATGTGATACGCCGAAACGAGTTAGAAAAGATTCGAATGCGCCGGATTTGAATTGAGAGCCGTTGTCGGTGAGAATAACCTCGGGTACACCAAAAGTGTAAAACAAATGTTCTTGTAAATATTCAATAATTCGATTAGACGTAAACTTCTTTAAAGGATACAAGAAATGAAACTTTGTATAATGATCGACTATTATTAATAAACCTATGTTTCCTTTTTTCGATCTTGGATATGGGCCTAAAAGATCCATGTAAAGTTTTTGAAATGGTCTTTCTGAAACCATAGGTTTACCCATGGGAGGACGTAATACTGTGTTTGGGCTTTTAGTTGACTTGCAGGTCGAACAACTAGCTATATACTTTCTAATTTGTGTAACCATTCCTGGCCAAAAGAAATATTGTTTTAACTTGGATACTGTCTTGCTGGTGCCAAAATGTGCTGAATCGGTTGCGTCGTGAGCACGACGAATTAAATCGTTCGTCATAGCTTGCGGAATCCAAAGTTTCCAAGCATCAGATTCTTGAAATTCTCTTCCATTCGAATGTTCTGTTCTTTTATATACAAAATTATCAATAATGCATAAGTCTGGTAGTCTGGACTGATTCTGCTGTACATTTTGAATTAAATCACAATATTCTTGGGACTCAAATTCCTTCGACTTTAAATCTACCAGAGGACCTAAGTCTTGTAACTCTTGTACAGTTGGTTCAGCTAATCGGGATAAGGTATCCGCTACAACATTTTTGGACCCACTTCGATGTTTAATGGCAAAAGTGAAACCTTGCAATTTAATTGCCCACCGAGCTAATCGACCAAATAAATCTTTTTGTCTCATCAGCCATTGCAATGCTGCATGATCCGTGATTACAGTGAAGTCCTGTCCTTCGACATATGCTCTAAATTGCTTAATGCCTTTGATAACAGCTAAACATTCTAGCTCCGTAACGGAATAGTTACGCTGTGTTTTTGTCAGTTTCTCTGACATGTATGCAATTGGCATTTCTACACCTTCCTCATTCTCCTGTGCCAATACGCAGCCGATTCCATATGAACTAGCATCACAAAGAAGAAGAAAAGGTTTTGTAAAGTCCGGTGTTTTTAAAATTGGAGCGGACGTTAGCCTAGATTTCAGATTATCAAATGCCTCATTAGCCTCTTTGTTCCATTCGAGGGATTTGTTCTTTTTCAAAAGTTCTGTCAGGGCGAAGCTGATCGAAGCATAGTTGTCTACGAACCGTCGATACCATCCCGTCAGACCTAAAAATCTCCTTAGCTGTTTGACCGTTTTTGGAATTGGAAAATTGTTAATTGCCAAAATTTTTGCTGGATCAGTACTAATAGTACCATTTCCTATAATAAAGCCTAAATATTTAATTTCCTTCATACAAAATTTTGATTTGCCTACATTTATGGTGAGATTAGCCTTCCGCAAATATAGAGCCACTTCTTCCAAGAGAGACATATGCGATTCAAAATCGTCTGACATAATTAATAGGTCGTCTAAGTAAACAAACACTCGAGTTCTCAAATGTGCTGGTATTACTTGATCCATAAGTCTGCAAAGTGTCTGTGGTGCATTACACAATCCAAAAGGCATTACTCGATACTGATAAAGTGGTCGGTTGGGTATAGTGAAAGCGGTACATTCTCTAGACTTTTCCTCGAGAGGTATCTGCCAGAAAGCATGTTTCATATCCAGACCGGTTATATAACGAGCTGGAGTTAATCTACTTAATATGCCATCAATATGCGGTAAGGGATATGCATCTTTACGAGTGTAGCTGTTGACGATTCGTGAATCAAGACAAAGTCGACATTTGTCTGCTTTCCTAACCAACACACAATTACTACTCCAAGGACTCTTTGATTCTTCAATTATTCCTAACGCTAACATTTTGTCTACTTCCGCGAACATTAAAGCTTCAATAGCTGGCGATACAGACCAATGACGTTGTTTCACAGGTTTCGCATCTCCAACGTCAATATGATGTTCAACTAAATGAGTACGGCCCAGGCCTTCTTTTTCGTATGCAGGAAGTTTGTTACTAACAATGTTAAGTTTCTGCTGCTGATCTCGTGTTAAGACATGCATTTTAAAATTCTCTCCTACTTCCCCATCGTTTCTTACTTCGGAGATGGTGTCACACGAGTTCAACAAATTTCTTAATAAACCAAAGTCATTCCAAAAATCAAGTCCTAGATATACGTCTTGAGACAAACCAGGCACAATATAAAAAGTTACAATTTTTGTTATTTCACGAAATGTAATTGAACAAGATATTTTTCCTATTACTTCACAAGGTGAGTTACTGGCCGTTTTTACATTTCCTGAGCATTTTCGGAAATTTGGATGTTCTGAAAATATCGAAGCTGCTTTGCCTCCTATGCAACTAATACTAGCACCAGAGTCTAATAAAGCGACGTAATTATTATTTCCAATCCTAATATCTACATATAATCTATTATCTTGACTTAAAATTATGGTGGAAATAAGTTTTTTCCGCTCTTCTCGAATTGATTTCCAAAAATTTCTTAAACGTATTGTGGAACGTTTGGGTTTTATATTTATGTCCAAGCCGTCTACTTGTCCAAAAATGCGTTTACGAGCTGACATATATTTTGAAAGTTTTATGTGATAGGGTAAATTTTGATTACGAAGATTACAACTTGAATCTTTCTCCTCCTCGTTTTGAGAATCCAGACCTGACGGATCATATGGATCTGTCTGGACATATGTACTGACTGTTAATAAGGCGGATGAGCTTGAGTGGTCAGAGGTCGGTAGTTCGGCACATCCGCCTGACGGTTTCCCGACGGATTACAAGATTGACATTTCGGTTTATAAGTATTTTTAGCTCCGCACCCATAGCAAAACAGATTGGGAGGTTCTAGACAATTGTCAAAACGATGTCCAGGCTTATTACAGTTCCAACATTTTAAACCCTTCGGAGCTACTTCAGAAACGTCACCACTAGCCTGATCTTCAGGGATAAGCTCAGCCACTTGTGAACGAGTCATAAACTTGTTCTTAAAAGAGTGAACTTTAGATTGTTTATAAAACTGCTCGTGAGTGCGTACTTCGGTTCGAAGTCGAGCTATCGAAAGAATATTAAGATGCATAAGCTCAAATCGCAAGGACACTTTTGCGTTACGAATTAGTAAGCGAACTAAAGTTTCCTCAGTGATTGGTTCTCGCAATCGACCTACTAGTTTTTCAATTGCAAATTGAAATTCTTCAAATGGTTCGTTTTCATCTTGTCTACGTGTATTAATCAACTCCCAGATATCCAGATCAGAATCTGTATCTTCAAATTTCTTTAAAAATTCCTCGCAAAAAGATTCCCAAGTGACAAGTGGATTGGCGCGATGGAATTTCCAATACCATTCACTTGCTTTATCAATGAACAACATATGTAAATGATCACACAAAAGTGGAAAATCTCCTTTTAGGTTTTGTTTGGCTAAAGCTCGAACGCGATACAAGAAGGATTCCGCCTGCATACCGTTCCGCGAGCCATCAAACTTAAGACGCCAGCTTTGGATAATACTAGCTGCCTTGTCATATGGAATTGAACCGTACACCCTGTGTTCATTTTCATGATTAGGTGTCTGATTACTGCTAAAATTGTTAGATTGAGATGATTGCTGACGCGACACATCTAAAGCTCTAGGCGACACATTTGACCTCTGCTCAGATGAACTGGGTACATGTCGAACTGGGTCTATTAAGACTAACTGGTCTTGAATGGATTTTTGTATTGTCGTTGTTAATGCCGCTGTAATCTGCTGCATCATCTGTTGTTGTTGCATTTGAACTGCTGTTCGAATAATATTCTCTATTTGCGCTTTATCTAAAGAATCAACCTGAGGCATAGATGATTGTGGTCTCTCAGTGTTGTGAACACTGGCTACATGAGAATGAACTTGTTGCGGCCGTTGCATTGACCTAGTCGAAACTCCAGTATTCAGTACTCTTCCTCTTCCTCTTGTTGCCTTTCTTGCCGGATGTGAAATAGGCGGTGTTTTAACACGCAATTCTTCAGACTGAACTACTGCCGATTGGGCAGACGCTTGTGATACTAAGCTTGCCTCTAGTAATTCTGTTTCCAAGTTAACATTTGTATATTTTAATTGATTTCTCCTACAGCTTATATTACAAACTGGACAAGCTGTTGAGGTTTGCAGAAACTCTGTTATACAGCGATGATGAAACTGATGTTTACATGGAGCTTCGCCAATAACGTCGCTTGCATTAAGTATTTCATTGCAAATATTGCAAAAAGTTTCTATTGATCTCATAGTTTCAACTAAATTTTCATTACTGTGTCGAACTGACATTTTAACTGATTATATTTGATAAATTGGTTAAATAATTTCTAACGTTTAATCGTCACCATACATTTCTATTCATACTTAATCCACATTATTATTCGTTTTTATATATCTATTGTCTCTAGTAAGAACTATTGTTACTTTGAATTAAATAACTTTGTATGCATTGGTCAAGTTGCCAAAATTATTCTAGCAGCTTGCTTATCCAATAAACAGCCAACGAATTTTAAAACAAAATCCAACCTAATTATTTCTTACAGTTATATGGTACTACTTCTCGATTTAAGGTTTGTTTTGGTCGATTTGACCGAACGATCAACAATCGCAAAATCCAAACACAAATTCCAAAAATCTGTTATACCACCTATGTAACTGAAAGATTTAATTATTTTTGAAAATAAAATTTGAAATTTAATGGATGTTAATAAAGGAGCACTAACTTTCCGGGTATCTGTCATACGAAGGATTGAAGTGTAAGTCGTAACTTCCCTAAATCGACCCACAACTCCTGAGATTACTATAAAGTTTCGCAAAATATTTTTCTCTGTCATTCGCTTACTTTCTTTCACTAACTTCCTTTCGCTAACTGCCCCACGTTGCGGGCGCCATTTTCTTTATTATGTAGTGAACCAGTAGTGATCTTGTCTCACTAGTGTGCGTTGTTGTGCTCGTTATGCACCTAGTGAGTTCTGCTACTATTCAACACTCGAGCAGGTCACTGTGTATTAGAAGGCTGAAAGCGGGCGTGCACTTATTATCCGGCTCCATAGGAGGATAGCTCGACGGATGGGGTGGGGTTCTTGCCTCGTCTTCTAATACGTCACAAAAAGAAAAGAGAAGTGCACTGTCGGATAATCTACTGTGATTTGGAACAAAATTTGAATTGATAATATTTTCCCCTGTCAAACAAATAACTCGCTACGACTCTCGTATCAAAGATTGGGAAGATGCTTTGTTGTTGGACGCATTTCCCTTCTTTACCCTCCCTACCTAGGCAGTATACTTAATAGTTTGATATTACTGCCCCTATACAAGGCCTAAAATTACGAGTTACGGCGGATTAAGAATGTACATTATGCAGGTGACGACTTAATTATTTATTTACAAATTCATGATAATTAATCGCACAATTTCTCAAAATAAAGGTATTTCATGGCTAAATTCCAAAACAAATCTACTCCTAAAAGTTCTTATAATTCTTAAACAAATTCATTTTAGCAAGATTTCAGTAACCAAAACAAACATTATACCTCAATTATTTGAGATTTGCAAAAATAAAACAGTAATAATTCATATAAACACACTTAATTCAACATCTTACTCAGACAGTTTCCTTGTGCTGCTTCCGAAGGGCCCGACGAATGCGTAGTAGCTGTTGGGTTGAAGTTGATGTTATGGCCTAGATTAAGAAATAGTTTTAATAAGGTTTCATAAAGTCTTGCTTAAATGGCACAAAATTAAAATTGTCTAACAATATCTAATTAAATTTTTTAAGTTTTATATAAATTGAATGCCATGTTATTTGTGCGCTAGACGCACTACAAACCGGTCGGCGGAAATTAATTTCGCAAACTAAAGCATCAAATGAATTTTCTATGCAATTCCAACACCAGATTAATTGCCAACAAGAATTAAAGATGCACAGCGACGACGATCCGTTAAGTGGACGGCCTCGACGATATTTTCTGCTCGATACAAAAGGTTCGGCGTTGTCCAATAATCAACCAGAATTAAGGAAGGTATCTTCTCCGGGTTCCCGAGACTAAATATGGTTATCTCTTGGGCGGAATGTTCCAGTGCAGGTTATGTGCATAGCATGATTATGTGCAAATTGAGGTTGTGTGACTTCTATTCAAGTCTGAGCGGCACTCCAGATGCTATTTCTTTGCTGGATAAAATGTCATGCAGCCGCATGCAATCCAGGGAGGAATTAACCTTAAACAGAGCCTCCGATCTGCGAGCTGGACGCTACGCAAATTAGAATCGGGGCTCTGTGAATCGGGTTCTGTTTAAAACAACAAAATTAGTTCACACAATATCCCTAATCACAACAAAATATCACCTTTTTAGATAGTTATTGACCGAATTATTAATTCGTCTTAACGGATATATTATACTTTTGTGGTGTGCCACTTTGTTTCACTTGTGGACTTTTAATTGTTTATTTTTACTAGGGAACACTTCTCCCGTCACTGTTGCTAATGCACTGCACCCAAAAAAGAACTAAGCTTTAAGCCGCTGTTCTATTTATAGATGAGCTTTATGCGCACGACACCAATTATCTTAAGCCTAACTGCATTGTCGTATGATTTGCCGAATAAGCATGAAATATCAATATGTGCGTGAGCGAGATGTCAACGCAGTTCATCTTTTATCTAGGCTTAGCTGTAATGTTATCTTGCCTGTTCTGTTCTCTTAAGCGGGGTTAGTTAAGCCGGCTTAATTAGAGCTTTCGCTCAGCGTGTAAAAGCTTAAACTGTTCTCATTTAGTCGAGCATCAAACCCAACTTTTAAGCTGCGCCTAAGTGAAGACATCAAACCAAGTTTAAAGATGTTCTCAACATTCGACTGCACACTACACAGTACTTACCAACTCTCCCTCGTTCGTTCAAACCATATCACGAAGGCCTACGTAAAAATTTAAAACCCGGGGGGGCCATATTTAATGCTGACTCCTTGATTGTTCCAAAGCGCCGATCATCTTTGCGCATGAAAGAATATTGGAATAATATCCGTCGTTTAAATTGTTTTACCATATCGTCTCTAGTCCAAAAACGAAAACGATATACGTCCCTTTACACAAATTAATATGTTCAATGAAACTCACTTGGTCCTCTTAGATAGTCGAGCGAATAAAAGTGTAATAGGATAAACTCTGGCGGAACGAATAATCTCAGAAAGTATGAAGTATAAAAAATTAAAAGGTGTTGTGCACACTGCAGACGGTTTTCAACAAAATATTACAGGCACTAAAAGCGTACCCATTCATTTCAATTCGCAGTCTAAAGAATTTGACTTTTTGATAGTTCCAACCATTAAACAAAATGTGATTTGTGGAATGGATTTTTGGAAGGCCTTTGGTATTAGTATTCAGTCTCCTTATTTCATAAATGAAATTTTAGACAAAGCAAGCCCTGACTCTAATGAGCTCAGTTTAACTTCGTCTCAAAGAGCGAGGTTGAACTCTGTAATCGAGTATTTTCCATCTTCCGAAATTAATGGTCTAGGTGAAACTTCTCTAGTAGAACATAATATCGACACAACTGATGCCAAGCCAATTAAGCAAAGATTCTATGTTTTGTCCCCTACTAAAGAAAATTTACTGTGCGAAGAAGTGGATCGTATGCTAAAATTAGGCGTAATTGAGGAAGCTCCTGCATCCCCATGGTCATCTCCAGTTACTTTTGTTGTAAAACCTGGAAAAGTTAGGTTGTGTTTGGACGCTCGTAAGTTAAATGCTGAAACAGTTAAGGATTCTTATCCAATGCCAATATTGGATGGCTTGTTAAGTCGTCTTCCCTCAGTGCATTGCATTTGAAAAATTGATCTAAAAGACGCTTTTTGGCAAATTAGGTTAGATGCAGAATCACGTCACAAAACCGCTTTCACAATTCCCAACCGATCATTATATCAATTTAGGCGAATGCCATTTGGTTTGACCAATGCGCCTCAGACCATGTGTAGATTGATGGATCAGGTCATTCCATATCAACTAAAATCACACGTTTTCGTATATCTTGATGATCTATTGGTAATGTCGGCTAATTTTGAAGATCATTTACAACACCTTGCAACAGTTTCTACTCAATTACACAAAGCAGGACTGACAATTAATGTAAGCAAAAGTCAATTTGGGCTAAGTAAAGTCGATTATTTGGGATATATTGTAGGAGAAGGTACTCTCCAAATCAACGCTAACAAAATTCAAGCTGTGAATGACTTTCCAGTTCCAAAGACGCGAAAGCAGTTGAGACGATTTGTAGGCATGACGGGATGGTACCAAAGATTCATATCCCAGTATTCTACAGTTATATTCCCTCTTACAGAATTATTACGAGGCAAATCGTTTGAATGGAATGATTCGGCACAATCTGCTTTTGAAGAAATTAAGCGTAGGTTATGCTCTGCTCCCTTTCTTATCCATCCCAATTATGAAAAGCCATTCGTGATTCAGTGCGATGTTTCCTTATGCGGCGTTGGAGCAGTGTTGGCTCAAGCTGATGATTCAGGATGGGAAAGGCCTATTGCGTATATGTCTAAAAAACTAAACAAAGCACAACGCAATTACACGGTAACTGAGCTCGAATGCTTAGCAGTCGTTCTAGCTATTAAGACATTCAGAATGTATATTGAAGGACAGACCTTTAAAGTCGTAACTGATCATGCTAGTTTGCGCTGGTTAATGAATCAGTCGGACCTGAGTGGAAGATTGGCACGATGGGCAATTAAGTTGCAAGGGTTTTCCTTTAGTATCGAGCACTGAAAAGGAAGTGAAAACGTCGTTGCCGACGCGCTTTCAAGGTCGTTCGAAGACGTAGAAGAAATTGCCGAACTAGATGTTGAATTGTTCCCTGAAATTGACTTAGATTCTGATGCGTTTCAATCCACTGATTATTGTAAGCTTAGAGCGAGTTACAAGTCAGCGGATTTACCTGATTTTCGTGTAATTGATAAATTTATCTATCGACGTTGTATGTTTACAACAGACTCTGATGACTGTTGGAAGTTGTTAGTTCCAGACGAACTACGCATGTCAGTCATCAAAGCCGCTCACGATCAGCCGACCTCTAGTCATTGTGGTACCCTCAAATGCCTAGAGCGAATAAGACGATGTTTTTTCTGGCCAAAAATGGTTGTCGATGTGCGAAATTATATAAGTTCTTGTAATACTTGTAGGACAACAAAATATCCCACATGTGCTTTAAAACCCCTAATAGGAAGCCAAGTAACAAGTGAAAGACCGTTTCAAAGAATATATGTAGATTTTATTGGTCCTTTTCCTCATTTTTACCGGTGCATATGCCCCTCAGGCCAATGCAGCAGAGAGAGTTAATCTCTCCATAAACGCTTCTTTAAGAGCCTACGTTCGCAGCGATCAACGCTTATGGGATATTTACTTACCCAGTATCAATTCGGCACTGAGAAATTTTATTCATCAATCCGTAGGAATGTCGCCATACTTTATAGTAAATCTTAAAATACTCAGTGATGGCACTGAACGATTGGACAGGACCGACGAATTTCATAAGATTCGATCTAATATTGGAAAACACCTCACTAAAGCATATGAGAACAAGTAAGAAAGGCTACAGTCGATCGAGCCGACTGTAAAAGACCCCGTACTCCCATAGAAGTGCGCAATTGTATTCAATTTAAATTCAAATTTTCGAATGAAATTTAAAAATTTTAATTTTATATGTACATTTTGAATTGAAATTAAATTAACAATTCGCATTGCCGCAACTCTATCAGTTGCACCACGCGCCACTTTCAAGAATTCTCCGATAGCATTTACATATTATTCATACAAACACACATTCGTTTGAAATTATATGTATGCATGTATGTATGTGTGTGTGTATTCGGCGCGGCCAGCGTCTGCGGGCAGCGCTGTCGCCACAGAGTCTGCCGGCAGCGCTGTCGCCACACAAGCATCGAAAACGTTCGAACATGTGTTTGTATGTTTCTGTCTCGCTCTCGCGCGTAATTTTTGACCAATTTGTTTCACATGTTGTAGTTGTCCGATTTGGACCAAATTTGGTGAAGTTACTTTTAATAATTATGTACACATTCTGTGTGAGTTTGGTTGCGATCACTTAGCAAATACTAAATGTCTTCATACAAATTTTTTGTTTTTGACCGATTTGTCCTATGGGAGCTATAAGCTATAGTTGTCCGATCTTGATGAAACTTGGTGAGGATAGTTATAGTTGTACCATACACCTACTGTGTAAATTTGGTTACTATAGCTTTCATAGTTTCAAAGTTGTAGTGCAATGAAAACTGTTTTTTACAATTTGCGGGGGCGGTAGGGGGCGTGGCAAAAATTTGAAATAAACTTAACCTGCCTGCAATATAGACGGACTTTCATTCCAAATTTGGTGGCTCTAGCTCTTGTAGTTTAAAAGATCCAGGTGTTCATACGGACGGACGGACGGACAGACAGACGGACAGACGGACATTGCTATATCGACTCGGCTGTTGATGCTGATCTAGAATATATATACTTTATGGGGTCGGCCACGCCTCCTTCTGCCTGTTACGCACATTTCGCTTCTGACAAACCTAATAGACCCCTATACTCTTTTTTAGAGTACGGGGTCTAAAAATAAGCAAACATATAATTTGCGAGCGAGACCTCGTTCATTTGAGATTGGTCAACAAGTTATAAAACGAAATTTTCCCTTAAGCAACGCAGCGGCAAATTTTAATGCAAAGTTGGTATAGAAGTTCGTATCGAAAAGAAGTTAGGGAATTCACTATATCTTTTGGAAGACTTAGAAGGTAAAGAATTAGGGACATTTCACGGTAAAGACCTCTGGTAATTCATGTATCACCCTTTTTCAGCTTTTATCTTTGTCGTCCAGACTAAGATTAAACCTGTGGTGTAGGGGTGCGCCCTAACGTATGCAACACAACATTTATTTTTTTTGTATGCATTATTTTGGACCCGACTGTTTCACGATAGCAACAGCTGTTATGTTAACGCACTGTTAACTATCGATCGATGGCAGGACTCAACCATGCATGCGATCAATCGATAATGCTTGCAGATCACCTTTGGGTATGCGATATTTTGAGTATTGAATGAATGAGTCACAAAAGTGTTAAAATAAAAAAAAAAAAAATTATCGTGACGCATCCAAGTTGCCTTGCAATTTATAAATATTTTCTGGTACTAAAAGTGCGTGAAAACCCGTTTGACGTGCGTCCGCACACATATTTAAGGAATTTAGAAAAATATTTTTCTACTAAAGGTATGTTGATTAACCAGTGTCAGACTCGCGCCTCATAAGTTCCTTTTTTTGGTGTAGAAGTGAAGATTTTGCCTTTCCAAACAATCACTAGCGACGAGGCCAAGCCTGTGCTTGCGAATTAAAAGACGCTTTGGCCAATCCGGCACAAGTCGCAGTACCGGCGCTTCGTGTGGCACTCTTGGGTCGGCAACGAACGTTGCTCGCACACATTTTGTTTGCGACACGGCTGGCCGCTCAAGCGCGCACCCATTTTGCTTGCGACACGGCTGTCCGCTCAAGAGCGCACAGCCAATGACTAGTCGCCGGCGCCGCGATAAAACTGCTGGCTGACCATTTCTACGCAAAAACCTTGTTGGTTTTAAATTGAGTTGCGCACCTTTTTCTAAGAAAAGCAAAAAGGGACTGGAGATAATGATCTATTAACCACTTCGGAAAAATAAAAATAAAAAAAACAAAAAAGAAAAGAAAGGGGAATGAATTGAAAAACGTCATTCCGCAAACACAACTTGTTTCCAAAATTGTATATCTGGAGAATTTCTTTCGTTCGGAGTCTCATACTCTTTTGATGCTATACTTAATTTTTATATAATTAATAAGATTTTTTAAAGTCAGCCTTTAATTTTTAAAATTCCATTATTCACGTAAGACTTTTGTAAATTTTCTTGGTATGGTATGTATAAAATAATATCCAATTTTAGCTGTTATATATTCTAATCCGTTTGAAGTCCCCCACAGCAAATCGTCGTCTTCAGACCTGTCGACTACCATAAAGTATTGTCAGCTGTATCAACGTATGTAAGAATAAAATGAAACAGAGTGAGTTAAAACAAAACACTAAATTATATATGGCAGCTATCCAACATTAATAATATTGAAAAGTAATATATCATACATACCAAACCAAACAAATCTAAAAGCAAACATACACTGCTGCGCCTTTCTTCGCTTATATTTATAAATTCCTGAAACATGTATGTTCGCTTTTGAAATCCTTTTGTCACTGGTAAGCTGATCTCAGTAGCCTTTTTGTAAAGACAGCTTATCCAGGAAAATGAATTTTGAAACCAGCGATTGGTTGTCTTTCTAGTTTGTATCTGAAGAATCATTATGAATTAAAAATCTCCGCTATAATGGGCACCTAAAGTAAACGTTGTTGCATTGATAATAGGGTAAAGACATGAGGCTTCAAAAGTCTTTACAGGTTGGGAGGGTAAAGAAGGAGGACCTTAACATCATAGTCCTTCCTTAAAGATTGTCATTCTGGCCGTTGTGCTGTACGCCTATGGTTATCATCCTTGTCCTAATCCAACTCTGTCTACAATTTTGGTTATGTGGCACAGTAGCTAACTAGGAGGCAAAGTACCCACCCCACTTTCCCTGTGTTCGTTACATAATTAAATGGCGCCCAACGTGGGGCCCGAAAGAGTGTTACAGCTAAAGTTTTTTATTTAGCTAAAAAAATTTAGTATCTCAGGATGTGGGTCCGAAAACACAGAAAAGTAGCATTCACTTTCGTTTCGCCCAAGCTTCCCATTTTATCTTCCCCCGCTCCCATTCTCCTTTCGTAACCACCATCCAAATTTTTAGTAATCCAGAACAGACGCATTATTATTAGGAATATCAGAAATTCTGTTTGTCTTCGCGGATTCTGACCAATAATGATACAGTTTGTTAAATTATTAACTAGCTATTGCCAGTTAGCTTCAAAGATAAAAAAAAAAAAATACTATTAGGATTTCTATTTGCTTTGGATTTTTAGTATTGACGTAACGTTAATCTACACCAGGCGTTAGAGTCCTAAATTTTCGTCAACACCTTATTTAGCAAGAAAGGAAAATTAGATTGCACTTGATGGATCGTTCCGACAAGTTCCTCTTTTCCGAGTTCATTTTTTTTAAACATTATGGTAGAGTCCGTTTAAACACACAACCCAGAATGGCAATCTTTAAATTATCAATGCAATAATTTTATTAATGGATAAGTCCCAAACTAATCAATAATATCGTATATCTTTTCAAAACTGATCGTTTCCCTTATATAAAAGAATAACCTACATGTTAAATTTTAATTCTCATATTATAAGATACCTTTCAATATTTTAAAAATGGCCGTTTTACGCAGTACAGAAGATTTGAATGCCTTAGTAAACGCATCACAAGATTCAATCTCTTGTGCTATTTGCAATGATACCTTATCAGATACAGTTTTCACCGAAATCGCGTGCAGACATAAGTTTCATAAATCATGTTTGCCGGAGTGGTTAAGAAATAATACAACTTGTCCGATCTGTAGACAACCCTGTACTCTTGCCCAGAGCTCAGAGAAACGGTCAAGTGAAGACCCCACAGTTCCTAGAGCTACCAAAGGTAAGCACCGGGGTGCCCCATGCGCTAATCCCACAGGAACTATCCCAAGAACTCGACCTACAACCAGGTCAAACAATCTAAACATCCAAAACTTGCGTCAAGCATACAATGCAACCCCAAGATCAGAGTCCGGAAGAGGTGTGTCCGCCAACAATGATGATCGTATTCACCAAATTATAGCGAGTTCGTTAGCGAGTCATAGAGCTGAAATTGCTGCAACAGTTTCTGACCAGATCAGTTCTGGTTTACGCAACTTAAGCTTGTCTGCTTTACGAAGAGAGTCACGTGACGATTCGCAGCTCGAATGGGAGAACGAGATTCCACTAAGGGAGTCACGAGCAAACAACGAGAACGAGCGCCGTGGACCGTCAGCTAGTGTCAATACTAATGATTATGCCACCACTCGTCCTGATAGAATATCTAGTATTATATCCAGTTGGAAAGTAAAATTTTCTGGTTCCGCCAGTGACTTTCCCATAGAAGATTTCATTTATCGAATCAACTGTCTTACTTCACAATATTTTAATAATAACTTCGACTTGATATACCAATTTGCAAATTTACTCTTTTCTGGTTCAGCTCTGTCATTTTATTGGCGAGTTCATAGAACCGTTGGACATTTGAATTGGTTTGATTTATGCAACAAGTTGCGGGAGCGATATCAAGATCAACGAACTGACCGTGATATCAAGCAGGCCATTAGGCATCGAAAACAAGCAAGTAATGAATCTTTTGATGATTTTCTTCAGAAGAAGATTTGGTCACTGAAGTTAGGCACAACTTGAAGCCCGAGTTAAAACATGAACTACTGCATGTAGAGACATCAAGTTTGGCGATATTACGAAAGGAATGTCATAGACACGAAGAAATCTTTCGAAACTCTCGATCGAAAATCATTTCAAAAAGAGCTGTCAATGCCATTCGATTTGACGATGAATCTGAAAATCTATCTGAGATA
Organism: Drosophila arawakana; assembly: GCA_018151165.1. Classification (NCBI taxonomy): domain Eukaryota; kingdom Metazoa; phylum Arthropoda; class Insecta; order Diptera; family Drosophilidae; genus Drosophila; species Drosophila arawakana. Next base: position 259,726 of record JAECWX010000711.1, on the reverse strand, counting down.
GAGGAAAATAATGATGAGATTTGTGCTTTTCAAATGTCAAATAAAGTAAGATGCTGGAATTGCGATGAACAAGGTCATAGGTACCAAGATTGTTTGAAAACTCGCCGAGTCTTCTGCTACGGTTGTGGTTTAGTAGATACCTATAAGCCAAATTGTGCCAAATGCAAACTAACGGCGGAAAACTCTGCTCAGGATATCCACCGAGCATCGAAAGTGGGTGTCCGACGTTAGCCTCGGGTTTACATTCAGTAGTTTCCTCACCACCAGACATAGCGTTTCGTTAACCTGACTTATCACTTTCCTCACCAGACTTACCAACTCCTCGATCGTTCAAACCATATCAAGAACGCCTACGTGAATATTACATACGCAGAGCGGCCATATTTAATGCTGACTCCTTGATTGTTCCAAAGCGTCGATCATCTTTGCGCATGAAAGAATATTGGAATAATATCCGTCGTTTAAATTGTTTTACCATATCGTCTCTAGTCCAAAAACAAAACGATATACGTCCCTTTACACAAATTAATATGTTCAATGAAACTCACTTGGCCCTCTTAGATAGTCGAGCGAATAAAAGTGTAATAGGATCAACTCTGGCGGAACGAATAATCTCAGAAAGTATGAAGTACAAAAAATTAAAAGGTGTTGTGCACACTGCAGATGGTTTTCAACAAAATATTACAGGCACTATAAGCGTACCCATTCATTTCAATTCGCAGTCTAAACAATTTGACTTTTTGATAGTTCCAACCATTAAACAAAATGTGATTTGTGGAATGGATTTTTGGAAGGCCTTTGGTATTAGTATTCAGTCTCCTTACTTCATAAATAAATTTTTAGACAAAGCAAGCCCTGACATTAATGAGATCAGTTTAACTTCGTCTCAAAGAGCGAGGTTGAACTCTGTAATCGAGTATTTTCCATCTTCCGAAATTAATGGTCTAGGTGAAACTTCTCTAGTAGAACATAATATCGACACAACTGATGCCAAGCCAATTAAGCAAAGATTCTATGTTTTGTCCCCTACTAAAGAAAAATTACTGTGCGAAGAAGTGGATCGTATGCTAAAATTAGGCGTAATTGAGGAAGCTCCTGCATCCCCATGGTCATCTCCAGTTACTCTTGTTGTAAAACCTGGAAAAGTTAGGTTGTGTTTGGACGCTCGTAAGTTAAATGCTGAAACTGTTAAGGATGCTTATCCAATGCCAATATTGGATGGCTTGTTAAGTCGTCTTCCCTCAGTGCATTGCATTTCAAAAATTGATCTAAAAGACGCTTTTTGGCAAATTAGGTTAGATGCAGAATCACGTCACAAAACCGCTTTCACAATTCCCAACCGATCATTATATCAATTTAGGCGAATGCCATTTGGTTTGACCAATGCGCCTCAGACCATGTGTAGATCGATGGATCAGGTCATTTCATATCAACTAAAATCACACGTTTTCGTATATCTTGATGATCTATTGGTAATGTCGGCTAATTTTGAAGATCATTTACAACACCTTGCAAAAGTTTCTACTCAATTACACAAAGCAGGACTGACAATTAATGTAAGCAAAAGTCAATTTGGGCTAAGTAAAGTCGATTATTTGGGATATATTGTAGGAGAAGGTACTCTCCAAATCAACGCTAACAAAATTCAAGCTGTGAATGACTTTCCAGTTCCAAAGACGCGAAAGCAGTTGAGACGATTTGTAGGCATGACGGGATGGTACCAAAGATTCATATCCCAGTATTCTACAGTTATATTCCCTCTTACAGAATTATTACGAGGCAAATCGTTTGAATGGAATGATTCGGCACAATCTGCTTTTGAAGAAATTAAGCGTAGGTTATGCTCTGCTCCCTTTCTTATTCATCCCAATTATGAAAAGCCATTCGTGATTCAGTGCGATGCTTCCTGATGCGGCGTTGGAGCAGTGTTGGCTCAAGCTGATGATTCAGGATGGGAAAGGCCTATTGCGTATATGTCTAAAAAACTAAACAAAGCACAACGCAATTACACGGTAACTGAGCTCGAATGCTTAGCAGTCGTTCTAGCTATTAAGACATTCAGAATGTATATTGAAGGACAGACCTTTAAAGTCGTAACTGATCATGCTAGTTTGCGCTGGTTAATGAATCAGTCGGACCTGAGTGGAAGATTGGCACGATGGGCAATTAAGTTGCAAGGGTTTTCCTTTAGTATCGAGCACTGAAAAGGAAGTGAAAACGTCGTTGCCGACGCGCTTTCAAGGTCGTTCGAAGACGTAGAAGAAATTGCCGAACTAGATGTTGAATTGCTCCCTGAAATTGACTTAGATTATGATGCGTTTCAATCCACTGATTATTGTAAGCTTAGAGGGAGTTACAAGTCAGCGGATTTACCTGATTTTCGTGTAATTGATAAATTTATCTATCGACGTTGTATGTTTACAACAGACTCTGATGACTGTTGGAAGTTGTTAGTTCCAGACGAACTACGCATGTCAGTCATCAAAGCCGCTCACGATCAGCCGACCTCTAGTCATTGTGGTACCGTCAAATGCCTAGAGCGAATAAGACGAAGGTTTTTCTGGCCAAAAATGGTTGTCGATGTGCGAAATTATATAAGTTCTTGTAATACTTGTAGGACAACAAAATATCCCACATGTGCGTTAAAACCCCTAATAGGAAGCCAAGTAACAAGTGAAAGACCGTTTCAAAGAATATATGTAGATTTTATTGGTCCTTTTCCTCATTTTTACCGGTGCATATGCCCCTCAGGCCAATGCAGCAGAGAGAGTTAATCTCTCCATAAACGCTTATTTAAGAGCCTACGTTCGCAGCGATCAACGCTTATGGGCACTGAGAAATTTTATTCATCAATCCGTAGGAATGTCGCCATACTTTATAGTGTTTGGACAACATATGATAACGCATGGTAATGATTACAAACTACTGCGAAATCTTAAAATACTCAGTGATGGCACTGAACGATTGGACAGGACCGACGAATTTCATAAGATTCGATCTAATATTGGAAAACACCTCACTAAAGCATATGAGAAAAATAAGCAAACATATAATTTGCGAGCGAGACCTCGTTCATTTGAGATTGGTCAACAAGTTATAAAACGAAATTTTCCCTTAAGCAACGCAGCGGCAAATTTTAATGCAAAGTTAGCACCTGTTGGTATAGAAGTTCGTATCGAAAAGAAGTTAGGGAATTCACTATATCTTTTGGAAGACTTAGAAGGTAAAGAATTAGGGACATTTCACGGTAAAGACCTCTGGTAATTCATGTATCACCCTTTTTCAGCTTTTATATTTGTCGTCCAGACTAAGATTAAACCTGTTGTGTAGGCGTGCGCCCTAACGTATGCAACACAACATTTATTTTTTTTGTATGCATTATTTTGGACGCGACTGTTTCACGATAGCAACAGCTGTTATGTTAACGCACTGTTAACTATCGATCGATGGCAGGACTCAACCATGCATGCGATCAATCGATAATGCTTGCAGATCACCTTTGGGTATGCGATATTTTGAGTATTGAATGAATGAGTCACAAAAGTGTTAAAAAAAAAAAAAAAAAAATAATCGTGACGCATCCAAGTTGCCTTGCAATTTATAAATATTTTCTGGTACTAAAAGTGCGTGAAAACCCGTTTGACGTGCGTCCGCACACATATTTAAGGAATTTAGAAAAATATTTTTCTACTAAAGGTATGTTGATTAACCAGTGTCAGACTCCCGCCTCATAAGTTCCTTTTTTTGGTGTAGAAGTGAAGATTTTGCCTCTCCAAACAATCACTGGCGACGAGGCCAAGCCTGTGCTTGCGAATTAAAAGACGCTTTGGCCAATACGGCACAAGTCGCAGTACCGGCGCTTCGTGTGGCACTCTTGGGTCGGCAACGAACGTTGCTCGCACACATTTTGTTTGCGACACGGCTGGCCGCTCAAGCGCGCACCCATTTTGCTTGCGACACGGCTGTCCGCTCAAGAGCGCACAGCCAATGACTAGTCGCCGGCGCCGCGATAAAACTGCTGGGTGACCATTTCTACGCAAAATCCTTGTTGGTTTTAAATTGAGTTGCGCACCTTTTTCTAAGAAAAGCAAAAAGGGACTGGAGATAATGATCTATTAACCACTTCGGAAAAATAAAAATAAAAAAAACAAAAAAGAAAAGAAAGGGGAATGAATTGAAAAACGTCATTCCGCAAACACAACTTGTTTCCAAAATTGTATATCTGGAGAATTTCTTTCGTTCGGAGTCTCATACTCTTTTGATGCTATACTTAATTTTTATATAATTAATAAGATTTTTTAAAGTCAGCCTTTAATTTTTAATATTCCATTATTCACGTAAGACTTTTGTAAATTTTCTTGGTATGGTATGTATATAATAATATCCAATTTTAGCTGTTATATATTCTAATCCGTTTGAAGTCCCCCACAGCAAATCGTCGTCTTCAGACCTGTCGACTACCATAAAGTATTGTCAGCTGTATCAACGTATGTAAGAATAAAATGAAACAGAGTGAGTTAAAACAAAACACTAATTTATATATGGCAGCTATCCAACATTAATAATATTGAAAAGTAATATATCATACATACCAAACCAAACAAATCTAAAAGCAAACATACACTGCTGCGCCTTTCTTCGCTTATATTTATAAATTCCTGAAACATGTATGTTCGCTTTTGAAATCCTTTTGTCACTGGTAAGCTGATCTCAGTAGCCTTTTTGTAAAGACAGCTTATCCAGGAAAATGAATTTTGAAACCAGCGATTGGTTGTCTTTCTAGTTTGTATCTGAAGAATCATTATGAATTAAAAATCTCCGCTATAATGGGCACCTAAAGTAAACGTTGTTGCATTGATAATAGGGTAAAGACATGAGGCTTCAAAAGTCTTTACAGGTTGGGAGGGTAAAGAAGGAGGACCTTAACATCATAGTCCTTCCTTAAAGATTGTCATTCTGGCCGTTGTGCTGTACGCCTATGGTTATCATCCTTGTCCTAATCCAACTCTGTCTACAATTTTGGTTATGTGGCACAGTAGCTAACTAGGAGGCAAAGTACCCACCCCACTTTCCCTGTGTTCGTTACATAATTAAATGGCGCCCAACGTGGGGCCCGAAAGAGTGTTACAGCTAAAGTTTTTTATTTAGCTAAAAAATTTAGTATCTCAGGATGTGGGTCCGAAAACACAGAAAAGTAGCATTCACTTTCGTTTCGCCCAAGCTTCCCATTTTATCTTCCCCCGCTCCCATTCTCCTTTCGTAACCACCATCCAAATTTTTAGTAATCCAGAACAGACGCATTATTATTAGGAATATCAGAAATTCTGTTTGTCTTCGCGGATTCTGACCAATAATGATACAGTTTGTTAAATTATTAACTAGCTATTGCCAGTTAGCTTCAAAGATAAAAAAAAAAAATACTATTAGGATTTCTATTTGCTTTGGATTTTTAGTATTGACGTAACGTTAATCTACACCAGGCGTTAGAGTCCTAAATTTTCGTCAACACCTTATTTAGCAAGAAAGGAAAATTAGATTGCACTTGATGGATCGTTCCGACAAGTTCCTCTTTTCCGAGTTCATTTTTTTTAACATTATGGTAGAGTCCGTTTAAACACACAACCCAGAATGGCAATCTTTAAATTATCAATGCAATAATTTTATTAATGGATAAGTCCCAAACTAATCAATAATATCGTATATCTTTTCAAAACTGATCGTTTCCCTTATATAAAAGAATAACCTACATGTTAAATTTTAATTCTCATATTATAAGATACCTTTCAATATTTTAAAAATGGCAGTTTTACGCAGTACAGAAGATTTGAATGCCTTAGTAAACGCATCACAAGATTCAATCTCTTGTGCTATTTGCAATGATACCTTATCAGATACAGTTTTCACCGAAATCGCGTGCAGACATAAGTTTCATAAATCATGTTTGCCGGAGTGGTTAAGAAATAATACAACTTGTCCGATCTGTAGACAACCCTGTACTCTTGCCCAGAGCTCAGAGAAACGGTCAAGTGAAGACCCCACAGTTCCTAGAGCTACCAAATTTACTCTTTTCTGGTTCAGCTCTGTCATTTTATTGGCGAGTTCATAGAACCGTTGGACATTTGAATTGGTTTGATTTATGCAACAAGTTGCGGGAGCGATATCAAGATCAACGAACTGACCGTGATATCAAGCAGGCCATGCGGCATCGAAAACAAGCAAGTAATGAATCATTTGATGATTTTCTTGACGCCATGCTGGCCATCGCAGACACTATCAGAGAACCCATGTCAGAAGATTTGGTCACTGAAGTTAGGCACAAATTGAAGCCCGAGCTAAAACATGAACTACTGCATGTAGAGACATCAAGTTTGGCGATATTACGAAAGGAATGTCATAGACACGAAGAATTCTTTCGAAACTCTCGATCGAAAATCATTTCAAAAAGAGCTGTCAATGCCATTCGATTTGACGATGAATCGGAAAATCTATCTGAGATAGAGGAAAATAATGATGAGATTTGTGCTTTGCAAATGTCAAATAAAGTAAAATGCTGGAATTGCGATGAACAAGGTCATAGGTACCAAGATTGTTTGAAAACTCGCCGAGTCTTCTGCTACAGTTGTGGTTTAGTAGATACCTATAAGCCAAATTGTGCCAAATGCAAACTAACGGCGGAAAACTCTGCTCAGGATATCCACCGAGCATCGAAAGTGGGTGTCCGACGTTAGCCTCGGGTTTACATTCAGTAGTTTCCTCACCACCAGACATATCGTTTCGTTAACCTGACTTATCACTTTCCTCACCAGACTTACCAACTCCTCGATCGTTGAAACCATATCACGAACGCGTACTTGAATATTACATACGCAGAGCGGCCATATTTAATGCTGACTCCTTGATTGTTCCAAAGCGCCGATCATCTTTGCGCATGAAAGAATATTGGAATAATATCCGTCGTTTAAATTGTTTTACCATATCGTCTCTAGTCCAGAAACAAAACGATATACGTCCCTTTACACAAATTAATATGTTCAATGAAACTCACTTGGCCCTCTTAGATAGTCGAGCGAATAAAAGTGTAATTGGATCAACTCTGGCGGAACGAATAATCTCAGAAAGTATGAAGTATAAAAAATTAAAAGGTGTTGTGCACACTGCAGACGGTTTTCAACAAAATATTGCAGGCACTATAAGCGTACCCATTCATTTCAATTCGCAGTCTAAAGAATTTTACTTTTTGATAGTTCTAACCATTAAACGAAATGTGATTTGTGGAATGGATTTTTGGAAGGCCTTTGGTATTAGTATTCAGTCTCCTTATTTCATAAATGAAATTTTAGACAAAGCAAGCCCTGACTCTAATGAGCTCAGTTTAACTTCGTCTCAAAGAGCGAGGTTGAACTCTGTAATCGAGTATTTTCCATCTTCCGAAATTAATGGTCTAGGTGAAACTTCTCTAGTAGAACAGTGCATTGCATTTCAAAAATTGATCACGTCACAAAACCGCTTTCACAATTCCCAACCGATCATTATATCAATTTAGGCGAATGCCATTTGGTTTGACCAATGCGCCTCAGACCATGTGTAGATTGATGGATCAGGTCATTCCATATCAACTAAAATCACACGTTTTCGTATATCTTGATGATCTATTGGTAATGTCGGCTAATTTCTACTTAATTACACAAAGCAGGACTGACAATTAATGTAAGCAAAAGTCAATTTGGGCTAAGTAAAGTCGATTATTTGGGATATATTGTAGGAGAAGGTACTCTCCAAATCAACGCTAACAAAATTCAAGCTGTGAATGACTTTCCAGTTCCAAAGACGCGAAAGCAGTTGAGACGATTTGTAGGCATGACGGGATGGTACCAAAGATTCATATCCCAGTATTCTACAGTTATATTCCCTCTTACAGAATTATTACGAGGCAAATCGTTTGAATGGAATGATTCGGCACAATCTGCTTTTGAAGAAATTAAGCGTAGGTTATGCTCTGCTCCCTTTCTTATCCATCCCAATTATGAAAAGCCATTCGTGATTCAGTGCGATGTTTCCTTATGCGGCGTTGGAGCAGTGTTGGCTCAAGCTGATGATTCAGGATGGGAAAGGCCTATTGCGTATATGTCTAAAAAACTAAACAAAGCACAACGCAATTACACGGTAACTGAGCTCGAATGCTTAGCAGTCGTTCTAGCTATTAAGACATTCAGAATGTATATTGAAGGACAGACCTTTAAAGTCGTAACTGATCATGCTAGTTTGCGCTGGTTAATGAATCAGTCGGACCTGAGTGGAAGATTGGCACGATGGGCAATTAAGTTGCAAGGGTTTTCCTTTAGTATCGAGCACTGAAAAGGAAGTGAAAACGTCGTTGCCGACGCGCTTTCAAGGTCGTTCGAAGACGTAGAAGAAATTGCCGAACTAGATGTTGAATTGCTCCCTGAAATTGACTTAGATTCTGATGCGTTTCAATCCACTGATTATTGTAAGCTTAGAGGGAGTTACAAGTCAGCGGATTTACCTGATTTTCGTGTAATTGATAAATTTATCTATCGACGTTGTATGTTTACAACAGACTCTGATGACTGTTGGAAGTTGTTAGTTCCAGACGAACTACGCATGTCAGTCATCAAAGCCGCTCACGATCAGCCGACCTCTAGTCATTGTGGTACCCTCAAATGCCTAGAGCGAATAAGACGAAGGTTTTTCTGGCCAAAAATGGTTGTCGATGTGCGAAATTATATAAGTTCTTGTAATACTTGTAGGACAACAAAATATCCCACATGTGCTTTAAAACCCCTAATAGGAAGCCAAGTAACAAGTGAAAGACCGTTTCAAAGAATATATGTAGATTTTATTGGTCCTTTTCCTCATTTTTACCGGTGCATATGCCCCTCAGGCCAATGCAGCAGAGAGAGTTAATCTCTCCATAAACGCTTCTTTAAGAGCCTACGTTCGCAGCGATCAACGCTTATGGGATATTTACTTACCCAGTATCACTTCGGCACTGAGAAATTTTATTCATCAATCCGTAGGAATGTCGCCATACTTTATAGTGTTTGGACAACATATGATAACGCATGGTAATGATTACAAACTACTGCGAAATCTTAAAATACTCAGTGATGGCACTGAACGATTGGACAGGACCGACGAATTTCATAAGATTCGATCTAATATTGGAAAACACCTCACTAAAGCATATGAGAAAAATAAGCAAACATATACGTCGTTCATTTGAGATTGGTCAACAAGTTATAAAACGAAATTTTCCCTTAAGCAACGCAGCGGCAAATTTTAATGCAAAGTTGGTATAGAAGTTCGTATCGAAAAGAAGTTAGGGAATTCACTATATCTTTTGGAAGACTTAAAAGGTAAAGAATTAGGGACATTTCACGGTAAAGACCTCTGGTAATTCATGTATCACCCTTTTTCAGCTTTTATCTTTGTCGTCCAGACTAAGATTAAACCTGTGGTGTAGGGGTGCGCCCTAACGTATGCAACACAACATTTATTTTTTTTGTATGCATTATTTTGGACCCGACTGTTTCACGATAGCAACAGCTGTTATGTTAACGCACTGTTAACTATCGATCGATGGCAGGACTCAACCATGCATGCGATCAATCGATAATGATTGCAGATCACCTTTGGGTATGCGATATTTTGAGTATTGAATGAATGAGTCACAAAAGTGTTAAAATAAAAAAAAAAAAAAATTATCGTGACGCATCCAAGTTGCCTTGCAATTTATAAATATTTTCTGGTACTAAAAGTGCGTGAAAACCCGTTTGACGTGCGTCCGCACACATATTTAAGGAATTTAGAAAAATATTTTTCTACTAAAGGTATGTTGATTAACCAGTGTCAGACTCGCGCCTCATAAGTTCCTTTTTTTGGTGTAGAAGTGAAGATTTTGCCTCTCCAAACAATCACTGGCGACGAGGTCAAGCCTGTGCTTGCGAATTAAAAGACGCTTTGGCCAATACGGCACAAGTCGCAGTACCGGCGCTTCGTGTGGCACTCTTGGGTCGGCAACGAACGTTGCTCGCACACATTTTGTTTGCGACACGGCTGGCCGCTCAAGCGCGCACCCATTTTGCTTGCGACACGGCTGTCCGCTCAAGAGCGCACAGCCAATGACTAGTCGCCGGCGCCGCGATAAAACTGCTGGGTGACCATTTCTACGCAAAAACCTTGTTGGTTTTAAATTGAGTTGCGCACCTTTTTCTAAGAAAAGCAAAAAGGGACTGGAGATAATGATCTATTAACCACTTCGGAAAAATAAAAATAAAAAAAACAAAAAGAAAAGAAAGGGGAATGAATTGAAAAACGTCATTCCGCAAACACAACTTGTTTCCAAAATTGTATATCTGGAGAATTTCTTTCGTTCGGAGTCTCATACCCTTTTGATGCTATACTTAATTTTTATATAATTAATAAGATTTTTTAAAGTCAGCCTTTAATTTTTAAAATTCCATTATTCACGTAAGACTTTTTGTAAATTTTCTTGGTATGGTATGTATAAAATAATATCCAATTTTAGCTGTTATATATTCTAATCCGTTTGAAGTCCCCCACAGCAAATCGTCGTCTTCAGGCCTGTCGACTACCATAAAGTATTGTCAGCTGTATCAACGTATGTAAGAATAAAAATGAAACAGAGTGAGTTAAAACAAAACACTAAATTATATATGGCAGCTATCCAACATTAATAATATTGAAAAGTAATATATCATACATACCAAACCAAACAAATCTAAAAGCAAACATACACTGCTGCGCCTTTCTTCGCTTATATTTATAAATTCCTGAAACATGTATGTTCGCTTTTGAAATCCTTTTGTCACTGGTAAGCTGATCTCAGTAGCCTTTTTGTAAAGACAGCTTATCCAGGAAAATGAATTTTGAAACCAGCGATTGGTTGTCTTTCTAGTTTGTATCTGAAGAATCATTATGAATTAAAAATCTCCGCTATAATGGGCACCTAAAGTAAACGTTGTTGCATTGATAATAGGGTAAAGACATGAGGCTTCAAAAGTCTTTACAGGTTGGGAGGGTAAAGAAGGAGGACCTTAACATCATAGTCCTTCCTTAAAGATTGTCATTCTGGCCGTTGTGCTGTACGCCTATGGTTATCATCCTTGTCCTAATCCAACTCTGTCTACAATTTTGGTTATGTGGCACAGCAGCTAACTAGGAGGCAAAGTACCCACCCCACTTTCCCTGTGTTCGTTACATAATTAAATGGCGCCCAACGTGGGGCCCGAAAGAGTGTTACAGCTAGATTTTTTTATTTAGCTAAAAAAATGTAGTATCTCAGGACGCGGGTCCGAAAACCCAGAAAAGTAGCATTCACTTTCGTTTCGCCCAAGCTTCCCATTTTACCTTCCCCCGCTCCCATTCTCCTTTCGTAACCACCATCCAAATTTTTAGTAATCCAGAACAGACGCATCATTATTAGGAATATCAGAAATTCTGTTTGTCTTCGCGGATTCTGACCAATAATGATACAGTTTGTTAAATTATTAACTAGCTATTGCCAGTTAGCTTCAAAGATAAAAAAAAAAAATACTATTAGGATTTCTATTCGCTTTGGATTTTTAGTATTGACGTAACGTTAATCTACACCAGGCGTTAGAGTCCTAAATTTTCGTCAACACCTTATTTAGCAAGAAAGGAAAATTAGATTGCACTTGATGGATCGTTCCGACAAGTTCCTCTTTTCCGAGTTCATTTTTTTTAAACATTATGGTAGAGTCCGTTTAAACACACAACCCAGAATGGCAATCTTTAAATTATCAATGCAATAATTTTATTAATGGATAAGTCCCAAACTAATCAATAATATCGTATATCTTTTCAAAACTGATCGTTTCCCTTATATAAAAGAATAACCTACATGTTAAATTTCAATTCTCATATTATAAGATACCTTTCAATATTTTAAAAATGGCAGTTTTACGCAGTACAGAAGATTTGAATGCCTTAGTAAACGCATCACAAGATTCAATCTCTTGTGCTATTTGCAATGATACCTTGTCAGATACAGTTTTCACCGAAATCGCGTGCAGACATAAGTTTCATAAATCATGTTTGCCGGAGTGGTTAAGAAATAATACAACTTGTCCGATCTGTAGACAAACCTGTACTCTTGCCCAGAGCTCAGAAAAACGGTCAAGTGAAGACCCCACAGTTCCTAGAGCTACCAAAGGTAAGCCCCGGGGTGCCCCATGCGCTAATCCCACAGGAACTATCCCAAGAACTCGACCTACAACCAGGTCAAACAATCTAAACATCCAAAACTTGCGTCAAGCATACAATGCAACCCCAAGATCAGAGTCCGGAAGAGGTGTGTCCGCCAACAATGATGATCGTATTCACCAAATTATAGCGAGTTCGTTAGCGAGTCATAGAGCTGAAATTGCTGCAACAGTTTCTGACCAGATCAGTTCTGGTTTACGCAACTTAAGCTTGTCTGCTTTACGAAGAGAGTCACGTGACGATTCGCAGCTCGAATGGGAGAACGAGATTCCACTAAGGGAGTCACGAGCAAACAACGAGAACGAGCGCCGTGGACCGTCAGCTAGTGTCAATACTAATGATTATGCCACCACTCGTCCTGATAGAATATCTAGTATTATATCCAGTTGGAAAGTAAAATTTTCTGGTTCCGCCAGTGACTTTCCCATAGAAGATTTCATTTATCGAATCAACTGTCTTACTTCACAATATTTTAATAATAACTTCGACTTGATATACCAATTTGCAAATTTACTCTTTTCTGGTTCAGCTCTGTCATTTTATTGGCGAGTTCATAGAACCGTTGGACATTTGAATTGGTTTGATTTATGCAACAAGTTGCGGGAGCGATATCAAGATCAACGAACTGACCGTGATATCAAGCAGGCCATGCGGCATCGAAAACAAGCAAGTAATGAATCTTTTGATGATTTTCTTCAGAAGAAGATTTGGTCACTGAAGTTAGGCACAACTTGAAGCCCGAGCTAAAACATGAACTACTGCATGTAGAGACATCAAGTTTGGCGATATTACGAAAGGAATGTCATAGACACGAAGAAATCTTTCGAAACTCTCGATCGAAAATCATTTCAAAAAGAGCTGTCAATGCCATTCGATTTGACGATGAATCTGAAAATCTATCTGAGATAGAGGAAAATAATGATGAGATTTGTGCTTTTCAAATGTCAAATAAAGTAAGATGCTGGAATTGCGATGAACAAGGTCATAGGTACCAAGATTGTTTGAAAACTCGCCGAGTCTTCTGCTACGGTTGTGGTTTAGTAGATACCTATAAGCCAAATTGTGCCAAATGCAAACTAACGGCGGAAAACTCTGCTCAGGATATCCACCGAGCATCGAAAGTGGGTGTCCGACGTTAGCCTCGGGTTTACATTCAGTAGTTTCCTCACCACCAGACATAGCGTTTCGTTAACCTGACTTATCACTTTCCTCACCAGACTTACCAACTCCTCGATCGTTCAAACCATATCAAGAACGCCTACGTGAATATTACATACGCAGAGCGGCCATATTTAATGCTGACTCCTTGATTGTTCCAAAGCGTCGATCATCTTTGCGCATGAAAGAATATTGGAATAATATCCGTCGTTTAAATTGTTTTACCATATCGTCTCTAGTCCAAAAACAAAACGATATACGTCCCTTTACACAAATTAATATGTTCAATGAAACTCACTTGGCCCTCTTAGATAGTCGAGCGAATAAAAGTGTAATAGGATAAACTCTGGCGGAACGAATAATCTCAGAAAGTATGAAGTACAAAAAATTAAAAGGTGTTGTGCACACTGCAGATGGTTTTCAACAAAATATTACAGGCACTATAAGCGTACCCATTCATTTCAATTCGCAGTCTAAACAATTTGACTTTTTGATAGTTCCAACCATTAAACAAAATGTGATTTGTGGAATGGATTTTTGGAAGGCCTTTGGTATTAGTATTCAGTCTCCTTACTTCATAAATAAATTTTTAGACAAAGCAAGCCCTGACATTAATGAGATCAGTTTAACTTCGTCTCAAAGAGCGAGGTTGAACTCTGTAATCGAGTATTTTCCATCTTCCGAAATTAATGGTCTAGGTGAAACTTCTCTAGTAGAACATAATATCGACACAACTGATGCCAAGCCAATTAAGCAAAGATTCTATGTTTTGTCCCCTACTAAAGAAAAATTACTGTGCGAAGAAGTGGATCGTATGCTAAAATTAGGCGTAATTGAGGAAGCTCCTGCATCCCCATGGTCATCTCCAGTTACTCTTGTTGTAAAACCTGGAAAAGTTAGGTTGTGTTTGGACGCTCGTAAGTTAAATGCTGAAACTGTTAAGGATGCTTATCCAATGCCAATATTGGATGGCTTGTTAAGTCGTCTTCCCTCAGTGCATTGCATTTCAAAAATTGATCTAAAAGACGCTTTTTGGCAAATTAGGTTAGATGCAGAATCACGTCACAAAACCGCTTTCACAATTCCCAACCGATCATTATATCAATTTAGGCGAATGCCATTTGGTTTGACCAATGCGCCTCAGACCATGTGTAGATTGATGGATCAGGTCATTCCATATCAACTAAAATCACACGTTTTCGTATATCTTGATGATCTATTGGTAATGTCGGCTAATTTTGAAGATCATTTACAACACCTTGCAAAAGTTTCTACTCAATTACACAAAGCAGGACTGACAATTAATGTAAGCAAAAGTCAATTTGGGCTAAGTAAAGTCGATTATTTGGGATATATTGTAGGAGAAGGTACTCTCCAAATCAACGCTAACAAAATTCAAGCTGTGAATGACTTTCCAGTTCCAAAGACGCGAAAGCAGTTAAGACGATTTGTAGGCATGACGGGATGGTACCAAAGATTCATATCCCAGTATTCTACAGTTATATTCCCTCTTACAGAATTATTACGAGGCAAATCGTTTGAATGGAATGATTCGGCACAATCTGCTTTTGAAGAAATTAAGCGTAGGTTATGCTCTGCTCCCTTTCTTATCCATCCCAATTATGAAAAGCCATTCGTGATTCAGTGCGATGCTTCCTGATGCGGCGTTGGAGCAGTGTTGGCTCAAGCTGATGATTCAGGATGGGAAAGGCCTATTGCGTATATGTCTAAAAAACTAAACAAAGCACAACGCAATTACACGGTAACTGAGCTCGAATGCTTAGCAGTCGTTCTAGCTATTAAGACATTCAGAATGTATATTGAAGGACAGACCTTTAAAGTCGTAACTGATCATGCTAGTTTGCGCTGGTTAATGAATCAGTCGGACCTGAGTGGAAGATTGGCACGATGGGCAATTAAGTTGCAAGGGTTTTCCTTTAGTATCGAGCACTGAAAAGGAAGTGAAAACGTCGTTGCCGACGCGCTTTCAAGGTCGTTCGAAGACGTAGAAGAAATTGCCGAACTAGATGTTGAATTGCTCCCTGAAATTGACTTAGATTATGATGCGTTTCAATCCACTGATTATTGTAAGCTTAGAGGGAGTTACAAGTCAGCGGATTTACCTGATTTTCGTGTAATTGATAAATTTATCTATCGACGTTGTATGTTTACAACAGACTCTGATGACTGTTGGAAGTTGTTAGTTCCAGACGAACTACGCATGTCAGTCATCAAAGCCGCTCACGATCAGCCGACCTCTAGTCATTGTGGTACCCTCAAATGCCTAGAGCGAATAAGACGAAGGTTTTTCTGGCCAAAAATGGTTGTCGATGTTCGAAATTATATAAGTTCTTGTAATACTTGTAGGACAACAAAATATCCCACATGTGCGTTAAAACCCCTAAAAGGAAGCCAAGTAACAAGTGAAAGACCGTTTCAAAGAATATATGTAGATTTTATTGGTCCTTTTCCTCATTTTTACCGGTGCATATGCCCCTCAGGCCAATGCAGCAGAGAGAGTTAATCTCTCCATAAACGCTTATTTAAGAGCCTACGTTCGCAGCGATCAACGCTTATGGGATATTTACTTACCCAGTATCAATTCGGCACTGAGAAATTTTATTCATCAATCCGTAGGAATGTCGCCATACTTTATAGTGTTTGGACAACATATGATAACGCATGGTAATGATTACAAACTACTGCGAAATCTTAAAATACTCAGTGATGGCACTGAACGATTGGACAGGACCGACGAATTTCATAAGATTCGATCTAATATTGGAAAACACCTCACTAAAGCATATGAGAAAAATAAGCAAACATATAATTTGCGAGCGAGACCTCGTTCATTTGAGATTGGTCAACAAGTTATAAAACGAAATTTTCCCTTAAGCAACGCAGCGGCAAATTTTAATGCAAAGTTGGTATAGAAGTTCGTATCGAAAAGAAGTTAGGGAATTCACTATATCTTTTGGAAGACTTAGAAGGTAAAGAATTAGGGACATTTCACGGTAAAGACCTCTGGTAATTCATGTATCACCCTTTTTCAGCTTTTATCTTTGTCGTCCAGACTAAGATTAAACCTGTGGTGTAGGGGTGCGCCCTAACGTATACAACACAACATTTATTTTTTTTGTATGCATTATTTTGGACGCGACTGTTTCACGATAGCAACAGCTGTTATGTTAACGCACTGTTAACTATCGATCGATGGCAGGACTCAACCATGCATGCGATCAATCGATAATGCTTGCAGATCACCTTTGGGTATGCGATATTTCGAGTATTGAATGAATGAGTCACAAAAGTGTTAAAATAAAAAAAAAAAAATTATCGTGACGCATCCAAGTTGCCTTGCAATTTATAAATATTTTCTGGTACTAAAAGTGCGTGAAAACCCGTTTGACGTGCGTCCGCACACATATTTAAGGAATTTAGAAAAATATTTTTCTACTAAAGGTATGTTGATTAACCAGTGTCAGACTCGCGCCTCATAAGTTCCTTTTTTTGGTGTAGAAGTGAAGATTTTGCCTCTCCAAGCAATCACTGGCGACGAGGTCAAGCCTGTGCTTGCGAATTAAAAGACGCTTTGGCCAATACGGCACAAGTCGCAGTACCGGCGCTTCGTGTGGCACTCTTGGGTCGGCAACGAACGTTGCTCGCACACATTTTGTTTGCGACACGGCTGGCCGCTCAAGCGCGCACCCATTTTGCTTGCGACACGGCTGTCCGCTCAAGAGCGCACAGCCAATGACTAGTCGCCGGCGCCGCGATAAAACTGCTGGGTGACCATTTCTACGCAAAATCCTTGTTGGTTTTAAATTGAGTTGCGCACCTTTTTCTAAGAAAAGCAAAAAGGGACTGGAGATAATGATCTATTAACCACTTCGGAAAAATAAAAATAAAAAAAACAAAAAGAAAAGAAAGGGGAATGAATTGAAAATCGTCATTCCGCAAACACAACTTGTTTCCAAAATTGTATATCTGGAGAATTTCTTTCGTTCGGAGTCTCATACCCTTTTTGATGCTATACTTAATTTTTATATAATTAATAAGATTTTTTAAAGTCAGCCTTTAATTTTTAAAATTCCATTATTCACGTAAGACTTTTGTAAATTTTCTTGGTATGGTATGTATAAAATAATATCCAATTTTAGCTGTTATATATTCTAATCCGTTTGAAGTCCCCCCACAGCAAATCGTCGTCTTCAGGCCTGTCGACTACCATAAAGTATTGTCAGCTGTATCAACGTATGTAAGAATAAAATGAAACAGAGTGAGTTAAAACAAAACACTAAATTATATATGGCAGCTATCCAACATTAATAATATTGAAAAGTAATATATCATACATACCAAACCAAACAAATCTAAAAGCAAACATACACTGCTGCGCCTTTCTTTGCTTATATTTATAAATTCCTGAAACATGTATGTTCGCTTTTGAAATCCTTTTGTCACTGGTAAGCTGATCTCAGTAGCCTTTTTGTAAAGACAGCTTATCCAGGAAAATGAATTTTGAAACAAGCGATTGGTTGTCTTTCTAGTTTGTATCTGAAGAATCATTATGAATTAAAAATCTCCGCTATAATGGGCACCTAAAGTAAACGTTGTTGCATTGATAATAGGGTAAAGACATGAGGCTTCAAAAGTCTTTACAGGTTGGGAGGGTAAAGAAGGAGGACCTTAACATCATAGTCCTTCCTTAAAGATTGTCATTCTGGCCGTTGTGCTGTACGCCTATGGTTATCATCCTTGTCCTAATCCAACTCTGTCTACAATTTTGGTTATGTGGCACAGTAGCTAACTAGGAGGCAAAGTACCCACCCCACTTTCCCTGTGTTCGTTACATAATTAAATGGCGCCCAACGTGGGGCCCGAAAGAGTGTTACAGCTAGAGTTTTTTATTTAGCTAAAAAAATGTAGTATCTCAGGACGCGGGTCCGAAAACCCAGAAAAGTAGCATTCACTTTCGTTTCGCCCAAGCTTCCCATTTTACCTTCCCCCGCTCCCATTCTCCTTTCGTAACCACCATCCAAATTTTTAGTAATCCAGAACAGACGCATCATTTTTAGGAATATCAGAAATTCTGTTTGTCTTCGCGGATTCTGACCAATAACGATACAGTTTGTTAAATTATTAACTAGCTATTGGGATTTCTATTTGCTTTGGATTTTTAGTATTGACGTAACGTTAATCTACACCAGGCGTTAGAGTCCTAAATTTTCGTCAATACCTTATTTAGCAAGAAAGGAAAATTAGATTGCACTTGATGGATCGTTCCGACAAGTTCCTCTTTTCCGAGTTCATTTTTTTTTAAACATTATGGTAGAGTCCGTTTAAACACACAACCCAGAATGGCAATCTTTAAATTATCAATGCAATAATTTTATTAATGGATAAGTCCCAAACTAATCAATAATATCGTATATCTTTTCAAAACTGATCGTTTCCCTTATATAAAAGAATAACCTACATGTTAAATTTCAATTCTCATATTATAAGATACCTTTCAATATTTTAAAAATGGCAGTTTTACGCAGTACAGAAGATTTGAATGCCTTAGTAAACGCATCACAAGATTCAATCTCTTGTGCTATTTGCAATGATACCTTGTCAGATACAGTTTTCACCGAAATCGCGTGCAGACATAAGTTTCATAAATCATGTTTGCCGGAGTGGTTAAGAAATAATACAACTTGTCCAATCTGTAGACAAACCTGTACTCTTGCCCAGAGCTCAGAGAAACGGTCAAGTGAAGACCCCACAGTTCCTAGAGCTACCAAAGGTAAGCCCCGGGGTGCCCCATGCGTTAATCCCACAGGAACTATCCCAAGAACTCGACCTACAACCAGGTCAAACAATCTACAAATCCAAAACTTGCGTCAAGCATACAATGCAACCCCAAGATCAGAGTCCGGAAGAGGTGTGTCCGCTAACAATGATGATCGTATTCACCAAATTATAGCGAGTTCGTTAGCGAGTCATAGAGCTGAAATTGCTGCAACAGTTTCTGACCAGATCAGTTCTGGTTTACGCAACTTAAGCTTGTCTGCCTTACGAAGAGAGTCACGTGACGATTCGCAGCTCGAATGGGAGAACGAGATTCCACTAAGGGAGTCACGAGCAAACAACGAGAACGAGCGCCGTGGACCGTCAGCTAGTGTCAATACTAATGATTATGCCACCACTCGTCCTGATACAATAGTATTATATCCAGTTGGAAAGTAAAATTTTCTGGTTCCGCCAGTGACTTTCCCATAGAAGATTTCATTTATCGAATCAACTGTCTTACTTCACAATATTTTAATAATAACTTGGACTTGATATACCAATTTGCAAATTTACTCTTTTCTGGTTCAGCTCTGTCATTTTATTGGCGAGTTCATAGAACCGTTGGACATTTGAATTGGTTTGATTTATGCAACAAGTTGCGGGAGCGATATCAAGATCAACGAACTGACCGTGATATCAAGCAGGCCATGCGGCATCGAAAACAAGCAAGTAATGAATCATTTGATGATTTTCTTGACGCCATGCTGGCCATCGCAGACACTCTCAGAGAACCCATGTCAGAAGATTTGGTCACTGAAGTTAGGCACAACTTGAAGCCCGAGCTAAAACATGAACTACTGCATGTAGAGACATCAAGTTTGGCGATATTACGAAAGGAATGTCATAGACACGAAGAATTCTTTCGAAACTCTCGATCGAAAATCATTTCAAAAAGAGCTGTCAATGCCATTTGATTTGACGATGAATCGGAAAATCTATCTGAGATAGAGGAAAATAATGATGAGATTTGTGCTTTGCAAATGTCAAATAAAGTAAGATGCTGGAATTGCGATGAACAAGGTCATAGGTACCAAGATTGTTTGAAAACTCGCCGAGTCTTCTGCTACGGTTGTGGTTTAGTAGATACCTATAAGCCAAATTGTGCCAAATGCAAACTAACGGCGGAAAACTCTGCTCAGGATATCCACCGAGCATCGAAAGTGGGTGTCCGACGTTAGCCTCGGGTTTACATTCAGTAGTTTCCTCACCACCAGACATATCGTTTCGTTAACCTGACTTATCACTTTCCTCACCAGACTTACCAACTCCTCGATCGTTGAAACCATATCACGAACGCGTACTTGAATATTACATACGCAGAGCGGCCATATTTAATGCTGACTCCTTGATTGTTCCAAAGCGCCGATCATCATATTGGAATAATATCCGTCGTTTAAATTGTTTTACCATATCGTCTCTAGTCCAAAAACAAAACGATATACGTCCCTTTACACAAATTAATATGTTCAATGAAACTCACTTGGCCCTCTTAGATAGTCGAGCGAATAAAAGTGTAATAGGATCAACTCTGGCGGAACGAATAATCTCAGAAAGTATGAAGTACAAAAAATTAAAAGGTGTTGTGCACACTGCAGATGGTTTTCAACAAAATATTACAGGCACTATAAGCGTACCCATTCATTTCAATTCGCAGTCTAAACAATTTGACTTTTTGATAGTTCCAACCATTAAACAAAATGTGATTTGTGGAATGGATTTTTGGAAGGCCTTTGGTATTAGTATTCAGTCTCCTTATTTCATAAATGAAATTTTAGAGAAAGCAAGCCCTGACTCTAATGAGCTCAGTTTAACTTCGTCTCAAAGAGCGAGGTTGAACTCTGTAATCGAGTATTTTCCATCTTCCGAAATTAATGGTCTAGGTGAAACTTCTCTAGTAGAACATAATATCAACACAACTGATGCCAAGCCAATTAAGCAAAGATTCTATGTTTTGTCCCCTACTAAAAAAAATTACTGTGCGAAGAAGTGGATCGTATGCTAAAATTAGGCGTAATTGAGGAAGCTCCTGCATCCCCATGGTCATCTCCAGTTACTCTTGTTGTAAAACCTGAAAAAGTTAGGTTGTGTTTGGACGCTCGTAAGTTAAATGCTGAAACTGTTAAGGATGCTTATCCAATGCCAATATTGGATGGCTTGTTAAGTCGTCTTCCCTCAGTGCATTGCATTTGAAAAATTGATCTAAAAGACGCTTTTTGGCAAATTAGGTTAGATGCAGAATCACGTCACAAAACCGCTTTCACAATTCCCAACCGATCATTATATCAATTTAGGCGAATGCCATTTGGTTTGACCAATGCGCCTCAGACCATGTGTAGATTGATGGATCAGGTCATTCCATATCAACTAAAATCACACGTTTTCGTATATCTTGATGATCTATTGGTAATGTCGGCTAATTTTGAAGATCATTTACAACACCTTGCAACAGTTTCTACTCAATTACACAAAGCAGGACTGACAATTAATGTAAGCAAAAGTCAATTTGGGCTAAGTAAAGTCGATTATTTGGGATATATTGTAGGAGAAGGTACTCTCCAAATCAACGCTAACAAAATTCAAGCTGAGAATGACTTTCCAGTTCCAAAGACGCGAAAGCAGTTGAGACGATTTGTAGGCATGACGGGATGGTACCAAAGATTCGTATCCCAGTGTTCTACAGTTATATTCCCTCTTACAGAATTATTACGAGGCAAATCGTTTGAATGGAATGATTCGGCACAATCTGCTTTTGAAATTAAGCGTAGGTTATGCTCTGCTCCCTTTCTTATCCATCCCAATTATGAAAAAGCCATTCGTGATTCAGTGCGATGCTTCCTGATGCGGCGTTGGAGCAGTGTTGGCTCAAGCTGATGATTCAGGATGGGAAAGGCCTATTGCGTATATGTCTAAAAACTAAACAAAGCACAGCTTATCCAGGAAAATGAATTTTGAAACCAGCGATTGGTTGTCTTTCTAGTTTGTATCTGAAGAATCATTATGAATTAAAAATCTCAGCTATAATGGGCACCTAAAGTAAACGTTGTTGCATTGATAATAGGGTAAAAACATGAGGCTTCAAAAGTCTTTACAGGTTGGGAGGGTAAAGAAGGAGGACCTTAACATCATAGTACTTCCTTAAAGATTGTCATTCTGGCCGTTGTGCTGTACGCTTATGGTTATCATCCTTGTCCTAATCCAACTCTGTCTACAATTTTAGTTATGTGGAACAGCAGCTAACTAGGAGGCAAAGTACCCACCCCACTTTCCCTGACCTCTAGTCGACCCCGTAGGCAGAGTACGTCTCCAGTCTGCTGCACACTTCATGTGTTCGTTACATTATATATAAAAAATTTATAACATTTAAAGGCAGACAATCAAAAGGTTATTAAAAGCCACATTGTGTAACCTTCGTCTGGGGTGGTACGTTCGAATATAAATGCTCACTACTATGGGAGTACTTGGTCTTTTACAGTCGTCTCGATCGACTTCCTACTTGTTCTATTTGTAGACATCACCATGCCCAGAGATCATGACCATCATAAACTGCTGAAGCCGCACTTGTATCCTTAAGTAAATGATTACCACATTTTTTTAGCTCTACGATAGTCACACTATGAAATTATTGATCCTTAGACTGTAAGTATATAAACCCATACATCGCTCCAATAAAATCAATACTCAATAAACATTCTTAGCGTGCAATACACTCTCTGAACATTCTGATACTCATCAAAATAACTGGCTCAAAGAGCTAGGTATTTGAAAACGCTCTGGTCTTTCTCAAAGTTTAAGAATAGAATACTCACTGACAAGCGAAGAACCAGAAATCAAAGTAAAAGAAAAAGAAGATTTGCATAAGCAAACTCTAAATGCTTCTCAGGCCAACGTATACAAAGAAATAGTGAATGACGACGTACGAAAATAGTGACCTTGCGAATAACAGAATCTCTATGCTTACTAAAACATGGAAAACAAGTTTTAGCAAGAATTGACGATAGCAATATGTACACCAATAAAACTTTTGACTTAGGTCAGTTCTTTCAAAGGCTTCAAACAGGAGCTGGTATACTTAATATAAGAAACCTCAAAATGGCGAGCGATTGAGACAATCTTAATAGAATCTTTTAAATTAATGGCTAGGAAAATATTAAAATCAAATGAATATCAAATGATGAGAAAGATAAAAAAGCAATACTTTTTATATTCCATGACGATAAAGTACAAGGAGGTTGAAAACTACTTTAATTAGGAACAAAGTGAAAGTTCATAAACGTTACAATTTATTTGTCAGGAAATCGCGGTCAGGATTGGCAGCGTGTGTGTGGTTATAGCGAAACGAATAGAAACTAACTACTACTCGCGACAGCTGCACTGTCGAATGCCAATTAGACTTACAGGCTAGCTTACATATAAGAGTTTGTTACACTACTAGACAGTTCAATAATTTCATTAATTCAAGCTTACACTAACAAATCATAATTTTCCTTATTCTAGCTTGTGCTTGTAATCCAACATTCCGGCCACTTTGAAGCGATCGCCTTCAATCCCTTGGTAGCAATGCCGTGTGCGCTTCTCCAACGTCCAATGGAGTCAGCTGCCTTGGTTCGGGGATGGCCACCAGTTATGGAGTCAGGAGGCCTCGAAAATCGCTCTATGTGAGCGACGAGCTGCTGATCTGCAGCATTACTAGTTCTCCGAAGAGAGGGGCGCTCGGATGGATCATCTTCCACTCCGTCTTTCGTTCCGTTGGGAACTGAGTGTTGCTCTGGTGCCAGTGGTATGCTATCTGGCACTCCCTTACCAGGATCCTCACGAGCATGTGTCGCCTTCTCCAAGTATCGCCCGACTGACGTCCAAAATCGAGGGAATAAGATGTTACCTTTGAAAATTAGTGTTTTAGTGGATCTTGCTATGAATTCGATATGAACAGCTTTTGCTGCAAAACACTCGAACAGCAGAGCGTAGCTCACCGGGAGCAAGGTCCGAGGGCACCTGGCCGACGTAGAGGCCTTGCTGAATTTCAGGCCGCTGACACCGCTGAGCAGCGATCCCAGCGACGCATAGGCAGTATCCCCAGTCCATTTTCTAATAGGGTAGCCGCTTCGTTCTCTGCCTCAAGAATTAGAGAGGGACACGTCAAACACCAAGTCAAATGGAAGGTGACGCACGACGACGTCCGGATTGGGGATCTTGCCGTAGTTCACGAGGATAACCCGCTATTACAACCTTGGACAACAGGCAGGGTCGTGGACGTAACGGGCGAGTCAGCATGTAAGTTGAATTGCATTCCGCAGTGCAACTGTCAAGAGCGAGAGTTTAGTTCGTTTTTGCATCTCGGTTAACATTTCAGAACTTGCAGTTTATTAAATTTTTTTAAATTGTTTAGATTTTTCAATAATTGTGTCACCAATATAATAAAACATGAAATTTCACTTTGTACATTTATTAAATTTTGAAAGAAATTCCTGACGCAATATGTTGAACCAAATGTAATTACTAAATGGAACATGACAAAAGGAAAAGTTCACCAACACTGTAATAATCAAGAAATTTACATTGAAACAAGACAGAAAAGTACAGTCGAACACGTCCGAACATATAACTCTGTGCATTTTTCCCGATTACATTATTAGTATTAATATGTATAGTTCTTGCATTAAAAAACACGATGAAAAAAAAAACTAAGTATATATCAATTATAAATATGTTTATTTGAATGCATATACAAATTAAATTGTTGTCGTGTCCCCCGTTGCTGTAGATTATCTCCAGAACTGCAGCTGTTGATGTGGGAGCAAAGGTTCCGTAAGGTTCCGTTTTTTATGATGATTATGGTGGAGAGATTACTTGTCTCTCATATCACTGGACTTGTGCCACAGCAATGCAGAAATAATAATTTCAATGTGTTTACGGCTTGTTTCCGGAGCAGAGTTTATTAAACAAGCTTTTCGCTTTCGTTGTAAGAACAAAACTAAACTAGGAACCACCAGCAATCTGGGGCGTAAGCTAAAACAAAAGTATTAGTTCGTAAAAAAATTCAAAGCTACAAAATATATGTACCAAAGCTACAAAACTAAAGCCGACTGGGCATAAGTGATAACGCTGATCTTGCGACATGTGCAAGATATCATCAGGTTACCGTCGGTTGACCGTCGCATCTAGGGCGCTGAACTGAACTTTCGCTGAAACAGCAATTTGAGCGTAACTGCTGGCTAACATTTTGCTTTTGTTTATGTTACACAACAATGTGCGAGGGACACTCGTTAACTTAACTTGACTTTATACGTACATATGCATATATGTATGTATGTGTGTATTGTGCGTTCCGGCGTCCCCGCATAGAAAATGTTCGAACATATTAGACCCCGTACTCTAAAAAAGAGTATAGGGGTCTATTAGGTTTGTCAGAAGCGAAATGTGCGTAACAGGCAGAAGGAGGCGTGGCCGACCCCATAAAGTATATATATTCTAGATCAGCATCAACAGCCGAGTCGATATAGCAATGTCCGTCTGTCCGTCTGTCTGTCTGTCCGTCCGTATGAACACCTGGATCTTTTAAACTACAAAAGCTAGAGACACCAAATTTGGAATGAAAGTCCGTTATTTTCGCGAGCAGATCAAGTTTATTTCAAATTGTTGCCACGCCCCTTACCGCCCCCGCAATGAGCAAAAAACCAGACACACCTCGAAAAAAAATTTACTTTTAGGCCAATAACTCAGTAACTATGGCACTTAGGAACACCATTTCTGGTAAACAGGTTGCTAGAGACATCCTTAATGCAATGCCATTAAAAATTTTGAGCTGCCACGCCCCCTTTTCTCCTGAGAGTTAACCAAACGTTTTCACTTTAATGCCATGTTTAAGGCATTTATTCATATAGTAGGGTGTTGTAATTCAACATAAGTATAGAGACATATAAAATCAAACTATTCTGAAAGTGCCATCATCATACTACTTTTAACAAAAGAGCTACTGCGTTACAAAGTTTGTTATTTAACTGCAATATCACTTACGCGCGAGAGCGAGACAGAAACATACAAACACATGTTCGAACGTTTTCGATGCTTGTGTGGCGACAGCGCTGCCGGCAGACGCGGTGGCGACAGCGCTGCCGGCAGACGCTGGCCGCGCCGAATACACACATACATACATGCATACATATAATTTCAAACGAATGTGTGTTTGTATGAATAATATGTAAATGCTGATATTCGGAGAATTCTTGAAAGTGGCGCGTGGTGCAACTGACTGTTAATTTAATTGTTAATTCATTTTTTTAAATTTCAATTCTAAATGAACATATAAAATTAAAAATTTTAAATTTCATTCGAAAATTTGAATTCAAATTGCGCACTACCATGGGAGTACGGGGTCTTTTACAGTCGGCTCGATCGACTGTAGCCTTTCTTACTTGTTCTTTTATGTTTCTGTCTCGATTGCGCACATACATTGATATTGCAGTTTAATATCGTAAAATTTAATAAATCATGTTGATTATAGTAGGATTTTTATGCAACTTTCAGAATAGTTTGACTTGATAAGTGTCAAAACGAATGTTAAATTACAACACGGTACTATATGAACAAATGCTTTTAAAAAGGTTCAATGAAACTCACTTGGCCCTCTTAGATAGTCGAGCGAATAAAAGTGTAATAGGATCAACTCTGGCGGAACGAATAATCTCAGAAAGTATGAAGTACAAAAAATTAAAAGGTGTTGTGCACACTGCAGATGGTTTTCAACAAAATATTACAGGCACTATAAGCGTACCCATTCATTTCAATTCGCAGTCTAAACAATTTGACTTTTTAATAGTTCCACCATTAAACAAAATGTGATTTGTGGAATGGATTTTTGGAAGGCCTTTGGTATTAGTATTCAGTCTCCTTATTTCATAAATGAAATTTTAGACAAAGCAAGCCCTGACTCTAATGAGCTCAGTTTAACTTCGTCTCAAAGAGCGAGGTTGAACTCTGTAATCGAGTATTTTCCATCTTCCGAAATTAATGGTCTAGGTGAAACTTCTCTAGTAGAACATAATATCAACACAACTGATGCCAAGCCAATTAAGCAAAGATTCTATGTTTTGTCCCCTACTAAAAAAAATTACTGTGCGAAGAAGTGGATCGTATGCTAAAATTAGGCGTAATTGAGGAAGCTCCTGCATCCCCATGGTCATCTCCAGTTACTCTTGTTGTAAAACCTGAAAAAGTTAGGTTGTGTTTGGACGCTCGTAAGTTAAATGCTGAAACTGTTAAGGATGCTTATCCAATGCCAATATTGGATGGCTTGTTAAGTCGTCTTCCCTCAGTGCATTGCATTTCAAAAATTGATCTAAAAGACGCTTTTTGGCAAATTAGGTTAGATGCAGAATCACGTCACAAAACCGCTTTCACAATTCCCAACCGATCATTATATCAATTTAGGCGAATGCCATTTGGTTTGACCAATGCGCCTCAGACCATGTGTAGATTGATGGATCAGGTCATTCCATATCAACTAAAATCACACGTTTTCGTATATCTTGATGATCTATTGGTAATGTCGGCTAATTTTGAAGATCATTTACAACACCTTGCAACAGTTTCTACTCAATTACACAAAGCAGGACTGACAATTAATGTAAGCAAAAGTCAATTTGGGCTAAGTAAAGTCGATTATTTGGGATATATTGTAGGAGAAGGTACTCTCCAAATCAACGCTAACAAAATTCAAGCTGAGAATGACTTTCCAGTTCCAAAGACGCGAAAGCAGTTGAGACGATTTGTAGGCATGACGGGATGGTACCAAAGATTCGTATCCCAGTGTTCTACAGTTATATTCCCTCTTACAGAATTATTACGAGGCAAATCGTTTGAATGGAATGATTCGGCACAATCTGCTTTTGAAATTAAGCGTAGGTTATGCTCTGCTCCCTTTCTTATCCATCCCAATTATGAAAAGCCATTCGTGATTCAGTGCGATGCTTCCTGATGCGGCGTTGGAGCAGTGTTGGCTCAAGCTGATGATTCAGGATGGGAAAGGCCTATTGCGTATATGTCTAAAAAACTAAACAAAGCACAGCTTATCCAGGAAAATGAATTTTGAAACCAGCGATTGGTTGTCTTTCTAGTTTGTATCTGAAGAATCATTATGAATTAAAAATCTCAGCTATAATGGGCACCTAAAGTAAACGTTGTTGCATTGATAATAGGGTAAAAACATGAGGCTTCAAAAGTCTTTACAGGTTGGGAGGGTAAAGAAGGAGGACCTTAACATCATAGTACTTCCTTAAAGATTGTCATTCTGGCCGTTGTGCTGTACGCTTATGGTTATCATCCTTGTCCTAATCCAACTCTGTCTACAATTTTAGTTATGTGGAACAGCAGCTAACTAGGAGGCAAAGTACCCACCCCACTTTCCCTGACCTCTAGTCGACCCCGTAGGCAGAGTACGTCTCCAGTCTGCTGCACACTTCATGTGTTCGTTACATTATATATAAAAAAATTTATAACATTTAAAGGCAGACAATCAAAAGGTTATTAAAAGCCACATTGTGTAACCTTCGTCTGGGGTGGTACGTTCGAATATAAATGCTCACTACTATGGGAGTACTTGGTCTTTTACAGTCGTCTCGATCGACTTCCTACTTGTTCTATTTGTAGACATCACCATGCCCAGAGATCATGACCATCATAAACTGCTGAAGCCGCACTTGTATCCTTAAGTAAATGATTACCACATTTTTTTAGCTCTACGATAGTCACACTATGAAATTATTGATCCTTAGACTGTAAGTATATAAACCCATACATCGCTCCAATAAAATCAATACTCAATAAACATTCTTAGCGTGCAATACACTCTCTGAACATTCTGATACTCATCAAAATAACTGGCTCAAAGAGCTAGGTATTTGAAAACGCTCTGGTCTTTCTCAAAGTTTAAGAATAGAATACTCACTGACAAGCGAAGAACCAGAAATCAAAGTAAAAGAAAAGAAGATTTGCATAAGCAAACTCTAAATGCTTCTCAGGCCAACGTATACAAAGAAATAGTGAATGACGACGTACGAAAATAGTGACCTTGCGAATAACAGAATCTCTATGCTTACTAAAACATGGAAAACAAGTTTTAGCAAGAATTGACGATAGCAATATGTACACCAATAAAACTTTTGACTTAGGTCAGTTCTTTCAAAGGCTTCAAACAGGAGCTGGTATACTTAATATAAGAAACCTCAAAATGGCGAGCGATTGAGACAATCTTAATAGAATCTTTTAAATTAATGGCTAGGAAAATATTAAAATCAAATGAATATCAAATGATGAGAAAGATAAAAAAGCAATACTTTTTATATTCCATGACGATAAAGTACAAGGAGGTTGAAAACTACTTTAATTAGGAACAAAGTGAAAGTTCATAAACGTTACAATTTATTTGTCAGGAAATCGCGGTCAGGATTGGCAGCGTGTGTGTGGTTATAGCGAAACGAATAGAAACTAACTACTACTCGCGACAGCTGCACTGTCGAATGCCAATTAGACTTACAGGCTAGCTTACATATAAGAGTTTGTTACACTACTAGACAGTTCAATAATTTCATTAATTCAAGCTTACACTAACAAATCATAATTTTCCTTATTCTAGCTTGTGCTTGTAATCCAACATTCCGGCCACTTTGAAGCGATCGCCTTCAATCCCTTGGTAGCAATGCCGTGTGCGCTTCTCCAACGTCCAATGGAGTCAGCTGCCTTGGTTCGGGGATGGCCACCAGTTATGGAGTCAGGAGGCCTCGAAAATCGCTCTATGTGAGCGACGAGCTGCTGATCTGCAGCATTACTAGTTCTCCGAAGAGAGGGGCGCTCGGATGGATCATCTTCCACTCCGTCTTTCGTTCCGTTGGGAACTGAGTGTTGCTCTGGTGCCAGTGGTATGCTATCTGGCACTCCCTTACCAGGATCCTCACGAGCATGTGTCGCCTTCTCCAAGTATCGCCCGACTGACGTCCAAAATCGAGGGAATAAGATGTTACCTTTGAAAATTAGTGTTTTAGTGGATCTTGCTATGAATTCGATATGAACAGCTTTTGCTGCAAAACACTCGAACAGCAGAGCGTAGCTCACCGGGAGCAAGGTCCGAGGGCACCTGGCCGACGTAGAGGCCTTGCTGAATTTCAGGCCGCTGACACCGCTGAGCAGCGATCCCAGCGACGCATAGGCAGTATCCCCAGTCCATTTTCTAATAGGGCAGCCGCTTCGTTCTCTGCCTCAAGAATTAGAGAGGGACACGTCAAACACCAAGTCAAATGGAAGGTGACGCACGACGACGTCCGGATTGGGGATCTTGCCGTAGTTCACGAGGATAACCCGCTATTACAACCTTGGACAACAGGCAGGGTCGTGGACGTAACGGGCGAGTCAGCATGTAAGTTGAATTGCATTCCGCAGTGCAACTGTCAAGAGCGAGAGTTTAGTTCGTTTTTGCATCTCGGTTAACATTTCAGAACTTGCAGTTTATTAAATTTTTTTAAATTGTTTAGATTTTTCAATAATTGTGTCACCAATATAATAAAACATGAAATTTCACTTTGTACATTTATTAAATTTTGAAAGAAATTCCTGACGCAATATGTTGAACCAAATGTAATTACTAAATGGAACATGACAAAAGGAAAAGTTCACCAACACTGTAATAATCAAGAAATTTACATTGAAACAAGACAGAAAAGTACAGTCGAACACGTCCGAACATATAACTCTGTGCATTTTTCCCGATTACATTATTAGTATTAATATGTATAGTTCTTGCATTAAAAAAACACGATGAAAAAAAAAACTAAGTATATATCAATTATAAATATGTTTATTTGAATGCATATACAAATTAAATTGTTGTCGTGTCCCCCCGTTGCTGTAGATTATCTCCAGAACTGCAGCTGTTGATGTGGGAGCAAAGGTTCCGTAAGGTTCCGTTTTTTATGATGATTATGGTGGAGAGATTACTTGTCTCTCATATCACTGGACTTGTGCCACAGCAATGCAGAAATAATAATTTCAATGTGTTTACGGCTTGTTTCCGGAGCAGAGTTTATTAAACAAGCTTTTCGCTTTCGTTGTAAGAACAAAACTAAACTAGGAACCACCAGCAATCTGGGGCGTAAGCTAAAACAAAAGTATTAGTTCGTAAAAAATTCAAAGCTACAAAATATATGTACCAAAGCTACAAAACTAAAGCCGACTGGGCATAAGTGATAACGCTGATCTTGCGACATGTGCAAGATATCATCAGGTTACCGTCGGTTGACCGTCGCATCTAGGGCGCTGAACTGAACTTTCGCTGAAACAGCAATTTGAGCGTAACTGCTGGCTAACATTTTGCTTTTGTTTATGTTACACAACAATGTGCGAGGGACACTCGTTAACTTAACTTGACTTTATACGTACATATGCATATATGTATGTATGTGTGTATTGTGCGTTCCGGCGTCCCCGCATAGAAAATGTTCGAACATATTCTTTTATGTTTCTGTCTCGATTGCGCACATACATTGATATTGCAGTTTAATATCGTAAAATTTAATAAATCATGTTGATTATAGTAGGATTTTTATGCAACTTTCAGAATAGTTTGACTTGATAAGTGTCAAAACGAATGTTAAATTACAACACGGTACTATATGAACAAATGCTTTAAAAAAGGCATTAAAGTTTGAAAGTTTTAGTAACCTGCATAACAAAATTGGTGATCCTGGGTGGCAGAGTTACAAAGATATTCGCCGAAGAACAGAATTTTTCCGGGGTATGTCAAGAGTATTTCTCACTGTGGGCGAAATGGGTGTGGCATCGAAAAAAAGTTCTTTTATTGACTCACTAAATTTGTGGTCGATTTAGACTAAGTTCGAACTTTTAGCACTTACCATCTCATAAATCGGTTTGTTCATACGGAAAGAGAGATTAACGTACATGGCTATATCGACTCCGCTAGTGATGCAGATGAGGAATATAAAATAAATAAAAAAATAAAAAATACAATTTTTACAGACTACAATGTAAGTAGAGTTGAAGCAATTTCACAAATAGAAATTAAAGAAATTATCTTGCTTAATAATAAGAACTAATAGATTATCAGCTGTGCCGGTCGTGTTTTTTTTAGCGCTCCGTCTATTTGAATAATTTTTGCCTTCATTTTTGTATTTTAAATTAAAATTGTTGAATTTTATATCTAGGCTTTCCGCATATACGACTCTACTTGCATGCCAAGAAACATTTTTTTATAGCTCACCCTTATCGGCGCATTTGAATTTTTCAGCTATCTTTTATTTGATGGTCATCAAATACTCCTTATTCTGACGATCTATAAGCAAATCGTCTACATAGATTGGTACAATACAAAGACTACCTTCTATGTCCTGCAGATACAAGCATGGCACCGTTTTACAAGCATTGAATCCAATATCACACAGGGCTGCGTTTAATTTGTAATTCCATTCCCTTCCTGCTTGTTTCATATCGCCTTATTGAATCGAAGTACCTGCTTGTCTATAAATCCAACGGCTTCATGTAGACCTCGTCGCTCAGCTCGCTGTTGAGATATGCCGTACACACATCCTTTGATGCACATACATTTTTAATTCAACTGCCAAGGCCAAAACCAAACGAATTGTTTCATGCTTTCGCTTCGCACTTGCTTTGCAAACGGACGTGTTTTTTTTTCTTCCTCGTTTAAAAGTCACTTTTCGTCGACTTTTTCACCTTATAAATCAATTCAAGTCAATTTTATTCATTATCTATACTTTGTGTCATACACCGGCTGTGTAAACGCAAGGTTTAAATACTCTAACTAACAAATTTAATAATTTCTTTGCAATATTTACCAAAACAAAGCTTACCCAAAGCAAGTTGTTTGTTTGTTTGTGCACTTGCTTTGTTGTCTCTCAACTAGCTTTGTTTTTGTAACTTGCAGTTTTTGCTTGTTTGCTACTCTCTGCCTAGAACGTTTCAGTCGCGAGCGCAATCTATAAATAGATTTTTACTCTCTCGCGTCATCTCTCTCTCTGCTCTTTGTAAGCCGCGCTTTGACTCACCCCTCTGCTATCCCGCGATCTAAGTGTTGTTGGTGCTGGCTACCTAATCTTCGTTGGTAAAATTTTCGTTTGGCGCGCAAACAATTTTGTTTTTGTAAGTACGCTGTATTTCTGCTTTAGTTGTTTGTTAAATTTTAATTTTGCCATTATGAATGTCTGCTATAGTAAAAATTGCCAGGTGCGAAACAACGTTAAAGTGGGCTGTTAATGCTGATCTTTCCTCTGAAGTAGTTAATCTTAGTATGTCTACAGATTTAGAATTTATTGCGATAAAGATTCATATTTTCAATGTTTCCATTTTTATTCCTTGCTCTTATATTCCTCCTTCTTCTGATAGTTCTGTTTATTTTGAACATTTCCTAGCTATCAAATCTGTTTCTTCCCTAATTTCCGATCGGGATATCCTCGTGGTTCTGGGTGATTTTAACATTGCAGGAACGACTTGGTTATCCACTCCAGGCTCTGCTGTATTGACTCCCACGACTCAGAGTGATTTCCTTGACCATTTATTTGGGATTTCTCTATCTCAAATAAATGGCATTCTAATTCTTTAAATAAGATGCTTGATCTTATTTTTGTATTAGACCCATCAGTTCCATCTGTTTCCCGTATTGCTCCCCTTTCTATTCCTGAAGATCCATATCACCCACCAAATGGGTAAGTCCAGCTCGAGACCCAGCAAGCTTATTCGCCAGTTTCGGAAGGCTGATTTTAATAAGTTAAACCAGCTTTTATCCCAAACTGACTGGTCATGGCTGTTCAAGTGCAGGGATATGGATGGAGCAGTTGCATTTTTTTACCTTACTCTAAATAATTTATTTGATCTTTGTGTTCCATCTTGTGTTCCTAGTATCTCTAAAAACCCGATTTGGTTTACACGTGAATTGACACGTCTAAAAAACATTAAATCTAAATTTTATAAGAAATTCAGGGAATCTGGCTCTTTCCTGGATCTCTCTCGATATGTAATTGCTCGATCTGATTTCTTTGCATTGAACAGCCTGTGCTATCGGAATTACCTTAGAAGCTGTGGTCAGCAGTTTCGAAGTAATCCTAAACTTTTTTATAACTTCGTTAATGCGAAGCGTAAATCATCAACACTTCCTTCCTCAATGGTCTTTGAAAATAAGACTGCTAACTCTGATCAGGCTATAGCCGATTTATTTGCTGATTTTTTCCAATCAACATATTGCATTCATCAAAATAATCTAAACTTGCCTTATCCTTACCGTGTAAATGCTTCTAATTGTAATTTTAGGCCATTGATCACTGAAGAATCGCTTTTGAGTGATCTAAAGGCTGTGAAACCTGTTCTTTCCCCGGGGCCGGATTGAGTTCCTGGTTGCGTGCTCAGAAACTGTGCCGACCAACTCTTGAAACCTTTGTATACATTATTTAATTTGTCTGTTGAATCGTGCTGCTTTCCTGACATCTGGAAAGCATCTTTTATTATTCCCCTTCATAAAAAGGGTACTAAATCTGACACTTGTAACTATAGGGGTATCTCAAAGTTGTCTGCAATTCCTAAAACTTTTGAGAAATTAATAACTTCTCAATTGCAACATCTTTGTAGATCTATTGTTTCACCTTGCCAGCACGGGTTTATGAAATATAGATCTACTACCACTAACTTATTAGAATTTACTTCCATTGTTATACAGGGGTTTCAAAATAAATTGCAAACAGATGTCATTTACACTGATTTTAGCAAGGCTTTTGATACCGTTAATCATTGTCTTTTAATACATAAACTTAATTTGCTTGGATTTCCAGATAAATTAATTCTTTGGATTGCGAACTATTTATGTTCTAGAACTCAAAAAGTTAATTTTAATGGCACGTTATCCAAGCCCGTGCGTGTTACCTCGGGAGTTCCTCAAGGAAGCCATCTTGGGCCTTTACTTTTTTCACTATTCATTAATGATCTGCCTTCAGCGATTTCTAGTTCCCGGGTTCTGATGTATGCCGATGATGTAAAACATTGTTTGTCACGAACTGACTCTTGCCTGAGTCACGGTCTACAAAGCGATCTCGACACACTTCAAGCCTGGTGTATAGTTAACTTACTACATCTCAATTTTAGTAAATGTAACGTAATGTCCTATAGTAGGCGAATTCCAACCTACAATAACTACTTTCTTGACGGCAAGCCTCTTCAGAGAATAGAGTCGGTTAATGATTTGGGTATTCTTTTCGATCCAAAACTAAAGTTTGATAAGCACGTCTCTTCTGTTGCTAATCGAGCATTTGGTGTCTTGGGTTTCATAAAGCGGTGATCTAAGGAATTCGACGATCCCTACCTAACAAAAACTCTTTATACTTCACTTGTACGCCCTATTCTTGAATATGGATCGTGTGTATGGTCTCCCCAATACATGATTTATCAGGACAGATTAGAATCTGTACAAAAACCATTTCTTCTTTTTGCCCTTAGGGGCCTTAGCTGGAATACTAATATTAGACTACCTTCGTATCGTAGTAGACTTTTATTGATTAACCTTCCTTCCCTTTCGGATCGTAGAACCATGCTTGGTGTAGTTTTCTTACATAAACTAATTAATGGTCAGATTGATTCCCCGTATCTAATTAGCCAAATTAGATTTGCTGTTCCGATGCGTAATACTAGAAACTTTCTTCCTTTGTCCCTTCTACGTTGTACCACGAATTATGCTTTACATAATCCGTTTCGTATCCTATGTACTAACTATAATAGTTTTTCTCATGTAGTGTGTGGAGCCACTTTCTTATCAACACTTAGAATATCACTTCTCTCCTACATATCTAATCGCGTGCCTTACCGTTGATCAACGCGTTACTAACACTTGACTTAAATTTTATTTAATTTTATTTGGTTGGTCTGGTTAGTGTTTTTCTGTGGTTTTCCTAACCCTTGCAACGAATTTTGGACCAACGTTTCTTAATTCTTTTTTAATTTTTTTAATACTTCCCCAGTAAGTTAAGTTCATTAATTAAACTTAAATTTTCTCCTTTGTTTTTAAATTTAATGTAAATCTTACTTTTAATTATTTTCTTATACGTAATTACATTAATTTAATTCATTATTCTGTTTGTGTCGACTGTTAATAGTCAGACAATAAATAAATAAATAAATAACCACACCGGCGAAAAAGTCTCCATGTAGTTAACGCCTTTGGCTACAAAAAGAGATTTGTAACGCTCTTCGTTACCAGTACCTCTTGATCGTGTACACCCACTTGCAGCCGATCGCCTGCTCCCTGTCAATGAGATCTGCCAATGTCTACGTACCATTTGCATTGAGCGAATCGTATTCGCTGGCCATGGCAGCCTGCCAATATGCAGCCTGCTCACTTTGAACTGCCTCCTGAAACGTCTGTGGTAATGGTATTTCTCTAGCCTGCAATGTGCCCAAAATATTGTATGCCTTCCTTGCTCGACCTGGTTTGCTTGTCCGAATCAGTTTCTGTTAATCTGTTAATCATGTGCTTTTACACTCTGCTCCTGTACATGGATCTCTTGCATCTGCTCTTGTTCCTCCCTCTTACTTCACCATCGATCCACGAATCAGAATCTTGTTCGTCCGTCTTATCATGTAACAGAACTTTTTTTCACATCTTCAATGAGACGTCCTTAGCAATTTCTGAAGACTATACATGCTCTGCTACACAGGGATTATTGTAGAGCTCCTTGAACAATACGTCACGCTTTTCCATTACGCGTTTCATGTTCCTGTCATATGGCCTGTACGCCTTTGATACAATTTGTAAGTGATGCCCGCGTTAGAAGGCATGTAGGCGTTTAATAAAGTACATTAATTATTTATTCAATTGACAAAAATATAATTAACAATATATAAGACCCCATACTCCTTGTAGTGCGCATACAAAGAAAAAGAAAACAAATGCCTGTCTGCGCTGGGGTTAGAACATTGATTTACCACTTTTCTTCAAACTCTTACATAAATTAAAATTTTTAACATTTTTGACCAATTTGTTTCCAATGTTGATGTACGATTTGGACCAAATTTGGCGAAGTTACTTGTAATAATTATGTACACATTCTGTGTGAGTTTGGTTGCGATCACTTAGCAAATACTACATGTCTTCATACAAATTTTTTGTTTTTGACCGATTTGAGAATAGTTATAGTTGTACCATACACCTACTGTGTAAATTTGGTTACGATAGCTTTTATAGTTTCAAAGTTCTAGTGCATGGAAAACTGTTTTTTACAATATACGGGGGCGGTAGGGGGCGTGGCAAAAATTTGAAATAAACTTAACCTGCCTGCAATATAGACGGACTTTCATTCTTTCATTACTCTAGCTCTTGTAGTTTAAAAGATCCAGGTGTTCATACGGACGGACAGACAGACAGACAGACGGACAGACGGACATTGCTATATCGACCCGACTGTTGATGCTGATCTAGAATATATATAC
Organism: Drosophila arawakana; assembly: GCA_018151165.1. Lineage (NCBI taxonomy): Eukaryota > Metazoa > Arthropoda > Insecta > Diptera > Drosophilidae > Drosophila > Drosophila arawakana. The sequence goes on along the minus strand of JAECWX010000711.1, from coordinate 221,977 downwards.
TTTATGGGGTCGGCCACGCCTCCTTCTGCCAGTTCATTCTAATCGTCGTCATCCGGTTCATCTTGTTCGTCTGGCGGCAGTTGACACCAAGTCTTCAATTTGTCGGAAGCGAATACAGATTTATAATGGCGCTGCTTGCGTTGGGATTGTGGCAAGTCCTCAATCACATTTCGATCCATTGGTAGCACTTGCGTTACTACAAACGGTCACTTATAACGAGGCTCCAATTTACGAAATGTACCGGTGCTATAATGCTCATTTTCGGCTAGAACAAGATCACCTTCGTTGTATACTTTTGGTCTCGCATGTTTTGCATCAAAACGCAGTTTTGCCTTGGCTCGCTGATCGTTTATACGTCCGGCAGAGGTGTTACGTAGATCTTGTAGTTCGGCCTCAGTCAACATCTGATTGGAATCATCCTGGGGGACTTGAATTAATTCAATTTGAAGGATATCTCTTGGTTCGAAGCCATAAAGGAGTTGGAACGGTGTGCAGCCAGTCGTTAAATGCTGTACGTCGATCGCTTACAATTCGTCCGGGCATACCCAAATAGCTAGTCATTTCTAACAATACGGCAATGACATGTTTGGTTGCTGTGTTCTTAACGGCTCTGACGATGGTGAATTTAGTAAACGCATCAACGACTACCAAAATATGCTCATTTTGTTTCGAACTTTTTGGAAACGGGCCCAAATGGTCGATGTTTATTGTTCCAAACTGGATTGGTTTAGCGTCATCGTAGTAGCATGAACCAGAAAAACTGTAAAATACGACTTATGGTCTTTTCAACGCTCATATGTCCTCCTTTGTCGTGACATACAGAAATCGCAAAGCTTTTGGCACGACCCACAGCAATTTGTCATGGTCCTGTCTAAACAAGCGTCCATTTTCGATTTTATTCAGTTTCATATCAGCAAAAATTTGCTTGATGCTTTCACCCTGCAGTTGTACAGCAAATAACCAGTCTGCATCATCAACTAACGCCTTTGATATTTGAATATGTGCCGTGTCAACTCAAGAGCGTCTTCTACTGGTGCTCTACTTAGGGCATCTACATGTTCCATCCGTGTAGCTGCTCGATGTAATATTTCTATGTCGAACTCTTGAACTCTTATATAACATATCATTTTTATTGACACGAGCTTGAATTTCTGCCATTAGACGATTAAAAACAGCAGGAGCGTTCTTCAAGCCGAAGGGCATTCGTTTAAATTCGAACAAGCCTTCAGTCGTAATGAAAGCAATTTGGTAGTATCCGCTATTTAAGTCTAGAGACGAAAAGTATTTATATTGCTTTGCTTCCTGATGACGTTCTTTGATGTTCGATAGACAGGCGATCGATTCCATTCTTTTTCTTTATGACTTCGACTGGGTTAGCATAATTAGATGTGGATTTGGTAATAATATCTCGGTCGAAAAGTTCGTTTACTCTGTGATTCACTACATCTTGCTGTGGTTGACTCACGGGGTATGCTTAATCAGTAACGACTTTATTGTCCTCCAGTTCGATCTTAGCTTCAACGACATTTGTCTTGCATATTCATTGCAAACCCGTAGCGAAGACATCATCGTACTTCTCGAATAGTGTTAACATTTGGGCTTTATCTGTTTCTGTGCTAAGATTACATAAAAGGTTTTTGAATTTATCCATACATTGTTCACTCGTTTGCTGCTGCACTAGTTTGCTTTGAAAATCAAGTCGTCCGTTGTCCAACGTGAAACGCAAGCTGGGATTTACAAGCACATCCTGACCAAAAAGAAAGTCCTCGTTTATGATCTCATCATCGACGATATAAACTTGAGCAGGGACGGATATATTCTCAATCACAATATTTAAGATGATGGACTCTTTCAGGATACGAACTCCACCACAAATTCCTTTAATTTGCATTAGACATTTGCTTCGTTCAACGTTGATCACTTTAGTAACAGACTGGCGCACCATACTGTAATGACTCCCAGTATCAATGACAGCATTGTGTGGAATCGAATTGACCTCAATCGCTTTGCTAAAACATGCAGATCGATTAGCTGCTCCCAGGCGACGAGTATTGACTGCGCAACGTTGGCGTTTCTGTGGATGAGGGCAATTGATCGAAATGTGCTCGACAGCGTCGCAGCTATAACATTTGACTTGCTTTTTCGTATCCGCTTTGAGTGAATCACCTCGTTTTGATTTTAGGTCATCCTTCTTGCATTCTGATTCAGGCTTTGAGTCACGTAATTCTTGACGATTTCCGAAAAAGTTCTCCGCTGCATCTCGCATCTCTTTAACGGTACAAAACGTGAACACAGAAATGCACTGCTGAAAGTCTCGATGTTTAAGGCCAGCTCGTATATAACGTATTATTGTTGCCTCGCTTAGACCAAATCGATTTCTTAAATCTGTCATTCGGAAGCAATATTCCCTTATGGTTTCTTTCGGACGTCGTACTGCAGAGACCATGGCATAATGTTTCTCTACTTCATCTGGAGTCGATCCAAATTCCTCGCGTAAAACATCAGAAAAATCCTTACACGTTGTGGGCAGAACAGGTGAGGCCTCAAGCCACATTTTCGTAGCACTTTTAAGATGTTGATGGCGATCAACAAATACTTAACTTCCCATTGGTAAGCTGCAATAACTTTATTGACTCGATCAATAAATTGGTCCACATTGATCTCTTCAATGGTCCGGCTATTTCTTTTACAGAAACTTGGCGTGTGCCGATGTTTGAGTTTGTTGACGGGTTGGGGGACGGAAACGTTTCACGTTGCCTCTCGCTGGCGTTTCTGACATTCGATTGAGCGTTCTCATTGGATACGCTTAGTGCTTCTAATACCTGCATTAACAACCCACCTAACACTTTCCTTAAGATCAGCCAATTCCGTTGCTTGATCTTCGTTGAGCGGCATTTCGATATCTTCGGATTCCTCGTGTTCGATAAAGCGTCGCATTAACTGACTTCGTGATCCAGTTGTAGATAATTGTCGTTGGCGAAGAAGGTACTTTAACTCGTCTACCTTCAGATCACCTATCCTTCGTAATTCGTTGATCATTGCGTAGTCTCGAATTGCGTTGTTTGAATGGATATAAGATAAACGTTTATATATCCACCAATTGCATTTTATTTCTTCATCTTTAATTTTTCAAGATCCTCCATTCAATATGTTCGTTCTCTTGTATATATTTTTTCGGCGAGTATCTCTTGACGTGCGAAAGAAAGGGACGGATATAGCGTTCAACGAATTTCACAATTTTGGCAAATTGTCTGCTGCATGTCTCAATATATAAGTTAACGAGTGCCCCTCGCACATTGTTGTGTAATATAAATAAACGCAAAAATGTTAGCCAGCAGTTACGCTGAAGTTGCCGTCTCAGCGAAAGTGCAGTTCAGAGCCCTAGATGCGACGGTCAACCGACGGTAACATGATATCTTGCACATGCTGCAAGATCAGCGTTATCGCTTATGCCCAGTCGGCTCGCCGGCAGTAGCTTTGTAGCTTTAAGTACGTATATTTTGTACCTTTGTATTCCTTAGCAACTAAGTACTTTTGGTTTAGCTTACGCCCCAGCTTGCTGGTGGTTCCAAATTCAGTTCTGTTCCAATAACGTAAGCTAACGCACGTTGAAATAAACATTGCTCTGGCAGCTGGCCATATAATCTTGATTTATTAATTAAAATATCGCTGAGCCACAAGGCCAGTGATCTGATACTTAACTGTATCTCAACCTAATCTACCTTATTAACTAACAACTTGGATCTACCCGACGGCATCCCCTCACGAGTACTACTGGACCGGATAGACTTAATTGGCACCCAAGTTTTAAGAACCCAGGGTAGAAGATAAGAAATAAATTCAGAAAACATGTAAGTGGAATGTTTAATCAGTACAGATTAAAAAATTGAATGAAATAAAAACAAATAAGTGATCGTGAATCAAGTCGAATATAATATTCGTTTTCTATAATTTAAATATATTAAATTTCTGTTCAAGTAATGCCATTGCCGAATATACTTGCTCGGCCGTGATTTAATGTGAAGTGTCCCTAAAGAGATCGGTTACGAAAAAGCTAATGAATAGTTTTGGCCCGTATAGAGAAATAAAAAAGAAATTGGAATTGATAGTGAAGGTGAAAACGAGTGGGAATACGATCAGGTAGGCTTTCAACCGACAGTTAACAGGGACATGAATCAAGTGCAAGCAATAGTAGCGAATGCTGTCAGTCAGGCATTAGCGGCGCAAGAAATCAGATTTAATGAGCAGTTTAATTTGCTTAAACAACATATTCATAGACTAAACCTCAGGTCGAAGCATATCAGAGGATTAGCGTAAATCCAGACATCCAGTGCGATATGAAATTAGGCATTATAAAGTCAGTGCCCGAGTTCAATGGAACTCAGGATGATTATGTGGCATGGAGACAATCCGCCACATCATTCATGGGTAGCAGCGCGCATTACCAAGCGGTAACTATTATTCGGAACAAAAACAGAGGTACAGCAAGAGCGCTATTGGTGTCACATAACACTGTATTAAATTTTGACGCCATAATAACAAGGTTGGACTGCACATACGCAGACAAGACGTCACTTAGGCTCTTGCGCCAGAAGCTTGAAATGGTCAGACAGGGTAATTCTAGCCTCATGGAATACTACGATGAGGTTGAACGCAGATTGACATTGGTTGCGAATAAGATCGTGATGACGCATCAAGCGGATACAGCCAGACTCCTCAACGAAGAAGTCAGAGCTGATGCTTTGCATGCCTTTGTGTCAGGCCTTAAGAAATCACTGAAAGCAGTGGTATTCCCGGCGCAGCCCAGAGATTTGCCATCTGCATTAGCTTTCGCCAGAGAGGCAGAAGCGAGTATAGAGCGTAGCATTTTTTCAGCCACGTATGCAAAAGCTATGGAGGACAGAGCTCAGTCAGGTGAAAATAGCAAACACCAGGCGCGCTCATACGATAAACAGAGGCAAAACAATGGAGCCGAATATGGCCAAGATAGGAACCCACATTTTTTTAAAAAACCAAATAGGCAACAGCAAAGCAACAGTAATCAGAATCCTAAAGAAGATAATAGGTCAGCACCAGAACCAATGGATACGGGATCCGGCATGACTAAGTTTAGACAACCTACATCATTTGGACAGAATCAGGGGTCTAACACCCAGATTGAAAGCTCGCAGGCTCAAAAGAGGCAGGGTTCTGAACGGATGACGGGCCAGAGACGTCAGCGTGTGCAGAACACCATTCAGCAAGCGAACAATGACCAAGACCAGGATTATTATAGAGCGGCCGAAGCCGAGGTCGCAGAAGCCCATGATGAGGCTGAAGCAGCAAGTGACAATGACTTAGTGAATTTTTTAGTGAGCGCTCCCGGTTGCCGTTCGTTGAACGACAGCTGGCTGGGAGAAAACTAAAAATATTGATTGACACAGGAGCGGCCAAAAACTACATCAAGCCCGTAAAGGAGCTAAAAAATGTAGTCCCGGTCAACTCCCCTTTCACGGTTAGTTCCATCCACGGTTCTAACAAAGTAACCCATAAGTGTTTAATGAACATTTTTCGGGAAATCAGCTAAGTTTTTTTATTAGATTCCTGAACCCCATTTGATGGTATTGTAGGTTTCGACTTCCTAACGCAAGTAGGAGCAACCCTAGATACCGAGAATGGTACAATCAATCGTGGATCTGTATCTGAAAAGCTGCATCATCATTATTGTGACAACGTCAATTTCACCAACGTGAATGATATTGTCGTACCGGAAGTCATAAAAGCTGAATTTAGGGGTATTATTTTGAACAGATCTAGAGCATTTACGACCTCTAACGAGGCGTTGCCGTTCAGTACATCTGTTGTGGCTACGATCCGTACAGAGGTCGAAAAGCCGATATATTCGAAACTATATCCGCATCCCATGGGAGTCAATGACTTTGTAAAAAAAGAAATTAAAGATTTGCTACAGAATGGCATCATTAGGCCTTCAAGGTCACCCTACAATAACCCAACATGGGTCGTTGACAAAAAGGGTATAGACGAAAGTGGGAGCAGGAATAAGCGACTGGTAATTAACTTTAGGAAACTAAATGAAAAGACCAACGCAGATAAGTACCCAATTCTGCAGACTACCGTTCGGATTGAAGAATGCGGGAAGCATCTTCCAAATAGCGATAGACGACGTGTTGCGTGAACAAATTGGAAAATCTTGTTATGTTTACGTAGACGACGTAATAATTTTTTCTGAAAATGAAAAGGATCATGTAAAGCACATAGATTGGGTTCTAAAGAACCTATGCGATGCCAACATGAAAGTTTCAAAAGAAAAAACCCATTTTTTCAAAACGAGCGTAGAATACTTAGGGTTTATCGTGACTCTGGGTGGCGCTAAAACAGACCCGGAAAAGGTAAGGGCTATACAAGAATATCCGGAACTGAAATCACTGTATGAGCTTAGATCATTCCTAAAAGATAGGCCAGCTACTACAGATGTTTTGTTAAAGACTTTGCAGCAATTGCAAGGCCATTGACAAATTTGTTAAAAGGAGAGAATGGGTCCGTCAGTAAACACATGTCAAAGAAAACAACCATAGATTTTGGCACTCCAGAGCGAGATGCGTTCGAAAAATTAAGGAATGTTCTAGCCTCAGAGGACGTTACTCTCAGATACCTGCAAAGTGCTCTGCAAAGTGAAGTAATATCCGACGCAGCAACAATTCATAGTGAACTATCTGTAAATTATACACTAGAAGCTACTGAGAAACCTTTGAATTGTTTCAGAAACCAGATAGTTTTAGACGAATCAAGGTTTTCTCTAAAACGAAACTTCATATTCTTTGGCGAAAAAACACGCCACAAAATTCACTTTACCGATAGAAAAGAAATCCTAAAGGAAGTTAACGCGGTAGTTAATCCTAGTGTGGTCAATGCTATACACTGTGATCTGCCGACGCTGGTATTCATCCAGCATGAGCTAGTGAGAACATTCCCGTCAACAAAGTTTTGGTACTGTATAAATATGGTAATCGACATAGTTGACAAAACCGAACAAAGGCACATTGTCATAGCAGGGCACAATCGGGCGCACAGAGCCGCACAGGAAAACATCAAGCAAATTTTAGAAGAGTATTACTTTCCGAAAATGGCCAGGCTGGCAATGGAAGTTGTGGCCAACTGCAGAACATGCACTAAGTCCAAATACAACAGGCACCCGAAAAAACAAATTCTCGGAGAAACCCCAACACCATCATTTCCCGGCGAGCGGTTGCACATGAACATTTTCTTGACCGACAAGAAACAATTTCTGACATATATCGATAAGTTTTCTAAATTCGCAATAGTGCAACCAATAATATCACGTACCATAACAGACGTGAAAGGCCCTATCATCCAAATTATGAACTTTTTTCCCAAAACAAAGGTGGTATATTGTGATAATGAGGCAGCATTTAATTCCAAAACCATAACGTCACTGTTAAAGAACAACTTTGGGATCGATGTGGTAAATGCGCCACCATTACATAGTACTTCTAATGGCCAAGTGGAACGATTCCACAGCACGTTGTCGGAAATTGCTAGATGCATTAAATTGGAAAGAAAGATCGACAATACGATCGAAGTTATCCTACTTGCAACTCTAGAGTACAACCGTTCACTGCATTCAGCGATAGGCAAGAAACCGATAGAAGTGATACATTCATCGACTGATGAATTTAAGGAAGCCATAAGAGCAAAGAATGAGAAAACTCAACAGATTCAACTGGACAGAAACAATCCACACAGGCAAAACAGGATATTTGAGGTAGGAGAAAAAGTCTTCATCAAATCCAACAAGAGACTTGGAAACAAGCTTATACCCTTGTGCTCAGAAGCGGTAATACAAGCAGACTTAGAAACGTCTGTACTCATTAAGGGGAGGGTGGTCCACAAGGACAACACAAAATAGGAATTAGATTAACGAGTATAAATTAGTATTAAGACTAAGAAACACAGTAGGGTTAATCCAATTTTATTTTTTTTCTTGCAGGCTTATTTGGTCGATTTTATCCCTAATAAGTATAATAAACGCTCGGATCAACGACTATTCTCATTCAAATTACATACCCATAGTAGATGGAAATGTAATGATTTGGGAACAAAAAACAGGTAGTAATAAACACAGAAACGCAGAAGCAGATAAATCAGTTAACCGATACAGTAAATAAGATAATTAAAGCAAAGAAGAATGATCAAATAGACACGCCACATTTGTACGAGGCATTATTGGCCAGAAATAGAATGTTAATAAATGAAATCGAAAATTTAATGCTCACGATCACTCTTGCAAAAGCCAACATAATAAACCCAACAATCTTTGATCACGATGATTTAAAATCTGTGTTTATCAAACATCCCGCAGAAGTTCCTATAGTTAGCCTGATGGAGGCATCTAATATTAAGATTTTCTAGTCCGAAAATATTGTCCACATTTTAATCGAGTATCCCAGAATTAAGCTTATATGTAGAAAGGTCAACATTCTCCCGGTGTCCCAAGAGCACACTGTACTTCAGCTTCAAGATGACACCGTAGCTGAATGCGACAACGTCGTTTTAGCGGTAACAAGCTGCACCACAACAACATACGCCTCGATCTGCAAGTTGGCAACGCATGACACCTGCGCACGCGAATTGCATGCTGGAAGCACAGCACATTGTAACACGCAACCGTATTACACGGAGCGTATTACAATGGGAGATGACGGCATCATGGTCTTAAACGAGAGTCCTGCCAGTATCAACACCGATAACGGAGCAACAGTATCAGTCAACGGTACTTTCCTCATCGTGTTCGAGCGCGTAGCTGTCATAAATGGAACAAAGTATGTGAACGAGCGCGAAATCATAAACAAGACGCCGGGCATAGCAGCTTCGCCGGTATTGAAGATCATTGGCCACGACCCAGTCCTGAGCATGCCTTTACTACAAAGGATGAACAACCACAACCTACATATCATCCAAGAACTTCAGGAAGAGGTAGCATCGGCCGGGTCTCCTAAGGCATGGTTTGCTGCCGCAGTTGGGTTCAGCCTGAGACTCAGCGGTTACGCTGAAGTTGCCGTCTCAGCGAAAGTGCAGTTCAGCGCCCTAGATGCGACGGTCAACCGACGGTAAACTGATATCTTGCACATGCTGCAAGATCAGCGTTATCGCTTATGCCTAGTAGGCTCGCCGGCTGTAGTTTTGTAGCTTTAAGTACGTATATTTTGTATCTTTGTATTCCTTAGCAACTAAGTACTTTTGGTTTAGCTTACGCCCCAGCTTGCTGGTGGTTCCAAATTCAGTTCTGTTCCAATAACGCAAGCTAACGCACGTTGAAATAAACATTGCTCTGGCAACTGGCCATATAATCTTGATTTATTAATTAATATATCGCTAAGCCACAAGGCCAGTGATCTGATACTTAACTGTATCTCAACCCAATCTACCTTATTAACTAACAACTTGGATCTACCCGACGGCATACCCTCACGAGTACTACTAGACCGGATAGACTTAATTTATACTGTCAGCGAATTAATGTTTTAATCTATTATATATCGCACTTCTGAACTGTAAGTGATGACCGAGTTAGAAGACATGTAGGCGTTTAATAAAGTACATTAATTATTTATTCAATTGACAAAAATATAATGAACAAGTAAGAAAGGCTACAGTCGATAGAGCCCACTGTAAATGACCCCGTACTCCCATAGTAGTGCACATTTGTATTCAATTTGAATTCAAATTTTTGGATGAAATTTAAAAACATAAATTTTATATGTACATTTTGAATTAAAATTTAAAGAAAATTAAATTACCAGTTCGAATTTCCAGCACTCGAACTTAAAACAACCTCAGACCAACGCCCCGCAACTCTATCAGTTGCACCAAGCGCCACTTTCAAGAATTCTCCGATTATCAGCATTTACATATTATTCATACAAACACACATTCGTTTGAAATTATATGTATGCATATACGTATGTATGCATGTATGTATGTATGTGTGTATTCGGCGTGGCCAGCGTCTGCCTGCAGCGCTGTCGCCACACAAGCATCGAGAACGTTCGACCATGTATTTGTATGTTTCAGTCTCGCTCTCGCGCGTAAGTGATATTGCAGTTAAAAACAAAATTTAGAACGTGCTAGCTCTTTTGTTAAAAGTTGTATTTTGATGCCACTTTCAGAATAGTTTGATTTGATATGTCTCTATACGAATGTTGAATTACAACCCTCTACTTACTATATGAATAAATGCCTTAAAAACGGCACTAAAGTGCAATAGGTTGGTTAACTCTCATGAGAAAAGGGGGCGTGGCAGCTCAAAATTTTTAATGACATTGCATTAAGGCTGTCTCTAGCAAATCTGCTTTCCAGAAATGGTGTTCCTAAGTTCCATAGTTACTGAGTTGTTGACCTAAAACTACATTTTTTTTCGAGGTGTGTCTGGTTTTTTGCTTTTTCCGGGGGCGGTAAGGGGCGTGACAAAAATTTGAAATAAACTTAACCTGCCTGACTTAATAACGGACTTTCATTATAAATTTGGTGGCTCTAGCCTTTGTAGTTTAAAAGATCCAGGTGTTCATAAGGACGGACGGACAGACAGTCGGATGGACAGACGGACATTGCTATATCGACTCGACTGTTGATGCTGATCTAGAATATATATACTTTATGGGGTCGGCCACGCCTCCTTCTGCCTGTTAGGCACATTTCGCTTCTGACAAACCTAATAGACCCCTCTACTCTTTTTTAGAGTACGGGGTCTAAAAATAAAAGGAAGCTTGACGATCTGTGTACGTGCTTATTCACTGCCTTATTCGTTCTTCTTCGTTCATCTATTCATCTGAACAAGTTCTGGTCGGTAGAGTTGCCAGACGCTCACAAATTTAATATTGAATTTTTTACCTTTCGCTTGGAACTTGCCTTGAACTTATCCACACCGACTGCCACTAATCTAAATGTGCGCATTAACTGCACATTGGGTTTCCTGCCGCACCACGTTTCATGAGGAGTCTTGTTAACTAATGCTGCTGTTGGTGACCTGTTCCGGATGTAACATGCAGTCTGCACTGCCTCTGCCCACAGATACTAATTCATGTCTGCATGCACTAATAAACTTCTTGCCATTTCCACAGGAGTCCTGTTTGCTCTTTCAGCTACACCATTCTAGTGCGGACTGTATGGAACCGTTAGTTGACGCACAATGCCATGTTGCTTCAAGTAATCATCCAACTGCCTAATGATATACTCCCGGCCATTGTCAATCCTCAATATCTTTAATTTACACCCAGTCTGTCGCTCTACCATGTTCTTAAACTCTTCAAATTTTCTTTCGACTTTACACTGTATGCACGTCAAGACAGTTTTTCCGTGAAACCTACATCCTCCATGCCGCACACCATCCATTTCTTATCGAGACTCATTAAACGGACATAATTCAAATGTCAATATCTGTTTTGCCACATATAATTTGCTGTGCTGGGCCATAACAAGTATTTGCGTTTTTCGCAAAACAAAAACATTCTTCCGAGCTTATGCGCTTGTAAAAGCATTGCGCTGATCTTACGAAATGTTGCGAACTGCTGATCAAATGCTACTGAGATGAAATTGCTTTTCATATTTGGAACATGCAATACGCTCTCTATCTTTACTTTACAAAACTCCGTTTGTAGCATGACATCGCCTTCGCCAGTTGCATTTACGATGTTTCGATCAGCCAAGAGAATAGCCTCCGTATGTGATTCGTTTTTTGAACACAACAGATGTGCGCTGTTGTACCTTAATCGACATACAGTCGAACAGTCCATATCGCAATCGTCTGTCCGTCTGTTTCTATGCGAACTAGTCTCTCAGTTTTAAAGCGTCGTGGTAAAAATACAATAGGCCGCAAAACTAGATCAAAATGAGACTGTTGTGGATGTCGATGAGAGTTGCCTTAGTGCGCGTTTAACGCAATTATTCGCATAATTGGAGAGAGTTGAGGCCGACATAGAGCTTCAGCGGATGTCTCTAGCTAACAAAATGGTAAATCCTAGTAAATTCAAGATACAGTACCGACTTGATTTACTCAACATCTCTGATACAAATTGTCCAAAATCATTAGAGTGTCTGAATCGTGTACGCGACAACAAATGCCTTATTTTCTTTGACACACTCTCCCAGCTGTTTGACATCGATTTTTCAATTTTTTAATCGTTGATGTCCATTGGATATGATCATTTGGATCTAAAACTGCATGCGAAACTACGAACCAATTACCCTGTATGATGTCCTATCATGCACCCTAGAGAAGAAACAAGACTTGATCTATACCGGAATCGATTATATTAGTAAAGTACTCAGCAGAACAACAACAACAACCGTTTTTACATGAATACATGAATACAGCTGATTTTACTCATTTGTAGTCGACAGGCCTAAAGACGAAGGGTGTGCTGTTTAAACTTCGAATGGATTAGAATATTGTAACGAAGTTTGCCTGACTTCAAACGAATTTCCCGCGCAACTTCAAACATCGCTAAGCACGACCGATCACTATCGACATATCGATAGTCGGACTTAATGCACCACAGCTGCATTTTGTAGAAGAAGAAGAATTAACCGAACTAACCGTGGTGACGCTGCCCTTCAGTTAAGGCAGTTTTCGCTACATTGGTGTCAGGTGTGGGGTACACTAGTGTCTTGCAAAAGCACGACTCACAATGCCGAAGAAATCGATTCGTCAGCGTCAAGAGATTGCTGCGGCGGGAGACCGCGAACAGCAACTCACGGCGACTTTACTGGAGGCACAACAGAGACTCGCGGAAACCCTTTCTAGTCGCTTGGCGGCTAGAGAGCAGTCCCTGGAGAAACGAGTTGCACTTTTGGATGACCGCCTGGAAGCGCGGGAGCGACATTTTGAGCAGAAATTTACGCAGTTATGGTCGTCATTCGAACGCACTATGCTGGGAGGCTTGTGCGGTCAACAAGGTAAAGCTAGAGACTCTGCTACGGGGGAATCAGCCGAGAGAACGGCCCTGAACGTACAGGAGATGGCGTCCAGTACTCCCCGAGTTGGTGGATCGCTCAACGGTGGCAGCAAAGATCACTGCAATGAACTTCGCAGCGAGCAGTTCGCCCGTACGAAGTGGACAGACGTCACAGCAGAGATACAACCTAGGCCGTCGGGTGTAACAGCTAAGCCGCTTCCCCCAGAGTCTTCTTCTGCGACCGGCGTGTGCAACAGTCCGTTTGTGATGCTACAAGATGCTGAACCACCACCGACTTATGACGGTACCAGATCATGGCAGGAGTTTCAACGCGTGTTTGACGACATGGCAGACGAGTACCACTGGTCGGAACGAACTAAGTTGCGCAAACTTTATTCGAGCCTCCGTGGGCGTGCCCAGAAGTTCTACGCCACACTATCGGATGCGACTCTGCGATCCTATGCACTACTGACGGCGACCCTAAAGGAAAACTTTACGTTAAGTCCGAATTATATAACCGAGTCCAGGGTTCCAAAGAATCTTTAGAGGATTTCGGAATGGACCTGCAATGTCTGGGCCGCGCAGTGTTGGCAGAGCTACCCATCTCCACTTACGATAGCATTCTTGTACAGCGCTTCATAGATGGAATTCGCGAGACGTCCTACCAAGTGCTGATTTTATCCAGTAAACCACGGACTCTACGGGAGGCACTCGACATGGCGCGTCGTATTGAATCCCAATGCCGCCGTCGACCAGTGGGTGCCGTGCTCAACATGACGGCGTCAACTGCTACGAACTCTCAGCAAACCCCGAGAAGGAACGGACGTCGGTTCGACAGAACCGACCAGCCTTCCCTTCCATCACCGGCGGAAAACTAAAACCGACCAGCCTTCCAGGGCGAAGGTTGGTTGCGAACACCAATCGCCCCAAACTGCAACGATTAAAAACCAACTCAACAACTCTGAAGACAACTCACACCCCTGGCCGAAGCCCCACGTCTTTCGCCAACTCAGACTGCCGCCAGTCCGAGCACCTCTCCGCACTCCCGCCGCCGCCGAAGTCCTTTGTTTCCGGGCTTGACATTCCTTCCGCAGAAGACGTAGTCACCCCCACTCAAATGCCTAGTAAGCCGCCGCCCGGAGAGGACGCCTCCGAGCCATTGGCATCAGTCCTGCGCGATTTGCCGGGTCACCTCCTTGAGTACCCAGAGCGATCTACACCATTAGCAGATGGACCTGAGACTCCTTCAAGCGAAGACGAAGCCGCCCGTACTTATGCAATGGAATCCTATGGACCTAAGACTCCTTCGAACGAAGATGAATCCGTCCATGCTTCCGCCGAGGAAAGTGTGAGCCCTCTCACAAAGTTGTTTGACGAGAACACAGCGATGGAAGGGACAGAGCAGCCGCTTGCGTGTACCAATGGTCCGGACTTGGCTTCCACCAAAGCTAAGCACATACTTGATGCGCCAGCCACTCGGAGTCTACATTGTTTTCTTTTATTGCAGAATCGTCCAATCCGATTCATCATTGATACTGGTGCGGCCGTCTCGTTGTTAAATAACCGAGACCTCCCCGGCCAGCTCAACGTTGCGCCATGCCGAGTAACTCTGCAAGGCCCATCCGCACAACAGTTCGTGGCGACAGCTAAAACTTCAGCACGATTGACCGTAGCGGGCCGAACAATCTCCCACGACTTATTGCTCGTCGAAGACGACGTGCCAACTTTGTTGGGAATGGATTTCTTATTACGGCACCAAGCCATTGTGGACTTGAAGAAGCTGCGACTAGAGTTGGCCTGGGGATCGGTGCCTCTACATGTACCCACTGCGCGTTTCCCCAGCCTGTTGTTCGCTACAGAGTCCGCGAATATTCCACCACACAGCCACATGTATATATGCGTCGGCTGTGTCTCCCAGGATCAGCTAACACTGGCCGTCCTGGAACGCGGGATTTATTCTGAACTTCCATCGGATATAATCCTGGGTAGTTCCTTGGTAGACACATCTACTAACACTGCCACACTTCACGTGCTGAATATCGGCACGCAAACTCGACGGCTGACGGCCTCCACCATCCTTTGACAGCTGGAGCCAGTAGAACTACTGCTGCCCGTCGCACCAGCGAGCACACCCACCAGCGAACTTTCTATCGATTGGGATTCCTGGATCCACACCGATCTGCCCGTCGAAGCACGCGCTGGTCTACTGTGTGTGCTGGCCAACTAACGAGCGGTATTCGCTTAGAGCAGTACCGAGACGGGTCGCACTAAGGTGGCTCGCCATACAATTGATACAGGGCAGACGCGCCCTATAAAGCAACCGTCTCGTCGCCAGGCGCTTGCGCGTCGTATAGAAGTGGAACAGCTCATAGAGGACATGCAGAAGCAGGGCGTAATTCGCCAGTCTGCGAGCCCGTGGGCGTCTCCGGTGGTCCTCGTCCGAAAAAAAATGGCACCACAAGGTTCTGCGTAGACTACCGTCGCTTGAACGACGTTACTCTCAAGGACTCATACCCGCTGCCCCGGACAGACGACATCTTGGCAAGACTACACGCCTCGAAGTGGTTCTCGACAATGGATCTACAGAGTGGCTATTGGCAGGTGGAAATGGACGACGAGTCTCGGCCGAAGACCGCTTTCGTTTGTGACGCCGGCTTATATGAATTTAATGTAATGCCCTTGGTCTCACAAACGCGCCAGCGACCTTTGAGCGCCTCATGGACAGCCTTTTCTCTGGGATGACCTGCTCTTCGGCACTCGTCTACTTGGACGACATTATCGTCCACTCTCGAACCTGGGAGGAACACCTCGTCCATTTGGAACAAGTCTTTAACCGACTGAAGCGAGCTGGATTGAAACTTAGCCCACGAAAATGTCATTTTCTCCGATCCGAAGTCACATTCTTGGGTCACATCGTAAGCAGCCAGGGTTTAAAGGAGTGCCCGGAGAAGATCAGTCGTGTAATGGACTGGCCAACTCCCCACTGCCAAAAGGATATTCGTTCATTTCTTGGATTATGCTCCTACTACCGGAAGTTTATCCCAGGTTTCGCCGCTACCGCCCATCCACTCCATGAATTGACAGAAGCTCGTCGCGCATTTGTGTGGTCGGACTTGGCTCAAGAAGCTTTCGACAGGCTTAAAAGCAAGCTTACCCAAGCTCCCATCCTGACGTTCCCGGATACAACGGGGCCCTTCATTCTGGACACAGACGCGTCCAACCACGGAGCAGGAGCCATACTTAGTCAGGAACAGAACGGGCAAGAGCGAGTGTTGGAGTATTACAGCAAGACTTTCAACCGAACTGAACGTAATTATTGCGTCACCCGTCGTGAACTTCTGGCGGTCGTGTTGGCGACAAAACATTTCCACCACTACCTCTTCGGACGAAAATTCCTCCTCCGGACCGATCACGCATCCCTAAAATGGCTCTGCAATTTTCGAGAACCAGAAGGTCAAATTGCTCGTTGGATTGAACGCTTGCAACAATATGACATGGACATTCAGCATAGAAGCGGGAAGCATCATGGTAACGCGGACGGTTTGTCGCGGCGTCCCTGCGGAGAGTGTCGTCATTGCGAGAGGGCGGAGGAAAACGATGATCATGGAATCATGTTCATGCAGATTGAAGCCATCCATTACTCTCAACGGCAGAAGGAAGATCCCACCCTCGCTTCCGTTTTCAAATGGTTGGAAGCCGGTGAGCGGCCGTCCAAGGAAACTATGTGGCGAGAGGATCCCGAAAGAAAGGCCTATTGGCACATGTTCGAAAGTCTTTATTTGGACAACGGCGTATTAAGGCTTAGAAACAAGGAAGATAAGCCCGTAACCGTTGTTCCCTACAGTCTACGGGAAGAAATTATGCGTCGTATGCATAACACTTACACCGGTGGACACTTTGGCGTGAAGAAAACGTTAGCTAAACTTAAGCAACGCTACTGCTGGGTCGGACAAAGCGCAGACGTGTCTCTCTGGTGTGCATTATGCCAGACTTGCAACGCCCGGAAAGGACCCTCACGACGTACGCTTGCATGCCTCAAACCAAGCTACTGCGGCGCACCTTTCGAGCGGCTGGCCATCGACATCCTGGGGCCACTACCCACTACGCCACGTGGAAATCGCTCCATTGCTGTAGTAATGTGCTACTTTACAAAATGGCCGGAATGTGTGGCCCTACCGGATCAAACGGCAGTAACGGTTTCACGAGCACTTGTTCAGGAAGTATTCAGTCGATACGGTACACCTTTCGTCATGCATTCGGACCAGGGACGCAACTTTGAGTCCGAAATTTTCCAAGCTTGTATGCAGTTACTTGAAGTGGAAAAGACCCGCACAACCCCGCTGCATCCCCAATCGGATGGAATGGTCGAGCGGTTCAACCCAACGTTGCTCGATTACTTGGCTAAATTCGTGGCAGCAGATCAACGCGACTGGGACGAGTTGCTACCGTTGGCGCTGTGGGAATACCGCTCCGCGCCTCAACTGGATATTCACCTTCTCGTTTGATGTTAGGACGCGAGCTGCGGCTTCCGACGGAACTGCTTTACGGCCAACCGACATCCGACCAGAAGGACTACCCAACATTCGTGCAACAGATGCAAAGTAACTTGCAGAAGGTTCATCGAGAGGCCCGGCAGCAACTCATAGCAGCTGCCTCTGCGAATAAAGCTCGGTACGACTTACGATCCAACTCCCTGGAATTCGAGCCCGCTGCTGAAGTTTATGTGTACTCCCCCATGCGAAAAGTTGGACGCTGCCCAAAACTTCAATCCGACTGGATCGGACCCGCGGTCGTTATCCGTCGCCACTCTGATCTTGTCTACGAAGTACGACTCCCGGGCAAGCGTACAACCAAAACGATCCACGTCAACCGTCTTGCCCAGTACAAAAGAGCTTCAACGATAGCTCTCGGCCAGGAGGCTCGAGTCTCAGAGGGGGGTAATGTAACGAAGTTTGCTGACCGTTTGAATTTCCCGCGCAACTTCAAACATCGCTAAGCACGACCGATCACTATCGACATATCGATATTCGGACTTAATGCACCACAGCTGCATTTTGTAGAAGAAGAAGAATTTTCACCTTGACACACATTGTTCTAGTTTTAGAGAGTAACTTGATAAGAGAATAAAGTGAGGTTCTGATTGCACGTGTTCTTTTTCCAATTGGGCTCCAAGCTCTGCGCCCCTAATATTCGCCGGCGTATAGATTGCATTCCGGCTACCTGACTAAAGAAGAAGTACCGCTCGGCTAACCGTGGTGATATATATAATATATATATATATATAACAACTAATATTAATTTTATTATACATACCATACCATAATATTAAATTAAGTTATTTAAATCGATAGGAATTTATTACTATGGTTTGCGATAGAAGATTCTTTTTAAAATACTTTCAAATCTTTAGATATGCGATCGGAGACATTGGCTTGGATTTAACTTGCGTATAGACAAGCAAAAACCGAAAAGGCTCATAATGCTGACAAAATGAATTAAATTTTACTGTACATAATAGATTTTTTTGCCCTGATCGCATTAGATGAGTTGGCTTGAAGAAAATATTAAAAAAACTTTAAACGATAAATTGAATAGCAGATGGGAAAAATTCAAGGAGACTCTTCTCGAATTGCACCACATCGAAATCCCTACATATGCTCACGCCAGCTCTGACACAAGCATACAAGTGCATGGATTCGCGGAAGGGTCCAGTAGAGCATGTGGGTGCTGCATATACGTTCGGGCTAACGACGGTGCCAGTAATGTTTGCCGATTGCTTACTGCAAAAGGCAAAGGTGGCTCCACTGAAAATCAAATTGATTCCCAGACTCGAATTGTGTGCAGCACACCTGTTACCCCAACTATGGCTCTCCATAAAACACATGTTGAACAACTGTCGAATTGAGTGTGAATTTCTGGACAGATTCAGAAATCACACTACATTGGATTAACAGGTCTACATCGAGTTGTAGCCATCAAAGAGATGGCCATTGATGTATCTTGGCGACATGTACCAACGTTTTTTAATCCAACATATATATCTTCCAGAGGGTGTGACCCTCATGAACTTGTTCAGTCCATTTGTGGCCCTATAAATGTTTCGTTGCGAATTAGAGGAAGAGGGCCATTAAAATGTGTTGTAACGAAGTTTGCCTGACGGTTTGAATTTTCCGCACAACTTCAAACATCGCGAAGCACGAGCGATCACTATCGACATATCGATAGTCGGACCTAATGCACCACAGCTGCACGTGCAACGTGTGTATTTTTTTTCAATTGGTCTCCAAGCTCTGCGCCCCCTAATATTAGCCGGCGTACAGATTGCTTTCCGGCTACCTGACTAAAGAAGAAGTACCCCTCGGCTAACCGTGGTGACGCTGACCTTCAGTTAAGGCTGTTTTAGCAACAGTATGTTGCAGTTTTTGTGTTTTGCTTGGGCTGTTCAATCAGAACTGGTACCTGAGTTATCCACTAACGCCTTAATTTCTACATTAAACAGTTTTATAGCGCGGCATGACGTGCCATTCCGGCTATACTCGGACAACGGGACAAACTTCAAATGAGCGAGCAACCTGGCGAAGGAGTTTTAGCAGACCTTCAACAGCCAGCAGACGGAGCTGCAGTCATACGCAGCAGAACGCGGGATGGAATGGAGATTCATTTGGTCATCATCCACGCGGACAACACTTCGCCCCAGCAATGGATCATGGGAAGAATCGTCGACACACTGCCAGGGTGTCGTTCTCAAGCACACAGTTAAGAAGATGAAGAGTGTACGCATGTGTTGAAGGCAAAGCCTTCAAGGTGGCCGGCATGTTAAGACGTAGGTTTAGTTAGATAGATTAAAAGAGCAAAAGTGGAATTTGTAGCTTAAGTAGATAAGAGAATATAGAACTTAAATTCGTTGTATAAATAGCTGGAGGTAAAGACACATGAACTCTCTTATATTTAAGTTAGCTTTAAGCGCTCTGCGCAAGTGTAACCGCAGCATCGGTAGTCATTTCGTTTTTCGCTTTCAACACTGATCGATCGATATTAAAGTTTTAAGAATAAATTGTAATTAAAGCTCGACTTGCCATTTGTTTGTTCTTATATTTATAAAATCATTCGCGAATTTTCACCCACTGCATATATCCAAATACAGGGGAATTGAATTTTCATCGGCAATCCCTCAGCTCTTCAAAAAGATAATTACTTCGACTTTGCAACACCTCTGCAAGTCAATTAACTCCCATGCCCTCTTTTACATTTACTTCTTTTATAAATGAGACATTCCTTAATAGAATGTGTTGGATTACAAGCATTAGTTAGAATAAGGAAAACAATGAGTCGTTAGTTAAGCATAAAAAACATAAAGTATTAGCCTACGATATGAATATGAATATAATGGAGTAGCCTATAATGTACGCATAAAATCTCTTATACTTAAGCTAGTAGTAGGTCACGAGCGGACAGTTAGTTCATATTTTCGTCTCGCATTAGCCACACACACGCTGCCAAGCCTTTCCGCGATTGCTAAGTCTAACATTGTAACTTTTAAGAACTTGCAATTTGTTTTAATTTAATTAATTTTCGATTTTTCATTGGCGCCCGAGAAGGGACTTTCAATCGCGTTCGTTGGTCTATTAGGCATTTCAAGGCTTTGGTTGGCTGTGTGTGTCGGTTTTGATTGTTGTTGTTGGATTTCCCCTGGAGCTGTTGGCCGTATTGGAATTCTGGATTTAAACAGCCAGGAAATGAAGGCACCCATCTTGGAGATAATACCCAGAATTGAGCCTAAGAGCGACTCTTCTGTTGATCAGGTAACAGTGCCCAAACGAGTCAGTGCAGGAGAATATAGAAAGTGCAAGCATAGAACAGGCACAATACACATTCGAAAGTACATAGAAAAGTACTGCTCCATTTATTGCACATTAGAGACATTGCGTTTCGGCACTGATATATATGTGATTTATTGAAAAGCTATTTGACGCAAAACACCCAAATCGAATTAAAGTATACACATAACTAAAACAAACAATTAATAACTGGTGCAAATAAACATATTTATATGCTTATCAATATTCGCAGTTCCTCTTTAATTTCGCTATTCGCCAATATCTACATATGTTCAGTGGAGGGTTTTTTTGACCTTTGCTCTTTGCATATAAGTACAGCACAGTTCGGGTTTACATACATACAGCTATTGGATTTTGGCTTGCGGTAGTTAATTTGTACTTTGTTAGTGTTTTACTTCGATTCTGCTTTGCTTTGATTGTGCTTTTTTCGCCGTTCCTCTTTAATTTCGGTATTCGCCAATATCTACATATGTTCAGTGGTGGGTTTTTTGACCTTTAATCTTTGCACATAATTTTCACATAAGTAAAGCGCAATCCGCGTTTAAATACATACAGCTGTTGAATTTTGGCTTGCGGTAGTTAACTTGTACTTTGTTAGTGCTTTACTTCGATTCTGCTTTGCTTTGATTTCGTTTTACTTTGTTTGTGTCAACGTTACGCACATACAAACGTTCAAGCTAGCAAACATACAAACGTACGCTGATAAACGGCACGCTCTTTAGTTGTTGTTGGTAGATCGCATCATTGCCTACGCATGCGCTGTTGTTGTTGGTAATCGCATCGTTTGTCTACCGCTGCGCTGTTGTTGTTTTTTTTAAATTGTGTGAATAATTAGAATATCACTAATCAGCTGATTATTGTTGCGCTGGTGCGCTTGCGTAGATTGGTATTTTGTTGTTGTTGACAACTGTCGGCGCTTATCTCCATACGCTTGCATTTTGTTAGTTGCTGTTATATCTTTTACATGCGAGAATTTCAGTTAGCCAGCTTATTATCTTTAATCTTCTGATTTTCTTAAATTATATTAATCTGATTATCTTCAATCATTTATTATCCTCCTCAGCCAAGTTTGTTGATCGGCTGAGTACTGTTGGGTACAGTACACTTACGTGCATTCGAATACAGTCAAATTTTTGTTAGTCAATATGGCACACAAAACAGACCCTAATGACACCGTTCTGGTTGACGCGAAAACTTGCCTTAGTGCTCGTTTAAGTCAATTATTTGTTAATTTGGAAAAAGTAGAGAGCGACATAGACCGCCAAACGTATTCACTCATTAATAAAATGGTGACTCCAAGTAAATTTGAGATTTAGTGCCGGCTAGACATACTAAATTCATGTAACATTGGGATGGAACGCAACGAGATAGCAACACCATATATGGAGGAAACCAAGGGAATGAATGCAACGGGATGGCAACACCATACTTGTAGGAGAGAAAGGGAAGAAGAACAAGTAAGAAAGGCTACAGTCGACGTGCCGACTGTATAAGACCCCGTATTCCTTGTAGTGCGCATACAAAAATACTTACAAACTTAAAAGAAGAAGCAGTAGACTGATTCATATTTTAAAATACAAATTTAAAAAAAGATAATAGTTTAAATTAAAATTTAAAAAAGTAAAAAAAAGTTACGCGTGGTATCAGGCACAGGATTCTCAAATGTCGCCAGTCTACCATATTCACCACACCTCTATTTGCAGGTATTGCTGATGATCTGCATTTACATATAATAATGTTTTGTTATAGAAAAAGAAAAAGAAAACAAATGCCTGTTTGAGCTGGTGTTCGAACCGCAGACCTCATGTTTCTCTAATGCATGTCACATCACTTGGACCACAGAACTGTTGACAATCAGGACGGCTAAAGTAGATAAACATTGATTTACCACTTTTCTTCAAATACGTACATAAATTACAATTTTTAACATATTTGACCAATTTGTTTCACATGTTGTAGTTGTCCGATTTGGACCAAATTTGGTGAAGTTACTTTTAGTAATTATGTACACATTCTGTGTGAGTTTGGTTGCGATCACTTAGCAAATACTACATGTCTTCATACAAATTTTTTGTTTTTGACCGATTTGTCCTATGGGAGCTATAAGCTATAGTTGTCCGATCTTGATGAAACTTGGTGAGGATAGTTATAGTTGTACCATACACCTACTGTGCAAATTTGGTTACGATAGCTTTTATAGTTTCAGTTGTAGTGCAATGAAAACTGTTTTTTACAATTGCAGGGGCGGTAGGGGGCGTGGCAAAAATTTGAAATAAACTTAACCTGCCTGACATATAGACGGACTTTCATTCCAAATTTGGTGGCTCTAGCTCTTGTATTTTAAAAGAACCAGGTGTTCATACGGACGGACGGACGGACAGACAGACGGACAGACAGACAGACGGACATTGCTATATCGACTCGGCTGTTGATGCTGATCTAGAATATATATACTTTATGGGGTCGGCCACGCCTCCTTCTACCTGTTACGCACATTTCGCTTCTGACAAACCTAATAGACCCCTATACTCTTTTTTAGAGTACGGGGTCTAAAAAGACCAGTTGGAAAAAGAAGTGGTTGTCGAGCGAGGCGGTTGAAGATCTTAAGTCCCGAGTACATAAGTTGAAAAAAAAAAAAGTTTTAATTTAAAAGCATGTGTGGAGAAGAACAAAAGAGACATGGTGCAATCACGCGATCGCAGTCTAATAGAGGTACCGCAATGTGCGAAAACGAACAAGGCAGAACACAAAAGCACGCAGAAGATGATACAGAATTTTACGAAGCAGCAATAGACAGAATGCAAATAAAGGATATGCAAGCAGAAAATAATAGAAACCTGCAACAAATTATTCAGTTGCTAACGTTAAAACTCCAAGCAAATGAAATTACACAGAGAGAGCCGAAAATCAGTGGTGAAAACTTCAGTAAAGTAGTGCCAGATTTCGATGGTTATAATATGCAGGTTGAATATTGGTTCACAAATTTGGAGCAGAACGCAGACGCATATGAACTCACCGAAAAACAAAAATATGTTCAAGCCCGTGGGAAAATGACAAAGTTGGCCAAACTATTCTTGGAGTCTGTCGTAGTTAATAACTATTTGGATTTTAAAGCGTTGTCATTGCTGAATTTAAACGCACACTAAGGAGCGCTGACATACACACGAAGCTAAGGGAAAGAAAAATCAAGAAAGACGAACATTTTCTTGAATATTTGTTGAATATGAAAAAAATTGCAGCACAAGGGATTGTTGATAAAGAGTATTTTATAAACTATATTGTCGATGGTTTGAACATAAAATAGGAATATAAGTTTTGGTTATATGGATGTAAGACATACCAAGATCTCAAAGAGAAAATTGATCTCTATGACCGCAAGTGTAACATCGAAAATGAAAATAAGGCATACACTGGTGGCAAGAATAATAGGGCAACTACACGCTGTTTTAATTGTGGCTCAGTGGATCACATGAGAAAAGACTGTTAATCAAAAAACAAAGTGCTTTAAATGCTAAGGTGTGGGACACATTTCCAAAAACTGTCCGCAATATGTTCAAAATATTAACGTAGTCAAGGAAGACAAACGAAACAAAGAGATATCCTTGAATGGTGTTAAAGTTTTCTGTTTAGTCGACACTGGCGCGGATGTCACATTAATTCGCCACTGTGTGTTCAAAAAGTTATCAGACGTTATTTTGGAGAAATGCTGTTCAGTTGTACGTGGCCTGGGAAATAGCAAGACTCAACCGCTAGGAATGTTCATTGGAGTTATAAGCGTAGATGATTGCGAAAAAAGCAGAAACTCGTCGTGGTTCCTGATAACAATATGGAGCATGACTGCCTACTTGGATACGATTTTGCATCAAAGTTCTGCTTAATATTGAACAAAGGAAAGTTCAAGTTCACAAAGGTGGTAGCGCAACCAGACAGCGCTGAACCAACTGAGCTAAGTATTTATAACATTGTTGAAGATGAATGTAACATAAATGCTCCCCCGTAGTTTATACCATTGATGGAATCGATAATTACGGGTTACACGGCATCGACTTCACCATTTGAGTGCCCCGTGCGAATGAAGATAGTGCCTGACGGGCAATTAAAGCCGTTCCGTCATCAACCAACTCGCCATACACCCGAGGAGTCGGAGGTGGTGAAACAACAGGTCGACGATTGGTTACACAAGGGTATTGTGCGCAAGTCGACATCGAATATTGCAAGCCGAGTTGTGATCGTCAAGAAAAAGGACGGATCGGGCAGGGTATGCGTGGACTTTCGTCAACTAAACTCCATGGTGCTTAAAGATTGCTTCCCGGTACCGTTGATGGAGGACGTGTTGGAAAAACTGCAAGAAGCAAAGGTGTGTGTGGTTATGGATTTAGAAAACAGCTTCCTGCATGTACCTATTGAAGAGACAAGCAGAAAGTACACAGCGTTTGTCACCAAAGAAGGATTGTATGAGTTTTGTCGTGCACCTTTCGTATTCTGCAACACACCAGCTGTGTTTAATCGTTTCGTCAACTGTATTTTTTACGATTTAATTGCCAAGGACGTTATGCAGTTTTACATATCATATATTATCATATATGCACAATCAAATCAAGAATGTATCAATAAGATGAAATCGGTATTTACTGAAGCTGCAAAGTACAACTTGCGTATTAAATGGAAAAAGTGTCACTTTCTTCAGAACAGGATAAGCTTTTTGGGACACACAGTTGAAGGTGGGAAAATATGGCCTGGTCATGAGAAAACACAAAAAATATAAAAGGTATACAATCGTTTTTGGGGCTAACCGGATTCTTCCGAAAGTTCATAAAAGGTTATGCACAGATAGCACGTCCCTTAACATACCTCATAAAAAAGGATGCAGTTTTTAAGATTGAGACGAATGAGCTAAAAGCCATAAGTACACTGAAAACCGCGCTTTCAAATGAACCGGTGTTACGGCTATATTGCAGAAATGCGAGCACAGAACTTCATACAAACGCGTCCAAAAGCGAATTTGGGGCAGTTTTGCTACAGGACTTCGAAGGAAAACAACACCCGCTCAACAGAAAGAAGATTATATAAAGATGATTCTAGAAGTGCTTAAGTCTAAACCTTACGCAAACTTTAACCTTAAAGGCGGAGTTCTGTACAAACACGTAGGTGCGTCACATAAAACAATGCATGCCGTACAACAACACTTTTGGATACCACACTGGGAAAGAAAAGTCGGCCAGGTAGTCAACACATGCATCAAGTGTATTCTGGTCAATAAGAAGTTGGGAAAACAAGAAGGCTATTTATACTGCATCAAAAAAGGTGATCAGCCATTACACACGCTGCATGTCGATCATCTAGGACCGATGGATAGCACAGTAAAGCAATATAAGTTTATTTTCCGAATGGTTGACGCATTCACAAAAGCACTGGAAGTGAAGACGTACTTAAGCTGGAGGAGTGGTCTAAAATCTTCGGCCATCCATCACGAATAGTCAGCGACAGGGGTGTCGCTTTCACTTCAAACAACTTTTCGGATTATGCTAAAAGTAATGGAATTGAACATGTGTGGACAACTACAGGAGTTGCACGGGGCAACGTTCAAAACGAAAGGGTCAACAGGTGTATTTTGTCAATTATTAACATCAAAATGGTATAAATTCGTACCAGAGGTACAGCGAGCCATTAATTCACATGTTCATGGGTCAACCAAGAAGACTCCGTTTCAGTTGATGTTTGGAGTTGAAATGCAATGTAAGCTCAGTGACAAACTAATAGCAATGTTGGATCAAGAATGGATAAACGAGTTTGATAATGATAGACAGAAATTAAGGGAGGAGGCAAAGAACAGTATTGTGCAAGCTTAGAAGAAGTACAAGGAGAACTATACAAGGAAGGCGACTTGGTGGCAATACGACGCACCCAGTTTACGGCGGGCAAAAAATTTGCAAGCTCCTTTCTTGGCCCACATGAAATAATTAAGGTCAAGCGCAATGGCCGGTATGATGTCAAGAAAGACGCAAATTTGCAAGGTCCATCCAAAACATTGTCTATAACGACAATATGAAACTGTGGAAATACGTAGTTGTGAACGAGGAGCTGTTGTCGTCTGGGTCAGAAGACAGTGATCAGGATGACCGAATGTAACATTGGGATGGAACGCAACGAGATGGCAACACCATATATGGAGGAAACGAAGGGAAGGAATGCAACGGGATGGCAACCCCATACATGGAGGAGAGAACGAGAAGAAAAAAAGATCAGTTGGAAAAAGAAGTGGTTGTCGAGCGTGGCGGTTGAAGATCTTAAGTCTCGAGTACATAAGTTGAAAGTTGTTCGTACGCTGAGGAAAGAGTCATCAAAGTCGTATTGCGGCATTTTTTTGAAGTTGGTCATTTATTTCTATTCACTTGAACTTTGTAATACCTAATTTAACTATTCATTGAATTACTGATTAATTAACATTCTACATTCATACATTTCCAAAGCTATGGATCTGCAGTCAGAGATCGATGCAATAGATCCTGACTATACTATCCGTGCAATGCTTGAGGAAACATGTATTTTGGCACGGTCTTCATACATGTCAGCCCTGAGTGCGCATCAGGCAGCAGAAATCGTGCCTCAGCCTTCTCAACATTCTCACTTGCCCAAACTAAAGTTGCCCAAATTTAGTGGTAAACACTCGGAATACAGACAATTTATCGGTCTGGTTAATAGCTTGGTAGACTCTGATCGCTCGCTGTCAAATATTGAGAAATTCAAACATTTGATATCGTGCTTATCAGATGAGGCATTAGGCACCATCAGAGCTTTTCAGGTATCTGATGCAAATTACACTAAGGCATTAGAAAGTCTAAGTCGAGTATACGACAACAAATGCCTTATCTTTTTTGATACTCTCGCCCAGTTGTTCGACATTGAGCCGATGTCCAAACCATCGGCAGTTGGAATTCGCACAATGGTTGACTCGGTATCGGCAATTTTTGATTCGCTAATGTCGGTTGGGAATGAGGAAGACTTCGCTAACGCAATTTTAATCCACATAGTTATGTCAAAGGTAGATCCTCATATGAAGTCGAAGTATGAGGAACAGCTTGATTACAACACACTGCCGAAATGGGCCGACTTTGCTGCAGCTTTGAACAGGCGATATCAGCATTTGTCTGCTGAAGAAAGTTCAAAGTCTAGGATGAAGCAAACATTCGAAATGAAACACGCTAATAAATCGTCGTTTGCGTGCACAAATGTTGAAAAAGAAGTCGAACCCACATCCCAGTTTTGCAGTGCAAACCTTATGAAAGAAAATTGTCAAGGGTTTGCAGCACTGCTGGTTGACGATAGATTTAATTTCGTAAAACAAAGTCAACTGTGCATAAACTGGTTGTATTCAGAGCACAGAGTGTCCAATTGCACTTCGTCCAAGTATAGAGTTTGTTCTCGTCCTCACAACACTATCCATCACAAATACACACTCGTAGAAAAATCACAAGCTTCTGCCCATCCTGCCCATGTTGACAGTCGGCCAGAATCGAAACGCTGGAGTCTTGTTGGATTCAGGATGACAGGTAAACTTCATGACGGAAGACCTCGCTCAAGCCTTGCTTCTACAACGAATAAAGAAATGCTTGACCGTAAAGTCGGTTGGACAGTCGAGTTTGACTTTCGTGTATCGGGGCATCAGTACTGAGCCGAGTTTTGGCTGCAGAAATAAATTTGTAGAATGCAGCCAGATGGTGATCTTCCCATCAATAGGTGGAAGATCCCAGCAAATGTCGAAATGGCTGACCCTGAGTTCCACAAACCACAGTAAATAGATATGCTTCTGGGAGCCGACTCCTTCTTCGAAGTGCTCTGAACTGGGAAGATCAGATTGGAGAAGAGTGGTCCGTTGCTACAAAGTACTATGGTTGGGTGGCCTCAAGGCGATGCAAGAAAATGCTTGCCAATAGCCCAATATGCTGCTCAGTGATGCAACATAGACAGAGAGTGTAGATCGACACTGTGGCACTGCACAATTCTACACTTAAATGAATCAAAATGAATTGTCTTTTTTTTCAAAATCGTCTGAGTCTGCAATAACGACAAAAAAGACTGATCGAGTTTCTGAACATCACACCATCTTGACAACAAATCGGCTAGATTTGATGATGTTGGTTCTCCAAGATACATTATTGGGCATCTCTCGGATGCCTGCAACTCCATTGGCTACAATTGTTGCTAGTAATGAAGGGGAAGTTTTTATACAATATAGTGCGGTTTCTAAACCACTCCAGAAACTCGCACTCTCGATTCGACATCGGTCCTCCGCGTATATTTGGGCTAGCCCATACGTGAATGTTTCGAACAACGCTTTTCGCTTGGTGCGACTCAATTTGGGGAAGCTAACAACCAAGTGATACCGAAATGTATCCAACCTTGGTGTCCACCTCATGCCAAGCGATCTTGTCGAATCGGCATCATTGGAAATACAAAGTTTCTTGTTTCCACGATTTCCATGATTTGAAAACCATTTTGCCAAAATAAGTTCGCCATTTTGCCAAAATATCTGGCGTGAGGGCAGGTCGATACAGACGGAACATACAGAATGAATTAATTAGATCCCTCTGAATAGCAGGTCGCACCAGTAATTCCTTCAGAGAGTGTGACGACCTTTTCTTACACGACGCGTCCATTACTACTCGAAGTTTGGTGAAACTGCTATCAGGTCTCAGAACGAACTGGTGTGAAATGGTGTAATGCGGTCCTAGTGGAACTTCTGTACCTGTGAACATACGACCAAGGTCAAGATTCACGTTCATGAAACTCAAATATACTTCCTGGAGTTCCAAGTTCATGGGCACAAGTGCAAGCATAGAAGCGGCACATTACACATTTGAAAGTACATAGAAAAGTACTGCTCCATTTTTTGCACATTAGAGACATTGCGTTTCGGCACTGATATATATGTGGTTTAGTGAAAGGCTAATTGACGCAAAACACACAAATCGAATTAAATTATACACATAAATAAAACAAACAATTAATAACTGGTGCAAATAAACATATTTATATGCTTATCAATATTCGCCGTTCCTCTTTAATTTCGCTATTCGCCAATATCTACATATGTTCAGTGGAGGGTTTTTTGACCTTTATTCTTTGCATCTAAGTACATCACAGTTCGGGTTTACATACATACAGCTATTGGATTTTGGCTTGCGGTAGTTAGTTTGTACTTTGTTAGAGTTTTACTTCGATTCTGCTTTGCTTTGATTTTGTTTTACGTTGTTTGTGTCAACGCTGTATATACAAACAAATGTTAGCGCTAGCAAACATACAAAAGTACGCCGATAAACGGAAAGCCTTTATTTGTTTTTTTTGTTGCTGCTGACAACTGTCGGCGCTTGTCTGCATACGCTTGCGTCTTGTTAGTTGTTGTTATTCTTTTACATGTGAGAAGTTTAGTTAGCCAGCTGATTATCTTTAATCTTCTGATTTTCTTAAAGTATATTAATCGCCAACTGTTGTTAATCAACTGATTAGCTTTAACCATTTGATTATTTTCCTCAGAAAAGTTTCTTGATCGATTGATTATTGTTGGGTATTGTACACTTACGTGCATTCGAATAGAGTCAAATTTTAATTAGTCAATATGGCATACAAAAAAGACCCTAATGAAACCGTTCTGGTTGACGCGGATACTTGCCTTAGTGTCGTTTAAGTCAATTATTTGTTAAATTGGAAAAAGTAGAGAGCGACATAGAGCGCCAAAGGAGTTCACTCATTAATAAAATGGTGACTCCAAGTAAATTTGTCGGCAATATATACTAATTTCATACATTTCCAAAGTTATGGATCTGCAGTCAGAGATCGATGCAATAGATCCTGACAATACTAGCCGTGCAATGCTTGAGGAAACATGTATTTTGGCACGGTCTTTATACAAGTCAGCCCTAAGTACGCATCAGGCATCAGAAATCGTACCTCAGCCTTCTCAGCATTCTCACTTGTCCAAATTAAGTTGCCCAAATTCAGCGGTAAACTCTCGGAATACAGACAATTTATCGGTCTGTTTAATAGCTTGGTAGACTTTGATCGCTCGCTCGAAGGTGGATCCCTATACAAAGTCCAAGTATGAGGAACTGCTTGACTATAACACATTGCCGAAATGGGCCGACTGTGCTGCGGCTTTAAATAGGCGATATCAGCATTTGTCTGCTGAAGAAAGTTTGAAGTCTAAGATGAATCAAATATTTGATATGAAACACTCTAAAAAAATCGTCGTTTGCAGATATTTGTTCAGATGTTGAAGGAGACGTTGAACCTACATGCCAGATTTGCAGTGCAAACCATATGATTAAAAATTGTCAAGGGTTCGCAACACTGCTGGTTGACGATAGATTTAATTTCGTAAAATTTAGTCAACTCTGTATAAACTGCTTGCATTCATGGCACAGAGTATCCATCTGCACTGCGTCGAAGTGTAGAGTTTGTTCTCGTCCTCACAACACTCTCCTTCACAAATACGCACTCGTTGAAACATCAAAAGCTTCTGCCCATCCTGCCCATGTTGACCATGTTGCTAGAGAAACCGAGAACTTTATGACGGAAAGACTGGCTCAGGCCTTGCGACTTCAACGCAAGAGCAAGAGCTTAACTGTAAAGTCGGTTGGACAGTCGAGTTTGACTGCAAAAAGCAAAGTAGCGACTATAGTTTCGTCTCGTGTATCAAGACATCAGAGTTCAGCGCCGAGTTTTGGGTGCTGAAATCATTTTGTAGCAGGCAGCCAGATGGTGATCTTCCCATCAATAGGATGAAGATCCCAGCCAATGCCGAACTGGCTGATCCTGAGTTCCACAAACCCCAGCAAATAGACATGCTTCTGGGAGCCGACTCCTTCTTCGACATGCTCTGTACTGGGAAGATTAGATTGGAGAAGAGTGGTCCGTTGTAACAAAGGACGTTGTTTGGTTGGATGGCATCAGGGCGGTGC
Source organism: Drosophila arawakana (assembly GCA_018151165.1). Lineage (NCBI taxonomy): Eukaryota > Metazoa > Arthropoda > Insecta > Diptera > Drosophilidae > Drosophila > Drosophila arawakana. Next base: position 190,210 of record JAECWX010000711.1, on the reverse strand, counting down.
AAGAAAATGTTTGCCAATAGCCCAATATGTTGCTCAGTGATGCAATATGGACAAGATGTTCGGTTTGAAGACAGTGTAGATCGACACTGTGAGGTTGAAGCTGTCCTGGAGAAAAGTGTTTCAGCAAATTATTCTTGGTAGCACATCTTTTGCAAACAAGGCTCTCAGGACAACGTTCGTAAATAGCCGACTGGAAACTTTTGTGTCAATTTGACTATCATGACAGATTCAAAGCTGCTGGGGTCGTCAAAAAGTCATGAAGTTGGAAGTTCATAGTATATATTTGAGTTTCATGAACAGGTATCTTGAATTTGGTCGAATGGTTTTCACAGATACAGAAGTTCCTTCAGGACCACATAAAACCCTTTCACACCAGTGCGTTCTGAGACCTGATAGCAGTTTCACCAAACTTCGAGTAGTAGTGGACGCGTCGCGTAAGAAAACGTAGTGAAGGAATTACTGGTGCGACCTGCTATTCAGAGTGATCTAATTAATTCATTCTGTACGTTCCGTCTGAACCGACCTGCCCTCACGGCAGATATCATTTGGGCGAATTTCAATTGGCAAAATAATTTTCAAACCATTCTAAAGTATTCGAAGAAGGCGGAAATGAGAAATGATGCCGATTCGACAAGATCGTTTGGCATGAGGTGGACACCAAGGTCCTTTTACATAAACGCCTTTTACATAAACTTAGTATTTAGGTTTCCCAGGGTAGTCAACTAGGCCCATTATTTTTTATTATTTTTATAAACGACCTTCCTCTTCACTATCTCATTGTCGCATACTTATGTATGCAGATATTGTGAAATTATTATTATCTTATAAGGACCCTTCGGATCATGCGTTATTACAGGATGATTTAAACACAATGCACAACTGGTGCATAACTAATCACTTGTACGTAAATTTCTCTAAATGTCTGTTTATGACTTTTAACAGGGTTACTCCTTACATAGCTAATTATTATATCGACAATGAACCCTTAAAACGCATACTATTAGTTGAAGATCTTGGTGTTCTCTTTGATAATAAATTAAGTTTCACACATCATATCTCCACAATTGTTAATAAAGCCAAGGGCACTCTTGGATTTATTAAACGCTGGTCTAAGGAATTTAATGATCCCTTCGTCACTAAACTTCTTTATACATCCCTTGTCCGGCCCATTCTTGAATATTGTTCATGTGTCTTGTCTCCTCAACATGCTCATATTCAAGATTTAATTGGGTCGGTGCAGAAACAGTTTTTACTCTTTGCATTTTGCGGACTTAATTTGGACCCTAACCTTCGTCTTCCATCCTACACCAACAGGCTCTTACTCCTCGATCTTCCGTCCCTTATTAATCGCAGGAAAGTTCTTGGAGTTATTTTTCTTCATAAACTTATAATTGCCAATATCTGATCCCCATCCCTCTTAGAACGCCTTAATTTTAACATTCCATCCAGGTACTACATTCCTTTATTTCTTCCTACATGCACTACTGACTACGCTTTGAACAAGCTTTTTGGGGTACTATGCGCCAATTATAATCAATACTATAGAATAATTGATACATCTCTCTCTCTTTTCCAACTTAAAGCTTTACTTTTCAGCCAACTCCGTTAAATCTCTGATTTCCATGGGCAGTATGTTTGGAATCTCTGCCATTCATGCGTCCCTTTAAATCAGAGATCTTTCGTGGTAGTTTTGGCACACATTTTTATTGATCTGGTTGGGTTTTTGTGGGTTTTTCCCAATCCTCGCAACAAATGTTGGATCAATTTCATTACTTTTTATCATTTAATATATTAATTAATTTATCAATATAATTAATTACATTTTTTTAAGCCTTTTCAGTTAAACTAATTTTATATGTGTTAATAAATAAATAAATAAAAATAAAATATGAATTAGTATGAAGAACTTTTGGGTTTACTAAGCTAAATAATTCAAACTCACACAGAATACATATGCCAATAATATATATAGTGACATATTCATCCCGATTATGTCTGCAGAGTTCCATATCCCCAATTATAAACATTCCGAAGCTTCACTTGAGAATGAATCCAACTCCCAATTATAAACATTCCCAAGTCTCACTTGAGAATAAATTCAACAATTGTAAATAAAGAGCCGTCTAGCCGGCGCATCTCCCCCAATCGATCAGCATCGATTGCAAATCACATAGTCAGCATAATTTTTGTTCCCAGCTTAAGCCGAGATAACGAGCAACGCTTGGTTCCCAGCAACCAGCGGTGCCCTCCATAATGTAAACATTCAGCAGAGCTTTCTTTATCATTTATTAAACCAATATCTGTTAGTCTTAAGTTGATAATGAATAAAACAAGTCGTGGATCTAAAATCTCGCTTCGTCTTTTTTTACATCAACGTTGTCGTTATAGTGTGTCGCAACATTTATTCGATTCGAATAACACATTAAATATTCAATTATATATACTGATGGAGTTTACCACCCACTTAGTGCTGCACTATAAAGCAACACAACTCTTTGGAAACACCATCTAATAATCATTAACGTTATACGGGCCTGGCACCCTCTATGTGTAAATGGCCTCATTTAAGAAGGACTTAAATCATTAATGTCTCATACTAGAATATTGATGTTCCATACACTGCATCTCACATTTGCCATATAGACAGAGCGACTTAGTGATGAACTGATTTCTTTTCGCTCGCCGCTACTAAGAAAATCCTTTTTAGTTTCTTTTCCTCCCCTAATTAATATGCTTAAATTCAAGGTGTACTCCCACATGAGTTGAAAGAAGGAAAAGTACAGACTCCAACACCAAAAGCGGCCAGCCTGGTAGACGGTCAAACCAAAGACGAAGCCACAAAAAACGGAAAAGCATAGCGGCCCGACGCAATACTGGTCAAATGCAAAAAAGTTGCGAACTATGCCAAAGTGCTGTCAACTGTACAGACTGCAAGACTGCAGAGTCACAGCAGATGAAGTGACAACTGTAATCCACGCCAAGAATCCGGATAGGCTGTCGAGGCACCCAGATAGCGCCCATGCTGCTGCCAAGGAACATAGTCGACCAGCTATGTGAGATGAGGACGATCAGGATATGATGGGCTCTGTGCTCCGTCTGCAGAAAAGTGGAGCCGCGGAGATATTTGAAGTGTCTAGTGTTTGAACATACGGCAGCACGATGCAGAAGCAAGCATGACGCATCAAAAAAGTGCTTTAACTGCGGCGGCGAGGATCATGCCGCAAAGTCCTGCACTAAAAAACTCAGCTACATACTCTGTTCATACTCTATACTCTGTGAAGACAGCCAACAACCTTAAAAATTAAGTTTCTACTGCTCAATTTAAATCATTGCAGAGCGGCACAGGATCTATTAATGCAAACCGTACGAGGAAGGACTCTACTGGAGGCATTTAGCACACTCAACGTGAGTTTGCTGAATACTGGATGCAAGCACACGTACACAAAATCCGGAAGACGATCGTTTTCACAGTGGGAACGGCAGCGAGTAGAATAAGCCGTCCTCGATTTGTTAGCTGGTCGACAAGGACGCTTTACAAAGAGGCATTATTGCTTATGATGAGCACCGTAAGAATCATGCCATCGGAGGATGCCAACGACTGCGCAAACAACCTCGCTGTGGCTATGGAAAATGCATTCAATGCATCAATGCTGGAAAAAAAGAATGGTGGTAACACTTGCAAACAGGTGCATTGATGAAACGCGGAGATCGCTTTAACCAGAAGACAAGATTCTAGGTGCCGCCAGTAACGAGCAAGAGGAAGAGTGGACTTTGCACGGCATAGAGGAGTACCGAGAGAAAAGTGCTATTCTGTCCAAGGCCATAAAAAGAAGCAAAGACAACTGCTGGAGTAGGCTTTGTGCCGAAGCAGACGAGCAGCTTTTTGCCGCCCACCGCCAACATTATCACTAAGGTGCTTTTTGCTCCACTGTTCAATACATACATCAGACAAAGGACAGTACAGCATCTGGTACTGCTCGTAAAAGAGACCAGCGGTCTATAGACCCCTGTGCATGTTGGACGTCGTTGGAAAACTTTTTGAGCGAATCATCTGTAACAGGTTGGAAGAGGAGCTGGAAACACGGCTACGACTGTCGGACCGGCAGTTCGGTTTTCGGAGCATCCTGGATTCCATCAAAGCCGTCGTCAATATAGCCACTAAGGCCATTGAGGGAGAAATATGGAAAGGTGGCAAAAAACAATATTGCCTATTAATGACGCTTGATGTGCGCAATGCGTTCAACTCTGCAAGCTCGTCAATAATAAGAGCGTTACAACAACTTCAAGTCTCGGAGTACATACAGAAGTTGGTGCTTAACTACTTCAAGGACAGGATCCTACTGTACGGCACATAAACTGGTCGAAGGCAACACAACATAACAGGCGGCGTTCCCCAAGGCTCTGTACTCGGACTAACTCTGTGGAACGTTATGTACGACGCCATACTTCGGCTACCAACTCCACGTGGGACCCAAATAATCGGCTTTTCAGATGACATTGCAATAGTAGCGGTAGCTAAGGAACTCAATGACGTGGACGCAATCACGAACTTGACCATCAGGCATGTAGTACAATGGCTGGAAAGCAACTCCGTCTCTTGCAGCTCACAATACTGAAGCGGTGCTAATAAGTAGAAAAGAGACGGCCACGAGCGACGTCTCAGGATGCCAAAGACTGCAAATCGGCATACCGTGCATACGAATGGCGGATGCTGAGCGCTTTCCACACAGTGTCTGACGACGGTGCCCTTATTCTTGTCGAGGAGAGTACGCGCAACGACCCTAGAGCCCAAGCGAGAAATGCCACGATGGAGATATGGCAGCAGAGCTGGAGAGCATCTACCAATGGCAGCTGGATGCCGCGTATCATCCCAGAAAGTTTTGACAGACTTTTATATGACTCAGATACTGACTGGACGTGGGTGTTTTAAGGAATACCTGTACCTATACCTGCAAAAAAAAAATATGTTTGTTTGTATGCGAATACACATACGTTTGACAATATATGATGCATATATGTCTGTATCTGTGAATTCAGCGTGGCCGGCGTCCACCGTCCGTATGAACACCTGGATCTTTTAAACAATAAAAGCTAGAGCAACCAAATTTGGAACGAAAGTTCGTTATTTTCGCGAGCAGATCAAATTTATTTTAAATTGTTGACACGCCACTTACCACCCCGCAATCAGCAAAAAACCAGACGCACCTCGGAAAAATGTAAGTTTTAGACTAATATCTTAGTAACTACGTAACTTAGGTGCACCTATTCTGATATGCAGTTACCTAGAGATAATGAAAGCCATTATGCAAACTAGTAGAGTCGCAGCACATTCTGCAACCTTCGTCTGAGTTCGCAGGTTCAAACTCTGAGAATGAAAATCATTAATTTAATTGTTTTAAATTTCCATTCAAAATGCGATTATAAAATTCTAATTTATTAAGTTTAGTTTTAAAATTTTAATTCAAATTAAATATAAATGCGCACGACTATGGGAGTATGGAGTCATTTACAGTCGGCTCGATCGACTGTAGCCTTTCTTACTTGTTTCTTTTCGGAATTTGGTAACGATTTTTTTGGTACCAACAACAGTGGGCTATTATAAGCTGATACAGAGTGCTCGACTATTTTATCTTTTATCAATTTTTGTACTTGTCTTTGAATTTCATTTTTCTGACTATGACGATTTTAGGATTTTATTGATTCGGTCTCTAGTCCGAATACATCACTATATTTCTTGAATAACTTCATAAGTTGACTGTGAAATTGTGGCGGAAAATTTGTAGATAGTATTGTTAGTACTATTTTTCCTCATTGTACTTGATTGGTTTCGACTACTTCGTAGGTTGGTCTATATTTTTTGTGTTTAGCAATGCAGTCATAAGCATTTTGGAAGTTGGTTATGGCCGTTTTGATGTTCTGTTTCTTCGATTCGATTCGCTTTCGCTGACGGACGTGTTTTACATCGCTTCTATTTCATTTCAAGTTTTCCTCGCTTAATTGCTCTAATTCGTATCATACTTCTGGCTTAATTCCTTTGCTACATTGTGTGCTACATCGGTTGTGTTGATACACATTGTTTTAATAAACTTTAAAGCCAATTTTTAATAATTTTGTTTTCTAAGCAACAATAATTCCACAGCCAAACATTCTGTTTACTTATTTTTGCGTTTGTTTGTCGCTGTGTAATTTGTTCTTGTAATTTTACGCCGTTGCTTGTGCTAACACTTTGGTTGTGTAAACATTCTCTCGGCGCTATCTTCGTGCTCTCTTCTATATTTACGCTCCCGCCGCGCTCTCATCTGTTTTACCGCGATTATCTTATTTTTGGTGTTGGCCGGTTATTCCGTTTTTCTTGTTTTCGGTCGTTGCGCCCGCGCATAATTTGTTTTTGTGCATTTATTATTGTCGTAAGTAAACATCAGTAGCTTGCACAGTTGGTGAATCAAGCAATGAGTCTATCAGAGCTATTGCGGAAGCTATTACAGTGTCCGATAAAAAGACTCTTGTAGGTGTTCCACCAAAGAATCAATTATTTGTTTCTAGGCTTGCCCCTGATACCACATCGGATGATGTCAAGGCCTTTATTCAGGATAAATCTGAAGCTAATATTACGGTGGAGAAATTTAAGTTCTCATATCATCGGGAAATTTCTTTATTTAAAGTCAGCGTTCCTGACAAATATTTTAGTACAATTTGTTGTAAAGAATTTTGGCCGGACCATTTAATAATAAAGGAATATACAGTTAAGAAAAGAAATCGGACTCCGATTGCAATGCCGTCTAACCCTGTCCGGCCTCTGATTCCGGAAAAAACTAACTTCCTCCCTCTCGTTTGCCTATCAAAATGTAAGAGGTCTTCTTAGTAAACTTAGTAAAATGTATTTAAATAGTCTATCCTTTTCATTTCATGTCGTGGCCTTTTCTGAGACATGGTTAAGGCCCGATGTTTTAGATTCAGAAATCCTTTTCAATAAATTCGCTGTCTATAGAAAAGATCGTACATCCCGCCGAGGTTGTGGTGTGCTTATTGCCATCGATGTTAACTTATCCTCAGAAGAAGTAACAATCGATGGCTCTGTGGATATCGAATTTGTTGCTATTAAGTTATACCTAAATAACGTTAGAGTTGTCATTACCTGCTCCTATATTCCTCCTTCTTCTGACTCTTCTCTTTATTTATTACACTTTTCTGCTATTAAATCAGTTTCATCTATGTTATCTGATCGTGACTTTCTTGTAGTTCTTGGCGATTTTAATATTGCTGGTACTACATGGATTTCGTGTCCCGACTCTGCCGTGTTGACCCCCACAACTCAGCACGATTTTCTTGATGAGCTGTTTGGAATTTCATTGCTTCAAATCAATGCTATTCCAAACTCTTTAAATAGAATGCTTGATCTGATTTTTGTTTTGGACCCTTCCTTTTTTTCTGTTTCCCGGATAAAACCCTTATCAAATCCTGAAGATCCTTATCACCCGACTTTGGAGGTGTTGATTGATTTACCTGATCGGGTGACCCGTACTAGTAGTATATCTACTAAACGGTCTCGTCAGTTTCGGAAAGCCGACTTTAACAAGTTAAATGTGCTGCTATCCCAAACTGACTGGTCCCGACTGTTCATGTGTAGAGATATGGATAGTGCAATTACAACCTTCTATAATACCTTGAATTCCTTAATTGATGTCTGTGTTCCGTAAGGCTTTCGACTCCGTTAATCACAGCCTATTAATACATAAGCTCAATCTTTTGGGTCTTTCCTATAACTTTACTATTTGGATTTCTAATTACTTGTGTTCTATAACACAACATGTTTATTTTAAAGACACTTTGTCCAAATCTGTTCAAGTAACTTCGGGTGTTCCACAAGGAAGCCATCTCGGTCCCTTGTTATTTATATTGTTCATAAATGATCTTCCATCAGCGATCAGTTACTCTCGTGTGCTTATGTATGCCGACGACGTTAAACTCTGTGTTTCGGCTGCTGAGTCTGTTCTTGGGACCAGGTTACAATCTGATCTATGTAGTTTTCAAATCTGGTGTCAAGCTAATTTATTAAACCTTTAGTAAGTGTAACGTAATGTCCTTCAGTAGGCGCCTCCCTTTCCAAAACGTTTACATTCTGAATGGCAACTCTCTTAAAAGAATTGAGTCGGTCACTGATTTGGGTATCCTTATGGATCCTAAGCTCAAGTTCGATAGGCATGTATTGTCAATTACTAATCGTGCTTTTAGTGTCATGGGCTTCATAAAGCGCTGGTCGAAAGAATTTAACGATCCCTATTTAACGAAAACACTTTTTACTGCCTTGGTACGGCCTATTCTTGAATATGGATCATGTATTTGGTCACCCCAATACAGGATTCATCAGGATAGAATAGAATCTGTACAAAAACAATTTCTTCTTTTTTGCACTAAGGTCTCTCAACTGGAATACTAACATACGCTTACCTTCCTATCGGAGTAGACTTTTACTAATTAATCTTCCTTCTTTGTCTGATCGTAGAACAGTGCTCGGTGTAATTTTTCTACACAAACTAATCAATGGTGAAATTGATTCTTCAGAATTACTCAGCCAGATTAGTTTTGCTGTTCGGATTAGATCAACTAGAAACTTTCTTCCGCTCTGTCTTCAACCTTGTTCTACCAACTTTGCTATCCATAATCCTTTCCGAGTCCTATGTAGTAACTACAACAAACTTTCTCGAGTTGTAGGTAGTTCTACTTCGACACCCTTAATTAGAACTTCTCTTCTCTGTCACCTGTCTAGATCTTAATTATCTTAGCTTAATAATTTAAAATGTATTGTATTTCGTTTTTAGTTATTTTATGTTCTAACTTATAAATTCGATTCGCGTTTATCGCTAGCCGTACGTTATGCGGTGTGCCCCTCGGTCGGTTGGGCGGGAGGTGGCTGCATTATTTGCAGGGTTCCGCGCGCTAACAAGCACGTTGCTTGGTGTTGCTGGGCCACTTGAATGTACTGTCCCGTTAGTACATCAACGTCCATATATATATATATAAGTCGGTCTTGGGATTCAGTCCATTCACTACATAGCGAATAACTGACACGGTGTCCATCTCTCCACGCGCTGCTATACGCTTAATTTGCAAAACGTATTCGGGGAAGCTTTCATCCTTTTTTTTTACACGAATACTCAGTTGTTTGTGCAGCTCTGCCCCACATATAGTTTCGGGTCAAAATTCTCATATGAGTTCATCACGTAGCGCTTCGTACTCATAGACCTCCGTTGACTCAAAAAATAATGCAGCAGTCTTCGTGACTGGCGCCTGCTATCACATATTTTTGCTTTTGATTTAAGCCGTACGCATCCGCATTTAGTTTTAAGTTTTTGAACCAGTTTTCTACAGGAATCTGTTCTCCATCGAATTCAGAAATAATTTTAGAAAAATGTTCCACAACCAATCTGCCTTCTTCAGTACACGCTTCTTCTGTTTGTACTTTCAGCGTAAGCAGCTGAATGAGTTGTTGTAAACTTGCTCTACTGCTGGATGGTTCCTCCTGATCTGCTTGAGTGCGCTCTTGAATTTCTTCCAGCTTTTCAATTTATTGCCCAACTTTCTGCGACATTATGGCTTGATTCATCTTGCAACTGTCCTCCTCCTCCTCTTCGTCTATATTATCATTATCTAGCAAAGCTTTTTGGTCTGTGTGAAACCCTGGCTGCTTTCGTCTTGCGCCGGCTGGCGTCGACTTGTCGAATTTAACTGCTCTTTGAAAATTTGTTGCACGGACTTTTAAATATACGAATGTTTGCGATCGACTGTTGGCACACACAAATTTTATAATGTTCTTTGCTCAGTCTCGTTGTTCAAACTGTTCTATGCTCGATCCCGTTTGAGCCCCCAAATGTAAGATTGTTTATTACGATAAAATTATTTGATATTATGAGATCGATAATAGAATATAGATTTAAAATAAATTCACAACTGGGCGACTCATTTGATCAAAGCACGAAGTGTGTTAGTCTCGACAATTAAATTCTGTAGACGACTTACTTGCTTTTTCTTCAACTACTGAGCTTAAAATCTTATTTTTCCTAATTCACAGCCTAATACTTTACATTTTTATGCTTAACTATCGACTCATTGTTTTCCTTATTCTAACTTATTCTTATAATCTAACAATGACAGTAATGTCATAATACTTCCATCTCGTGCTGAAGGAATCCATAAAATTAATATAATTTCAAAGTAACAAAATATTCTAATTCAAAATCAGGAAATTGAGGAAAAAATGTTCATTGGAAATACAATATCTAACCAACAGAATAAATTTGTCGGAATATTAAACATAACTGATTTAATAAAAATATTAAACCTTAACAAAATAAAAATTGAAACTCTAAGTGAGATAGTCCAACAAAATAACAAAGAAAGAGAAAATACTGTCATGAAAAAACTAATTCAGAACTTTCCACCATTATTTAAGCCTGTATTAAAAAATCTTTGCACCAAATACACAGATATATTCGGACTAGAGACCGAATATATAACCACAAATAATTTTTACAAACAAGAGCTGAGATTAAAAAACACAGAACCAGTGTATATGAAAATTATTGAATAGCGCATACCCATAAAAACGAAATAATCAGACAAGTCAATAAACTCATTCTTGATCAAATATATGAGCCCTCAGTATCAGAATATAACAGTCAAATAGAACTGGTGCCAAAGAAAGGTTTACCAGGTTCAAGAAAAATGCTCTATCTTCATGCACGAAGTGACATTCCTAGGTCTTAAGTGCACTGAAATGGAATTCTTCCAGATGACAAAAAGTACGATGTAATTGAAAATTACCCAGTCCCAAAGAACGCTGATAGCGCTAGAAGATTTGTAGTATTCTGCAACTACTATAGACGTTTTATTAAAAATTTCGCAGACTATTCAAGGCACATAACTAGGTTATGCAAAAAGATTTTTCAAAATGCCAAAATGCAATCGATTATTTAAAAAAGGATTTAATTAAGCCCGCTTTATTGAAATATCCTGATTTCGATAAAGGATTTTTCATTATTACAGATCCAAGTAAACACGCTTGTGCAGCTGTTCTAAGACAAACCTATGGAGATAAACAACTCCCAGTTGCATATGCTTCACGCTCATTCACCAAAGGTGAAAGCAACAAATTAACAACAGAACAAGAATTGGCAGCAATCCACTGGACAATTGCATATTTTCGACCATATATTTTTGGCAAACATTTCACTGTAAAAACATACATTAACGTACTTGTTCTATGTTGGAAACCGAAGCTCAAAACTTACAAGAATGAGATTAGAACTAGAAGAATACGATATGACTGTTGAGTATCTGAAAGGAAAAGATAATTTTGTAGCTGATGCACTTTCACGCATCACTATTAATTATCTTAAAAACATTACCAATACCAACACCACCACCATACATTAGGGACAGTAAAACGAAGTCATAGAACATTCAATTAATTTGTTCGTTCATATATATCTGAAGACAAAAACAATTGGGATGTTTGGATTCAATATTTCACGTATTGTTTTAACACAACACCCCCGATAACTCATGATTATTATCGATACGAACTAGTCTTTGGTATACTACCAAGACAGGTCATAGACTTTAATAAAATAACATTGAAGGTTTTTGTTGTTTCGAAAATAAAAGACCGCACTTGATCAAGATACAAAATTGAATATGGCGTTGCACAGTGATAAAATAATAAATCATCTTATCTGAGTGTGCTCAAAGCCCGTTTCCGGTCGCGATACCAAGTTATTTTTATCCGCCGGTATGTTACCCGTGAAGCTACCTAGCCCGGTGAAGATATGGATGGGTGGTGGCCACGTTCTGGATCGCCTAGATACCGCAGGAGCCGGAAAGAACCCACCCGAAGACAGGAAGACAGCCAGCTTGGATAACATCCGGATATATGTCACCACCAAGTATAATGGACACGAAAGCCGATTGGTAGAACTGTTGATCAGCCAGTAGCAGGTTGGAGAACTGATTCCGTACGCCCTCTGAGTTCTCTCGCACGCCGATCCGCAAGTCCTCCTCAACCCTCAGCACAATATCTCGACGGAAGTCCACGCGTCCAATAAAGCTCGTCCCATAAATTGCCTTTTGCCTTAAGGCATTGCCAAAGATTGATCAAGGACATTGTTTCTTCATGGATAGGAGGGGGCTTCCCGTGAGGAAATGTGCGGGACTTAGCGCGAGCAAATCTGATGACTTCTCCGTCACAGGGGAAATAGGTTGTCAGTTCAGGCAAGCCTCTACCTTGCAAAATAGCGTCGAGAGCTCCTCAAAGGTATACTTAAATCCAGATGTGGACTTATAAAAAGAGACTTAAAGATTTTGACTCCTGCTTCCCATAACCATCCCATATGAGGAGCGCTGGGAGGAATGAATTCCCATGAGAGGATTTGAGATCCGTGGGTTCTCGTAATGGATTGTTTGGTGGCTTCTACGAAGTCCTTGTCTAGCACTGTAAACGCACCAACAACAACAGCAATTTGCAGAATAAATGCGCTGAGGACACAACGGGAAAACGCTGCAATGAATTTGTCGGTCGGGAGGTCAGATGTGGCTTCCAGGTGAATGGACCTGCGAAATCAACACCTGTGTGCGTGAAGGGTTTTGAGAAGGTTACACGATCTCGTGTCAAATGTCACTTTAATTGTGAATGGATCCGACGTCTATACAGAATGCATGCCTTGCAAGTGTGAGACTGAGATTTGATCAAATTTTTCTCCTTGGGAATCCAGAAATTGGAGCGAAGGACTCTCAGCATGAGCTGATTGCCCCCACGGATTGTAATCTGATGAGTGAAACGTACAATGCGCAGTCTCTCTGCGGAGACTAGCTTTTTGTGGTGAAGATGCTTGGTTGGAATGGATTTTCCGACGAATGAAACGCTGGACGTAAGCGATCACTCGTAAGGCCTTGACAAAGTCTGAAAATCGTTTGAGGAGATCGTTCGACGGAGAGAGAATTAGGCGTGTGGCATTGCATTCCTTGCTCGATCTCCGTTTCAGGTATGGCACATGAGGGCCAGTATTCTGAAGATTTATGGAGCCATTCGGGTCCGTGCCACCATAAGTCACTAGCAGTCAGTTCGGGCGATAAAACGCCACGCCTGGCGAGGTCAGTAGGGTTGTCTTCAGAACGCACATAGGCCCAATTATCAATGACGGCCACCTTAGACACGGCAGTTACTTGATTGGCATCAAATGTGGTCCATGCCAACACGACGGTGGAGTCAGTCCAGAAGAAGGAATTGACAGGCTGGATTGGATGGTTAGCAACAATGGCTGCTTACAGGCCAGCAAAGAGTACCGGCCCACATAATTCGAGGAGCCGGAACGAGAGAGTCTTGACCGGGGCTATTCGCGTCTTCGTGACGAGTAGATGAACGTTAATACGGTGCTTATGTTGCACCCGCAGGAAAAGCACTGCGCCTTTGGCATGCGTCACAAAACCGGGTCTTCAAGAAAAGCATCCCAGTAAGCCAAATCTGCTGCATAAAGATTTTGGCACGAATGACGAAAAGGGCTAACCAACCGGCTAGCTTCGCAATCTGAGACAAGACTAATCGTTTAGTAATGGTCGTTTGAAATCTGATTTGGGCGTAACAAAAAAGAAACAGTCTGCAGTCGCCTTCTAGCGAATTCCCAAAGTTTTAGCATTACTGGCATTATCGATCTCAAGAAATTCGTCATTTAGGAGATGATCCTTAAAAATGCCCTGGAGTAAGGCCTTGTGGTTTGACGTCCATTTTCTCAAGGGAAAAGTTTTGAAAAAAAAAAAAAACATATATGAATATCAACAGACCTATTTTGTAATAAATAATAGTAAATTACACGTTTATAAAAAATAAAATGATTTATTATTGTTTTAATTGTTAAATTGACATTCGACATGCATGTAGTGGCAAACGAGCCAATTTCCTATGATGTGGTGTTAGGAAGCAATTTTATGCCAATATATAAATTTAAATTAGTATATGAAATTCTTGATGAGAAGAAAATTGAAAATGCATGCAATGATTTTTATTTTTTTTTCATTTTTGGGAGTTTTTCATACTAATTCATCTTTGGAGCGTATTTTATGATATAGTTGTCCGATGTGAATCAAAATTGTACATATACTTTCAGATAGCATAGCTAACATTCTAGTTTTAATTTGTACTGCTTGGGTATTGTACCTTTCATTTGCGACCGCTTTCACCTTTCCAACTCTTATAGTCTCAGACCTTTTTGTTCATACAGATGGACGGACGGACAGACGGACGGTCAGACCGTCAGACGGACATGGCTATATCGACTCGGCAATTGATGCTGATCAGGAATATATATACTTTCTGGGGTCTGCCACGCCTTCTACTCCCTGTTACATGCATTCCAACGATTATAATATACCCTTTTAATGTACGAGTAACGCGTATAAAAACTAAAACGCAACCTTAAACGCAGAAATGGGCAAGCTCTAACTTGCCATAAAATTAAGTTCTATTGGGAAAGTTGAAGGACCAAAAGGCAACTTTCGAAAACCTAATTCCTGTTAGACTTTATATACTAACAAATGTGATTGAAAATTTTTTTTAATAACAAACAAAAAAAAACAATGCAAAATATAAATTTTTTTTGTAAAACTGCCCCGGACGGACCGAGACATGCTTCGGCCTAAGATTGAGTCGTTACACTGCTTCTGAGAGTACATAAATAGTTTGCTTAATTTGTCCACTACAGCACATTGAGGTTGCATATATATCTCCTCATTTAATGTACCATTAAGAAATGCTGTTTTAACACACATTTGATGGACATTCAAATTACACTGAACTGCTAATAATAATATTCAATGTTTCATCATAATCAACTTGGTACTTTTGGTACCTCTATCCAGTCTTGTTTTATATTTTATTGGGAATATATGTGCATTATATTTAATGGAATACACCCATCGGGTATCTACAATATTTTTGATTTCTGATTTCTTTAAAATTGTCCAAGTGTTATAAATTTCATGGACTTTCAATTTGGTATATATTACATTCTTAAAATCAGACTCAGTCGTCCCTAAAATTTATTTCACTTGAAACATGCAACTTCATCAAACATTTTATGAGCATTTAGTATAAATTTGTTTAGACTATTATCATATTCATTAGAGGATAGGTTTAGACAACTTTTGAATTTTTTTAATCATTACATTTGTATCCTTATTATCCTCAGGATCATTATTTATTTAATCAGTAGTTTCACCTCTCTCACCATTCTCATTCTGGTTGTTTAATTCCTTTCTATGATTCAAGGCATTTGTGTTTCATTTCCTGCGATTATTCGGAAAATTGAGCTCCTCGCACTCCTTACTTTCATTCAGAATTTCACGTTCCGTACTATAATTCGGGAAATCAAACTGATCATATTCCATACTCTCATTCAGCACATCAGATTTTTTTCCTACTTTCCTTCGGACAATTAAGCTTTTCACACTCCATACATTCATTCGGGATTTCGGGACAATCCACTATGGGAAAAAAGTCCGATATTTTGGCATTAATCAAATTTTTTTGTTGTCTCAAATTGCCAAACAAATATTTTTTTCCAATTCTAAATTCATTAGATAGAATCACAATATATTTTTTTAATTTTTATTGACTACCCATATTTTTCGATAATTTTTCAAAGTCAGCTGATTCAGAGTTGCATTGCACTGTGAAAAAGCGAGCCAAATAGATCGCAACTTTTCAGCTGTATAAAATTTGTTTGTTAATCGCATAAATTTAAAGTTAATATGGAAAAAGATAATAAAGGTATGTATAATAAGTGTCCGTAGTGATTTTGTATACTTCTGTGTTTTTGTGTAACTGTGCAATGTGTTGTTCATGTGTATTTTTAGCTTAACCCTAACAAATATGTTTGTGTTCTGTGGAGTATTACTTTAACAGTCCTCGCTAGGCCTCGGCAGTTTTACTTAAGGGTAATTAACCTTGCATTTCTCGCGATATCTAATTGCTCGATCTGATTTCTGTGTTTTGAATGACCGTCGTTATAAGGAATACCTTACTGACTGTGGTCAACAGTTCAGAAGGAATCCGAGACGGTTTTATAACTTCGTTAATTCGAAGCGTACATCATCAACGCTTCCATCTAGTGTGTTCTTTGAAAGAGAATCTGCTAATTCGGATAAGGCTATCGCCGACTTATTTGCCGATTTTTTTCTAACTACTTACAGTAAGCACGAGTATAACTGTGACTCACCCTATCCTTATAATTTAAATTCCTTCAATAGTAAACACTTTTTACTGCCTTAGTACGGCCTATTCTTAAATATGGATCATGTATTTGGTCACCCCAATACAGGATTCATCAGGATAGAATAGAATCTGTACAAAAACAATTTCTTCTTTTTGCACTAAGGTCTCTCAACTGGAATACTAACATACGCTTACCTTCCTATCGTAGTAGACTTTTACTAATTAATCTTCCTTCTTTGTCTGATCGTAGAACAGTGCTCGGTGTAATTTTTCTACACAAACTAATCAATGGTGAAATTGATTCTTCAGAATTACTCAGCCAGATTAGTTTTGCTGTTCCGATTAGACCAACTAGAAACTTTCTTCCGCTCTCTCTTCAACCTTGTTCTACCAACTTTGCTATCCATAATCCTTTCCGAGTCCTATGTAGTAACTACAACAAACTTTCTCGAGTTGTAGGTAGTTCTACTTCGACCCCCTTAATTAGAACTTCTCTTCTCTGTCACCTGTCTAGATCTTAATTATCTTAGCTTAATAATTTAAAATGTATTGTATTTCGTTTTTAGTTACTTTATGTTCTAACTTATAAATTCGATTCGCGTTTATCGCTAGCCGTACGTTATGCGGTGTGCCCCTCGGTCGGTTGGGCGGGAGGTGGCTGCATTATTTGCAGGGTTCCGCGCGCTAACAAGCACGTTGCTTGGTGTTGCTGGGCCACTTGAATGTACTGTCCCGTTAGTACATCAACGTCCATATAAACCTTATACTATAAGGTCCAATTAATAACTTTTGCCCGTTTTTGCCCCTTTTTTCCGAAAATTGGCATGTTTTAGGTGCGCTTAAGTTTAGACGCTCAGTGCTGCTGGAAATTTGGAGCTGCAACAACCGCCAAGAAGCCGCTGTAAAATCGTTTATTGCCGAATCTTTTAACAACAATGTGAACGAAGATCTTGAAAAAATTATCCAAAAAGAAGTCGAGGAATTTATTCACTACATAAAAAAATGTTTGTTGAAATGCAATCGAATGTTAGATCGATTTAAAGTTAAACATTCTACTTGGCTTGATGGCACTGTTGCAATTGCGTTTGGTGACCATGAGACGTCTCCAAATAAAGCTGGACGTAAATATTTAAATTATGAAAATGGAGGATGTCGTTTAAAAAGAAAGCTAGCATCAGAGCTTGCGTCAAAGGAAAATTACTAAACTCCACTCTTAATATACGCTGCTTCGATTTCGGCAAGGAAATCGAATGAAAAAGATGTTGCTTTCTTATTAAACAAAACTACGGGTGATAAAGGACTTAACATTAGCGATGTTAGAAAAAAACTTGAAGCAAATCCGCTGATCCCAATAAGCCCGAAAAGAGCGTTGGCGTTCCTCATAGAAAATGGGTTGACGAAACAGCAGTACATGAACATCAAATCGTTGAATAAACAGCATGGATCTGATATTTATCCTCCGTATGTAGAAGTTGCGAAAGCCAAGCTAAAATGCAGACCATCCGGAATCCGTATTTGCGAAACAAAAGCGGAAGTTTCTTTACAACACTTACTGGATCACACTACGGACCGTATATTTACTATGCGTATCGTATATCGTATTGTAAGTTAATAGTTAGCTATGGATTTTATGGTTCAACAGGCCAAAGCTGCTACAAACAAAAATTTCAATTTGATGCACCAACTTCTCTGGACCATTCTTTGTGTGTAACAACAATCATTCCGTTGAAACTCATTGATGAATTGGAACGAGTAATATGGATTAATAGGACACCCCAGTCTGTTAGATTCTGTCGGCCGTTAAAAATGGAATTTGCCAAGGAAAGCGCGGACCTTATTCTTAATGAAAAATCCAATTTGGTCAATCAGATTACAAATCTTGAAGATCATTTGTATATTTACAAAAACAAAATAGTGCATACCAAATACGATATGCATTGCACGCTTATTGATGGGAAAGTCTTAAACATTTTGACTGGCACCAACTCATGCCAGTCCTGTTCTTTGTGTGGAGCCAAGCCGACTCAAGTTTTGCATACAAAAAATCTTAATTCGACCATCTTTAATGTTAAAAGCGAGAATTTACAATATGGAATTAGCCCACTTCATGCGTGGATTAGATTTTTAGAATTTGTTTTAAATGTATCCTATAGAATTCATATTAAAAAGTGGCACGTCAAAGGTATTGACAAAGAGCTTGTACAGTTACGCAAGCAGCACATTCAAGAAAACTTGTGGTCAGAATTAAGTCTTAATGTAAGTAAGCCAAAACAGAACGGCAGTGGAAGTAGCAATGATGGCAATACTGCTAGGAGAGCTTTTTCTAATACCAAACTGTTTTCAGATATTTTAAAAATTGATTATGAAATTATAAAGAATTTTTACATAATATTAATTGCAATATCTTCCGCATTTAAAATTAATGTCGAAAAATTCAGAGACTTCTGCGCCCACACTTTCGAGCTTTACATGAAATTGTATGATTGGTACCCAATGTCACCGACAGTACACAAAGTATTGGTACACGGATACCAAATAATGAATAAATGCATAGTTCCTGTCGGAGTGCTTGGAGAGAACGCATCTGAGGCCAGAAATAAAATATACAAAAATGCAGTAGGTTGGATAACATAACCGATGTTTTTAACAGAGCATTAGACTCGTCGGATCCTCTATTATCAAGCCTCTGCCTAAATGAACGCCAAAAATTTAATAAAAAATTGAACATTCCGAATGAAGTTGTTGCGCTATTCGAATCTCCCGATCATATTTTGAAAAATCATGAAAGTGATTCAAGTGATGAATGGACAGAAGACAACGATATTGCATTAGATTTTGAATTAGAAGAAGAATGTGACTAATTTTAGTTGTAAATAAAAACATGTTACTAAAATATTTTTGTTGTAATATTAATATAAGAAACATAATATAAAAACAAAAAAAAATTAAAATAACTGTCAAATTCTTACAAACAACAAAAAAAATCAAGTACAACTCTTCATATTTGGATTTATTTATTGATTAGATTTTGCATACACACATGGAAAAGGAAAAAAATTATAGGGGGCAAATCAGGGTCAAATTGAAAAACCCAAAAGCATCCAAAATTAAATTAAAGTCTGACGAACATCCAAAAAAATTTCAAGTCTCTATCTCATTATTTGGAATTAATGCCAAAAAAATGGGATTTTTTCCCATAGCGCAATCTGGCCGTTTACGGCTGGATAGGGTAAAATTTTGAAAGTTGTTGTTTCAGTTGTGTTTATAGGAAAATGGAACGTTAAGAAAATTTCCTTAGTTATTGTGTTATACCAAGCAGATGTTTTTATGCTAGCTAAATTTTTATGATTCATATTTTTAAGGTTATCATGTTTAAGTAATTTGGGATTAAAGATTACTAGCCGTGTGAGTTGAGAACCAATTTCAATATCTTCAATGTATGCCGTGAAGTGTTCAATGTTAAATATTAGGAGCTCAATTTCTGTTGCCTTTTGAGAACTCACATTTATCTAATTGGAGTTTTAAATTGTCTTCTTTTAATTTTTCAAAAACTTGTTTTAGTGAAATCAATGTTCTTTGAGAGATGTGGAGTAAACGATAACGTCATCCAAGTAAAGCAGACAGTGTTTGTTGACAAGATCCTTGAACAGAATTGGAGCATTTTTTAAACCGAAAGGCATACGAGTTTATTCGTAGTGACCATGTTTGGTAGAAAACGCTGTTTTGGGAATGGGAATTTGGGATCCATTGCAATTTGGTTGAAACCTTTTGCCAAGTCGATAGTTGTAAAGTATTGTAATTTTCCGAGTTTTGGCTAAAATTTCATCCATATTGGGAATCGGGAATTTATCATTTACAGTTATGTCATTTAGATAAAGCTGATCGACTACAAATCTAAATTTTGGTTTTACAGAAGCGTCTACTTTTTTTGGGACAATCAATAATGAACTACAATAAGGGGAAGAGCTTTGCCGAATTATATCTTGCTGTAACATGCTGTCAATTTGATTGTCAAGAGAAGTTTGGTTTCCTGATCATATGCCCATTATACAATATGTAAAGTGATCATATGCTCAATCTTAAAGTTAGAGTATCAAGCGCATTGACCGTAATCACTATGACGTTCGTTGACCGTTCGGTCCCAAGTGCATTTCAATATATGTGCCTTCTGCATATATATAGTGACATATGTAGATACATATACGTACCTAAACCCATTCACCACATACACCACATACACCATACACCACACTTATTATTTATGTTAAAGATTTCCATCGCACAAAAGACTAATGTAAACACTATCAAGAAATCAAATGGTGACAATAACACCACAAGAACCTAATGTAAACACTATCGAAAAAATCAAATGGTGACAATAACAATTCTGGCTTCCCACGAATGCATTAAATATCATAAACAATTCGCCAGAATCGTTATTCCCATCATTGGGGTTAAAACTGCTGACGTTAAACAAATCCTAGCCGAACACTCTCAATCTCTTCAAGATCGAGATCTTTCTCTATTTACATAAGAGCTAAAAAGCTCAATGAGTCCAAAGTCCAATTAATGAAAGCTCAAAACCGAGGTTTGCTTAACGTCATCAGAACATAGGATAAGCAGTCTAGTTTTGTACTCCGTAGTTTCGAGTTTATTGAATAAAGAATTATATTTTTTTGATAAACCAATCGTCGAAACATCTTATTGGCGCAGCCGGTAGGATATTGATAATAAATATCCTCGTAATAAGTAATCGTCCTTTTTTTTCGATCCATTGAAAAGAAATCCTTGTACGACCAAGGAATTTCTAGGATTCGAGCACGCGAATTTTCCGCGGCAAGGAAACGGTTAAAACATTACAATTTTGGAAAAAATATTATCTTGATATCCGCCAAAGAACCTAAGCGTGTGTGACTCAAAACCCAATTATCAGTCGTGGCCCATATTTAAATGTGCGACCGCCACCAAAGATAATTGCTATTACAAAGAAAAACCGCGCAAAACACCAAACAGTGTTCAACCAAAAAATAGATCCTCTGGACTATTTGAACAACTGTAAATAATGAGGTTATATCTGGGCTTTACACATCAATTTATTGATCCCTGTAAACGTAAGTCTCTTATAATTCAACAAAAGTGACAATTAAAACAAAAAGTGATAATTAAAATAAAAACCTGAAGTGACAATTGCCAACAAAATAAATAAAATCTACAACAACACCATGGCAACCAACCCACCAATGGAACTATCGGAAATACATCTAAAACAAGCACTTGGACAAATTCGACAAGTGCCAGTATTCGACGGAAAAACCGTGGAACTAACTGCATTCATAAGGAGGATTGATTTTATTATGCAGTTATATCCAACACAGGATGTGAGACAACATAGTGTCCTATTCGGAGCAATCGAAATGCAGACCACGGGATCCGCACAACGAGTGTCGCAGCTGACAGCAGCCACAACCTGGGGAGAGTTAAGGAGCGCCCTCATCGACGAATTTAAAACACAAACTCCGTATGAAGAACTTCTACGACGTCTCTATAATACCAACTTTAATAATAGTATCCGTAAGTTTGTTGAAGATCTAGAGTATAAATCTTTTGTAATATCCAATAAGTTAATGTTAGAAAATCTGGTCCAGAACACTCTATTGTATACTAATGCAATGAATAATACTATTAAAGACGTTATTACTAAAAAATTACTGGACAGAATTTTTATGACATTAGCACGATAAGACATTACAACAGTTTCAAAATTAAAACAAGTAGCTCAACGCGAAGGATTGTACGAAAATGGTTATAACGAACGTAATAACCAAAACAATGACAATTCCAAAACGAATAAAACACAAAGCAATTCAAGCACTGAAAACCGTGGAAAGGGAAGTAACCAGAATTATTACCCTACTCCAAATTACTCAAATAACGCTAACCCAAATCATAAACCAAAAGAAAGTGCTGAAGCATTACATAAGGAATTCAAACAAAACCTCGATCAAGCTAGATCACAAAACCCAATGAATTACCAAACTCAGAGTCAAAGACCTCCCAATCCCTCTCATAAAAGACAGAGAGAAACTAGTGGCCACTCTAAGATGGACACATCAGAAAATTTTCATCAAGAAGCCTCGGACAACAAAGAACCAATCTTTTCATCAGATTAGTTATGAATGGACAAAATTTTAACTGTGTAATTGACACAGGTTCATCCATAAATCTAATGAAAGAAAACTTTTTAAAATTCCCTATAAAAGCTTGCCAATTGAACGTACAAACAATAAATGGTATTGTTCAATTAAAGAATTGTGTATCTTTTGCCCCTAGTAAACTTTGCCCTACCCATCAAATATTTTACTTACACAACTTTTCTGATAAATACGATATCTTACTAGGTAGAGAATATCTGGAATCTTGTGAAGCAAAAATTGACTATAAACAAAAAACAGTTATTCTAAACGATCATCTATTTTCAATGAGATATGACCGTGAGAATTCTGTCAAGGACAAGACCGCATTTCAATGCCTTGATCCGCCCCAAACAAAAGACATAGCAGTAAATTACGCTATCAATAATGAATTAAATGAAACAAATCAATTTCGATTAGAACATCTAAACGATGAAGAAAAATGCAAACTGACCAAAAATTCTTTTCGAGTTTAGTGACATTCAGTACAAAGAAAGTGAAAATTTGACTTTTACCAGTACAATTAAGCATGTCATCCAAACTAAACACGAAGACCCAATCCAAAAGCGTCCATACAAGTATGCGCAAACATTCGACGAAGAAGTCGAAAAACAAATCAAAGAAATGATTGAACAAGGTATAATACGTAAATCAAAATCACCTTATTGCTCACCAATTTGTGATTGTGCCAAAGAAACGTGACGCATCAGGTAAAGAAAAATTCCGTATAGTTATTGACTATCGAAACTTGAATGAAATAACAATCGATGATAAATATCCTATCCCAGTCATGGATGATATACTAGACAAACTTGGAAAATGTCAGTATTTCACTACAATTGACTTAGCGAAAGGATTTTATCAGATACAAATGGACCCACAAAGTATACCAAAAACAGCTTTTTCAACTAAAAATGGACATTACGAATACACTCGAATGCCTTTTGGATTGAAAAACGCCCCAGCAACATTTCAACGTTGCATGAACAATCTATTAGAAGATCTAATTTACAAAGATTGTTTAGTATACATGGATGATATAATAGTGTATTCCACTTCATTGGAAGAACATTTATTATCATTAAAAAGGGTATTTACAAAACTGCGCGAAGCCAATCTAAATTGAAATTAGATAAATGCGAATTCATGAAAAAGGAAACTGAATTCCTAGGGCACATAATAACAACAGAAGGAATACAACCAAACCCAACTAAAATCTCTGCCATACAACATTTTCCAATACCAAAAACACCCAAAGAAATAAAATCGTTTTTAGGTCTTTGTGGTTATTACAGAAAATTCATTCCTAATTTTGCACACGTTGTAAAGCCAATGACTTTAAAATTAAAGAAAGGTGCAACTATAAATATAAAAGAACCAAATTACATTTCTGCTTTTGAAAAATTAAAAGTACTTATAACATCCGATCCAATATTAGTTTATCCGAATTTCGAAAAACCATTTTGTCTTACAACTGATGCCAGTAACATAGCTATTGGAGCTGTTCTGTCTCAAAATCAAAAACCAATTTGTTTCACAAGTAGAACCCTAAACGAACATGAAATTAACTATGCAGCAATTGAAAAGGAACTTTTAGCCATCGTTTGGGCAACCAAATATTTCCGATCTTATCTCTACGGTAGAAAATTCGAGATTCTCAGTGACCACAAACCACTTGTTTGGCTTAATAATATTAAAGAACCAAATATGAAATTACAACGCTGGAAAATAAAACTAAATGAATTTGATTATCACATTAAATATGTACCAGGTAAAGAAAACTATGTTGCAGATGCTTTGTCTAGAATTAAAATTGAAGAAAACTTGTTAGGAGAAACTTCCGATGTAACAGTAGCAACAATCCACAGCGCTCAAGAAGATAACCAATATTACATTTCAATCACAGAAAGACCAATCAATTATTTTAAAAGACAAATAGAATTTGTAAAAAGTAACTCAAATAACACAAACGTCATTAATTATTTTCATGAAACAAAAATCTTAATAAATTATGTCGAAATGACACACAACCATGCAAAAGAATTAATTAAAGAATACTTATGTTCAAAGAAAAGTGTTATATACTTCAGCAACCAAGCCGATTTTCTTACATTTCAGAATGCTTTCGTTGAAATAATTAGTCCCAATAACATTACAAAAGTAATGAGATCAACCAAAAAACTAATAGACCTTCAGACATATGCCGAATTCAAAGAATTTATTATTAATACACACGAAAAGTTATTACATCCAGGAATAGAGAAAATGACACTATTATTTGAAGAAAAATATTATTATCCAGATTATCAGAACTTAATACAGAACATACTTAACGAATGCAAAGTTTGTAATATAGCAAAAACAGAACACAGAAACACTAAGTTAGCTTTCGAATTAACTCCAGAAATCCATAATCCAAGAGAAAAATATGTCATTGATTTTTATATGGTAGACAATAAACAATTTCTATCTTGTATAGACTTATATTCCAAATACGCAACTTTAATAGAAGTAAATGGTCGAGATTGGTTAGAAGCCAAAAGAGCTCTTTTAAAAGTATTTAATGACATGGGTAAACCCATAGAAATAAAAGCAGATAAAGACTCAGCTTTCTTGTGCCCCGCACTACAAATGTGGTTAAAGTCTGAAGACGTAAATATATCCATCACAGCTAGCAAAAACGGTATTTCCGACATAGAAAGATTCCATAAATCAGTAAATGAAAAATTAAGAATTGTTAATTCTGACACTAACCAGGAAAACAAATTAACCAGATTTGAACTAATACTTTACACTTATAACCATAAAACCAAACATAATTCAACTGGTAGAACACCAGCAGACATTTCCATTTACGCAGGAACACCTGAGTATGATACACAGCTAAATAAGAAAAGACAAATAGAAAGACTTAATGACAAAAGAACCGAATTTGAAATAGATATTAGATATAGGGAATCATCTTTAGTAAAATCTAAATCCACAAACCCATTTAAACAAACAGGAAATATAACACAAATAGATGAAAAACATTATGAAGAAGTAAACAGAGGTAGAAAAATAACACACTATAAATTAAAATATAAAAGAAAGAAAGTAACTAATAAAAGTAAATATGATAATTCCAGATCAACTAATAACCCGAATCAAGATGATAACCCCTCATAATTTAACAACTATAATTATAACACTCATGCTACTCAACTTTGTATGGCCAATAAAAGGTCAAAATTTGGAAATCAACCCAATTAACTCCAAAAACGGATATCTTATATTTCAAACAGGAACAACCAATTTACCTATAAAATACGAATACCACTATTTAACTATTAATATAACAAAAACTGAAGAAACTTATAATAATTTAATCAAACAAACAAAAGTATTTGAACCATTAGTAAAAATACAGTACTTAACAGAAAAACTGGACAGAGAAATGAACGGCTTAAGACTAGTAAAACGAAATAAAAGAGGACTTGTAAATTTCATGGGCACATTTTATAAATACCTTTTCGGAACTTTAGATCAAGAAGACAAAGAAGACTTACAATCAAAAATAGATAACCTTTCAGAAAATAGTGTTCAAGCCAATGAACTAAATGAAGTAATAAAAGCTGTTAACAAAGGAATAGAAGTAATGAACAGCCTAAGTATCACACATAAGAGCAACGACTCGAATTACTAATTTTCAACCTACAAGAATTCACAGAATATGTCGAAGACATTGAGTTAGGTATGCAATTAACCAGGCTTGGTATATTCAACCCTAAATTACTAAAATATGACTCACTAAAACATTCAAACGTTGAAAAAATAATAAATATTAAAACATCAACTTGGCTAAAAACAACTAATAACGAAATTTTAGTTATTTCCCATATTCCACGCGAAATTATAAATACCGCACTATACGACATTATTCCATACCCTGACGAAAACAAAAACATTTTTACCGAAACTATATGTTCAAGCAATGAAACTAGAACACCGGAGAGATTATTTTAAGAGACTATGTAAACTCAAAAATGTATAATCTAAGAATATATTTGTATCTATGCTGGCGACCCGTTCCCATGCTTGGCAACGAAGCCTGAGATAAAAATACTTCTAAATATGAAACCACGCTCTATCCTGTGCGTGGGGTACAATACCAAATTCTTAGAGGAGAGCTGTACTCCGCTGTAATTTGTAGCTATATAAGACCTAGGATTTTAAGAAATAAAGTTAGTTCAATTTTTGTGCTCAACCAACCAAGTCTTGATGTCCATTTATTCACTATACATGACACTTACTACTTACAGAACAACAAAGCATTCACAGCAACCAATAAAAATTTAGTTATGAACAAATTTATTACTGGAATATTAAAGCAAGATAAAACAGAATGTAGATATTCAAAATCCCATAAAAATTATGAAATCAATTATGTAGAACCAAACATTATGTTAACATGGAACTTACCGAAAATTGTACTAAACCAAAATTGTATCAACCGATAAATTATTATCGAAGGAAATAATATGATAAAAGCTATAAATTGTTCAATCCAATTAGATGAAATTCAAATAACTAATACTATGCTAGATTACACACAAACAGTCTACATAAATAATAATATAACCAAACTAGAACCATTGTCATATGTCCAAACCAAAGAAATTATCCAACAACAAGCAAAATTGTACAACACATTCCAAATTATAACTATAACAACTTTAACAATTATTTTAATCAGACTTATATTATACATTATCTTTAAATATAAAAATATTCCACAAAAAATTATTGTCAATTATAAGAACAAAAAAGAATTAACCCCAAACATACAATCAAATATTCAAAATAATACAGAATTATATCCAAATGTAACTGAAAACGATATCGAAGAAATTGTAATAGATCCAACACTATATCCAAAATTAACCGCCTGAGGACAGGCTCATTTCTTAAGGATGGGGAAGTGACATATGTAGATACATACGTACCTAAACTCATACACCACATACACTACATACACCATACACCACACTTATTATTTATGTTAAAGATTTCCTTCGCACAAAAGACTAATGTAAACACTATCAAGAAATCAAATGGTGACAATAACACCACAAGAACCTAATGTAAACACTATCGAAAAAATCAAATGGTGACAATAACAATTCTGGCTTCCCACGAATGCATTAAATATCATAAACAATTCGCCAGAATCGTTATTCCCATCATTGGGGTTAAAAACTGCTGACGTTAAACAAATCCTAGCCGAACACTCTCAATCTCTTCAAGATCGAGATCTTTCTCTATTTACATAAGAGCTAAAAAGCTCAATGAGTCCAAAGTCCAATTAATGAAAGCGCAAAACCGAGGTTTGCTTAACGTCATCAGAACATAGGATAAGCAGTCTAGTTTTGTACTCCGTAGTTTCGAGTTTATTGAATAAAGAATTATATTTTTTTGATAAACCAATCGTCGAAACATCTTATTATATATATATATATATATATATATATATAAATGCACGTGGTATGCTATGTACTCCCGTTCTGACTCTGCTTTTAGCGACAGGACTCCAAATTTTATTATGTACTTTAGGCTAAGTTCATTTTCAAATAAAGACAAATTTACTATGAATTTGGAAACGAACCGCAAAACACTTATTGTCATCCTTACATGGCGACCGTGACTGTGAGCAAGGGCAGTAAAGCCGACAGTTCCTCGAGAATGCAGCTGGGCACAACCAACATCCACCTACAACCACAACAATTACAGCACGCATACCAAGACAGCAGCGATGAAGGATTAGTTGTGGAGAGAAAAAAATAAATGAATCTCTGAGTGAGTAGAGTGCGAATGGATAAAAAAGAAAAACCACATAAAAAGCGCGGCGGTGTTAATCAAAGACTGAGGACGGAAATTAACCGTCTCAGCAAAGTGTTGAACAATCAAGATAATCCGCCAGCATGGAACGATTATTAAGCACAATTAATATGATGACGTTAAGCAAACCTCGGTTTTGAGCTTTCATTAATTGGACTTTGGACTCATTGAGCTTTTAGCTCTTATGTAAATAGAGAAAGATCTCGATCTTGAAGAGATTGAGAGAGTTCGGCTAGGATTTGTTTAACGTCAGCAGTTTTAACCCCAGTGATGGGAATAACGATTCTGGCGAATTGTTTATGATATGTAATGCATTCCTGGGAAGCCAGAATTGTTATTGTCACCATTTGATTTTTTGATAGTATTTACATTAGGTTTTTGTGGTGTTATTGTCACCATTTGATTTTTTGATAGTGTTTACATTAGTCTTTTGTGCGAAAGAAATCTTTAACATAAATAATAAGTGTGGTGTATGGTGTATGTGGTGTATGGCTTTAGGTACGTATGTATCTACATATGTCACTTCCCCATCCTTAAGAAATGAGCCTGTCCTCAGGCGGTTAATTTTGGATATAGTGTTGGATCTATTACAATTTCTTCGATATCGTTTTCAGTTACATTTGGATATAATTCTGTATTATTTTGAATATTTGATTGTATGTTTGGGGTTGATTCTTTTTTGTTCTTATAATTAACAATAATTATTCGTGGAATATTTTTATATTTAAAGATAATGTATAATATAAGTATGGTTAAAATAATTGTTAAAGTTGTTATAGTTATAATTTGGAATGTGTTGTACAATTTTGTTTGTTGTTGGATAATTTCTTTAGTTTGGACATATGACAATGGATCTAGTTTGGTTATATTATTATTTATGTAGACTGTTTGTGTGTAATCTAGCATAGTGTTAGTTATTTGAATTTCATCTAATTGGATTGAACAATTTATAGCTTTTATCATATTGTTTCCTTCGATAATAATTTATCGGTTGATACAATTTTGGTTTAGTACAATTTTCGGTAAGTTCCATGTTAACATAATGTTTGGTTCTACATACTTGATTTCATAATTTTTATGGGATTTTGAATATCTACATTCTGTTTTATCTTGCTTTTATATTCCAGTAATACATTTGTTCATAACTAGATTTTTATTGGTTGCTGTGAATGCTTTGTTGTTCTGTAAGTAGTAAGTGTCATGTATAGTTTCGGTCAAAATGTTTTTGTTTTCGTCAGGGTATGGAATAATGTCGTATAGTGCAGTATTTATAATTTCGCGTGGAATATGGGAAATAATTAAAATTTCGTTAGTAGTTGTTTTTAGCCAAGTTGATGTTTTAATATTTATTATTTTTTCAACGTTTAAATGTTTTAGTGAGTCATATTTTAGTAATTTAGGGTTGAATATACCAAGCCTGGTTAATTGCATACCTAACTCAATGTCTTCGACATATTCTGTGAATTCTTGTAGGTTGAAAATTAGTAATTCGAGTCGTTGCTCTTATGTGTGATACTTAGGCTGTTCATTACTTCTATTCCTTTGTTAACAGCTTTTATTACTTCATTTAGTTCATTGGCTTGAACACTATTTTCTGAAAGGTTATCTATTTTTGATTGTAAGTCTTCTTTGTCTTCTTGATCTAAAGTTCCGAAAAGGTATTTATAAAATGTGCCCATGAAATTTACAAGTCCTCTTTTATTTCGTTTTACTAGTCTTAAGCCGTTCTTTTCTCTGTACAGTTTTTCTCTTAAGTACTGTATTTTTACTAATGGTTCAAATTCTTTTGTTTGTTTCATTAATTTATTATAAGTTTCTTCAGGTTTTGTTATATTAATAGTTAAATAGTGGTATTCGTATTTTATAGGTAAATTGATTGTTCCTGTTTGAAATATAAGATATCCGTTTTTGGAGTTAATTGGGTTGATTTTCCAAATTTTGACCTTTTATTGGCCATACAAAGTTGAGTAGCATGAGTGTTATAATTATAGTTGTTAAATTATGAGGGGTTATCATCTTGATTCGGGTTATTAGTTGATCTGGAATTACCATATTTACTTTTATTAGTTACTTTCTTTCTTTTATATTTTAATTTATAGTGTGTTATTTTTCTACCTCTGTTTACTTCTTCATAATGTTTTTCATCTATTTGTGTTATATTTCCTGTTTGTTTAAATGGGTTTGTGGATTTAGATTTTACTAAAGGTGATTCCCTATATCTAACATCTATTTCAAATTCGGTTCTTTTGTCATTAAGTCTTTCTATTTGTCTTTTCTTATTTAGCTGTGTATCATACTCAGGTGTTCCTGCGTAAATGAAAATGTCTGCTGGTGTTCTACCAGTTGAATTATGTTTGGTTTTATGGTTATAAGTGTAAAGTATTAGTTCAAATCTGGTTAATTTGTTTTCCTGGTTAGTGTCAGAATTAACAATTCTTAATTTTTCATTTACTGTTTTATGGAATCTTTCTATGTCGGAAATACCGTTTTTGCTAGTTGTGATGGATATATTTACGTCTTCTGACTTTAACCACATTTGTAGTGCGGGGCACAAGAAAGCTGAGTCTTTATCTGCTTTTATTTCTATTGGTTTTCCCATGTCATTAAATACTTTTAAAAGAGCTCTTTTGGCTTCTAACCAATCTCGACCATTTACTTCTGTTAAAGTTGCGTATTTGGAATATAAGTCTATACAAGACAGAAATTGTTTATTGTCTACCATATAAAAATCAATGACATATTTTTCTCTTGGATTATGGATTTCTGGAGTTAATTCGAAAGCTAACTTAGTGTTTCTGTGTTCTGTTTTTGCTATATTACAAACTTTGCATTCGTTAATTATGTTTAGTATTAAGTTTTGATAATCTGGGTAATAATATTCTTCTTTAAATAATAATGTCATTTTCTCTATTCCTGGATGTAATAACTTTTCGTGTGTATTAATAATAAATTCTTTGAATTCGGCATATGTCTGGAGGTCTATTAGTTTTTTAGTTGATCTCATTACTTTTGTAATGTTATCGGGACTAATTATTTCAACGAAAGCATTCTGAAATGTAAGAAAATCGGCTTGGTTGCTGAAGTATATAACACTTTTCTTTGAACATAAGTATTCTTTAATTAATTCTTTTGCATGGTTGTGTGTCATTTCGACATAATTTATTAAGATTTTTGTTTTATGAAAATAATAAATGACGTTTGTGTTATTTGAGTTACTTTTTATAAATTCTATTTGTCTTTTAAAATAATTGATTGGTCTTTCTGTGAGTGAAATGTAATATTGGTTATCTTCTTGAGCGCTGTGGATTGTTGCTACTGTTACATCGGAAGTTTCTCCTAACAAGTTTTCTTCAATTTTAATTCTGGACAAAGCATCTGCAACATAGTTTTCTTTACCTGGTACATATTTAATGTAATAATCAAATTCATTTAATTTTATTTTCCAGCGTTGTAATTTCATATTTGGTTCTTTAATATTATTAAGCCAAACAAGTGGTTTGTGGTCACTGAGAATCTCGAATTTTCTACCGTAGAGATAAGATCGGAAATATTTGGTTGCCCAAACGATGGCTAAAAGTTCCTTTTCAATTGCTGCATAGTTAATTTCATGTTCGTTTAGGGTTCTACTTGCGAAACAAATTGGTTTTTGATTTTAAGACAGAACAGCTCCAATAGATATGTTACTGGCATCAGTTGTAAGACAAAATGGTTTTTCGAAATTCGGATAAACTAATATTGGATCGGATGTTATAAGTACTTTTAATTTTTCAAAAGCAGAAATGTAATTTGGTTCTTTTATATTTATAGTTGGACCTTTCTTTAATTTTGAAGTCATTGGCTTTACAACGTGTGCAAAATTAGGAATGAATTTTCTGTAATAACCACAAAGACCTAAAAACGATTTTATTTCTTTGGGTGTTTTTGGTATTGGAAAATGTTGTATGGCAGAGATTTTAGTTGGGTTTGGTTGTATTCCTTCTGTTGTTATTATGTGCCCTAGGAATTCAGTTTCCTTTTTCATGAATTCGCATTTATCTAATGCAATTTTAGATTGGCTTCGCGCAGTTTTGTAAATACCCTTTTTAATGATAATAAATGTTCTTCCAATGAAGTGGAATACACTATTATATCATCCATGTATACTAAACAATCTTTGTAAATTAGATCTTCTAATAGATTGTTCATACAATGTTGAAATGTTGCTGGGGCGTTTTTCAATCCAAAAGGCATTCGAGTGTATTCGTAATGTCCATTTTTAGTTGAAAAAGCTGTTTTTGGTATACTTTGTGGGTCGATTTGTATCTGATGAAATCCTTTCGCTAAGTCAATTGTAGTGAAATACTGACATTTTCCAAGTTTGTCTAGTATATAATCCATGACTGGGATAGGATATTTATCATCGATTGTTATTTCATTTAAGTTTCGATAGTCAATAACTATACGGAATTTTTCTTTACCTGATGCGTCGTTTAGAATAACTGTTTTTTGTTTATAGTCAATTTTTGCTTCACAAGATTCCAGATATTCTCTACCTAGTAAGATATCGTATTTATCAGAAAAGTTGTGTAAGTAAAATATTTGATGGGTAGGGCATAGTTTACTAGGGGCAAAAGATACACAATTCTTTAATTGAGCAATACCATTTATTGTTTGTACGTTCAATTGGCAAGCTTTTATAGGGAATTTTAAAAAGTTTTCTTTCATTAGATTTATGGATGAACCTGTGTCAATTACACAGTTAAAATTTTGTCCATTCATAACTAATCTGATGAAAAGATTGGTTCTTTGTTGTCCGAGGCTTCTTGATGAAAATTTTCTGATGTGTCCATCTTAGAGTGGCCACTAGTTTCTCTCTGTCTTTTATGAGAGGGATTGGGAGGTCTTTGACTCTGAGTTTGGTAATTCATTGGGTTTTGTGATCTAGCTTGATCGAGGTTTTGTTTGAATTCCTTATGTAATGCTTCAGCACTTTCTTTTGGTTTATGATTTGGGTTAGCGTTATTTGAGTAATTTGGAGTAGGGTAATAATTCTGGTTACTTCCCTTTCCACGGTTTTCAGTGCTTGAATTGCTTTGTGTTTTATTCGTTTTGGAATTGTCATTGTTTTGGTTATTACGTTCGTTATAACCATTTTCGTACAATCCTTCGCGTTGAGCTACTTGTTTTAATTTTGAAACTGTTGTAATGTCATATCGTGCTAATGTCATAAAAATTCTGTCCAGTAATTTTTTAGTAATAACGTCTTTAATAGTATTATTCATTGCATTAGTATACAATAGAGTGTTCTGGACCAGATTTTCTAACATTAACTTATTGGATATTACAAAAGATTTATACTCTAGATCTTCAACAAACTTACGGATACTATTATTAAAGTTGGTATTATAGAGACGTCGTAGAAGTTCTTCATACGGAGTTTGTGTTTTAAATTCGTCGATGAGGGCGCTCCTTAACTCTCCCCAGGTTGTGGCTGCTGTCAGCTGCTACACTCGTTGTGCGGATCCGGTGGTCTGCATCTCGATTGCTCCGAATAGGACACTATGTTGTCTCACATCCTGTGTTGGATATAACTGCATAATAAAATCAATCCTCCTTATGAATGCAGTTAGTTCCACGGTTTTTCCGTCGAATACTGGCACTTGTCGAATTTGTCCAGGTGCTTGTTTTAGATGTATTTCCGATAGTTCCATTGGTGGGTTGGTTGCCATGGTGTTGTTGTAGATTTTATTTATTTTGTTGGCAATTGTCACTTCAGGTTTTTATTTTAATTATCACTTTTTGTTTTAATTGTCACTTTTGTTGAATTATAAGAGACTTACGTTTACAGGGATCAATAAATTGATGTGTAAAGCCCAGATATAAGCTCTTTATTTACAGTTGTTCAAATAGTCCAGAGGATCTATTTTTTGGTTGAACACTGTTTGGTGTTTTGCGCGGTTTTTCTTTGTAATAGCAATTATCTTTGGTGGCGGTCGCACATTTAAATATGGGCCACGACTGATAATTGGGTTTTGAGTCACACACGCTTAGGTTCTTTGGCGGATATCAAGATAATATTTTTTCCAAAATTGTAATGTTTTAACCGTTTCCTTGCCGCGGAAAATTCGCGTGCTCGAATCCTAGAAATTCCTTGGTCGTACAAGGATTTCTTTTCAATGGATTGAAAAAAAAGGACGATTACTTATTACGAGGATATTTATTATCAATATCCTACGGGCTGCGCCAATAAGATGTTTCGACACTTAGCTTATCAAAAAAAATATAAAACTTTATTCAATAAACTCGAAACTACGGAGTACAAAACTTGACTGCTTATCCTATGTTCTGATGACGTTAAGCAAACCTCGGTTTTGCGCTTTCATTAATTGGACTTTGGACTCATTGAGCTTTTAGCTCTTATGTAAATAGAGAAAGATCTCGATCTTCAAGAGATTGAGAGAGTTCGGCTAGGATTTGTTTAACGTCAGAAAATTTATAAATCTAAGTTTTATAATTTTATGTAATGAACAAATGCTTATTTTTATAAATTTAAATATTACTAAAACGTTACAATTTATTTGTTAGACAGGCAATCGCGGTTAGGCTTTGCAGCGTGTGTATAGTTGAAGCGAAAATAAAGTACAAACTAAACTGCTGCTTGCGACAGCTGCACTGCCGAATGCAAACTAGACTTACAGGCCAGTTTACGTATAAGAGTTTGTTAAACTACTGGACAGTTCAATAATTTAATTAATTTAAGCTTACACTAGGAACTCATTATTTTTGTATACTAACTTAATGTTTATGCTAACTGTTAGATCATAGCATAAGTTAGTTTTAAGAGAACTTTGGAATATTAGTTAAGAGAAAAAACATGGAATTTGTGGCATTAGATCACTTGAAGTACAGCTCTTATATTTAACCTAGCATTTAAGTTGAATCGGTCTCGGCAGCGCAGCTGTCGCTGTTATCAGCTGTTAGTTATTGTGCGTGCGCTTACGGTTGGTGGAGCTGTTCTTATCTCGAATTCAATAGGGGGTTTTGAGTACTCAGCTGAGTATTACTTGTTTATTGGTAATTATCCAATTATCGGGCAGGTGACTATCGTGATAGTACACTCAAGTGCATTGAAATACGATCGAGTTTTTAAAAAAGTTAAAAATTAATATGGCACACAAATCGGATCTGAATGAAATCAGTTTGGTTGATGGAACGTGTCCTACTACTGGCATAAGTCAACTATTTGTGAAATTAGAAAAAGTAGAGAGTGACATTGAACGTCAAAGGAGTTCACTCATTAGCAAAATGGTGACTCCCAGTAAATTCGAAATTCAATGCCGGCTAGATATCCTCAATTCATACATTTCAAAGGCTATGGATTTGCAGTCGGAGATCGACTCAATAGATCCGGACAACGATAGCCGTGCAATGCTTGAGGAGACTTGCATTTTAGCACGATCGTCATACATGTCTGCCCTAAGTGCGTACCACGACTCTGAGACAGTACTTCCAGTTTCACATCACTCTCACCTGCCCAAGCTAAAGCTGCCCAAATTCAGTGGCAAGCATTCCGAATACAGAAAATTTATCGGTCTGTTTAATAGCTGTCAAATATTGAGAAATTCAACTATTTGATATCGTGCTTATCAGATGAGGCGTTAGGCATCATCAGAGCCATCAGCTATCTGACGCAAATTAGCCTAAGGCATTAGAAAGTCTAATTCGAGTATAAGACAACAAATGTTTTTGACTCGCTCATGTCGGTTGGGAATGAGGAAGACTTTGCTAACGCAATACCAATATACATAGTTATGTCAAAGGTAGATCCTCATACGAAATCGAAGTATGAGAAGCAACTGGACTATAATCAATTGCCGAAATGGGCCGATTGGGTTGTGGCTTTGAACAGGCGATATCAGCACCTATCCGCTGAAGAAAATTCAAAGTCTAAGATGAAACAGAAATCCGACATCAAACATGCAAAGAAATCGTCATTTGCATGCACGAATGTCGAGAAAGATGTGGAACCCAAATGCAATTTTTGCAGTGCCAACCATATGGTTGGAAACTGCCAGGGGTTGGCAGCATTGCCAGTTGACGAAATATTTAATTTCGTGAAGTCCAGTTAACTGTGCATATCCCATGACGATCGACGATTTCAGCTAATTGTTTGGCGTGAAAATCCATTAGATGAGCTCAGAATTTATAAATTGAACACGGTAACATATGGAACTGCGTCCGCACCGTTTTTGGCCATCAGATGTTTTCAAGAGCTGGGTTTGAGTCATAAGGACACTCACGCTCTTGGCTCAGAGATCATTCGTAATGATTTCTATGTCGATGATATGCTCACCGGAGCTGACAATCTTGAAACACTAGAAAATATTTGTAAACAAGTGCCCGAAATCCTCGAATCGGGAGGTTTTCAATTGCCAAAATGGTTTTCGAACCATCCAAACTTTGTAAAAGAAGGTGGAAATGAGAAACTTCTTTGTTTTAAAGATGCCGATTCGACTAAGACGCTTGCCATTAGTTGGACGCCAAGATTGGACACTTTCCAGTATCACTTGGATGACAGTTTTACGAAACTAAGTCCTACCAAGCGCAATATTCTGTCAGTTGCTGCACGCATGTTTGACCCACTGGCCGAAAACTGCCAGCACGCGCGGTTCGAATTTAAACCGGCACAGTTTCATAACTGCCAGCCGGCAGTGTGCAAAACTAAACGGCGAGTAATGTGCCCACTGGAAGCAGCTAGTCAATACGGCAGAGAGACAGAGAACAATGCACTCGTCGCACTCGTACGCACAGCAAGATCGGAGACAAAGAGACCAAAGCAAAGAGCGACGACACATGCGCAGTGCAATGCATGGGTCGACAGAGGCTAGGCAGAGAGAGCGAGAGACAACGGCCGCTACACAGCGCACACATACAAGTGCATGGCTGACGTCACAGCGACGAGATGGAAAACATGCACACAGCACAAGCCGCGACGTCAGAGCAGTGCAGCAGAGATAGTAGCGGCAGAGAGCAAGGGACGGTAAGCCACCTGCGTCGAAGTACACGACAGACGAGAAGCAGGGGCGTAAGCAGCGCTGCCTAGAATCTCGTACCAGGCAAAATCGATCGACGCTGGGAAAAGACCCGTTGCATCGGCGCTCAAAATATGTGTGTCAAGGGCAAAGCAACAAACAGCGACGCTGGCAGAGGGAAAATTTTGGCAAGCAACGCGACAATTAATTGTCGCTGGGATCAGTGATTGTTCGGGATTGATATCGAGTGGACGCACAACGCTAAGACACAGTAACTATTCGCGACGGAACCAAGGACCAACAAGGGCCAACGCGGTGAGCTTTAAGTTTAATTGAAACTATAGTGACAGCTCACGTGCGGATAGGCGGCCGGTTATATATATTTTTATATATCTATATATATAGTGACATATGTAGATACATACGTACCTAAACCCATACACCACATACCACACTTATTATTTATGTTAAAGATTTCTTTCGCACAAAAAACTAATGTAAACACTATCAAAAAATCAAATGGTGACAATAACACCACAAAAAACTAATGTAAACACTATCAAAAAATCAAATGGTGACAATAACAATTCTGTCTTCCCACGAATGCATTAAATATCATAAACAATTCGCCAGAATCGTTATTCCCATCATTGAGGTTAAAACTGCTGAAATTAAACAAATCCTAGCCGAACTCTCTCAATCTCTTCAAGATCGAGATCTTTCTCTATTTACATAAGAGCTAAAAGCTCAATGAGTCCAAAGTCCAATTAATGAAAGCTCAAAACCGAGGTTTGCTTAACGTCATCAGAACATAGGATAAGTAGTCTAGTTTTGTACTCCGTAGTTTCGAGTTTATTGAATAAAGTTTTATATTTTTTTGATAAACTAAGTGTCGAAACATCTTATTGGCGCAGCCAGTAGGATATTGATAATAAATATCCTCGTAATAAGAAATCGTCCTTTTTTTTTTCAATCCATTGAAAAGAAATCCTTGTACGACCAAGGAATTTCTAGGATTCGAGCACGCGAATTTTCCGCGGCAAGGAAACGGTTAAAACATTACAATTTTGGAAAAAATATTATCTTGATATCCGCCAAAGAACCTAAGCGTGTGTGACTCAAAACCCAATTATCAGTCGTGGCCCATATTTAAATGTGCGACCGCCACCAAAGATAATTGCTATTACAAAGAAAAACCGCGCAAAACACCAAACAGTGTTCAACCAAAAAATAGATCCTCTGGACTATTTGAACAACTGTAAATAAAGAGCTTATTTCTGGGCTTTACACATCAATTTATTGATCCCTGTAAACGTAAGTCTCTTATAATTCAACAAAAGTGACAATTAAAACAAAAAGTGACAATTAAAATAAAAACCTGAAGTGACAATTGCCAACAAAATAAATTAAATCTACAACAACACCATGGCAACCAACCCACCAATGGAACTATCGGAAATACATCTAAAACAAGCACTTGGACAAATTCGACAAGTGCCAGTATTCGACGGAAAAACCGTGGAACTAACTGCATTCATAAGGAGGATTGATTTTATTATGCAGTTATATCCAACACAGGATGTGAGACAACATAGTGTCCTATTTGGAGCAATCGAGATGCAGACCACCGGATTCGCACAACGAGTGTCGCAGCTGACAGCAGCCACAACCTGGGGAGAGTTAAGGAGCGCCCTCATCGACGAATTTAAAACACAAACTCCGTATGAAGAACTTCTACGACGTCTCTATAATACCAACTTTAATAATAGTATCCGTAAGTTTGTTGAAGATCTTTTGTAAATCTTTTGTAATATCCAATAAGTTAATGTTAGAAAATCTGGTCCAGAACACTCTATTGTATACTAATGCAATGAATAATACTATTAAAGACGTTATTACAAAAAAATTACCGGACACAATTTTTATGACATTAGCACGATATGACATTACAACAGTTTCAAAATTAAAACAAGTAGCTCAACGCGAAGGATTGTACGAAAATGGTTGTAACGAACGTAATAACCAAAACAATGACAATTCCAAAATGAACAAAACACAAAGCAATTCAAGCACTGAAAACCGTGGAAAGGGAAATAACCAGAATTATTACCCTACTCCAAATTACTCAAATAACGCTAACCCAAATCATAAACCAAAAGAAAATGCTGAAGCATTACAAAAGGAATTCAAACAAAATCTTGATCAAGCTAGATCACAAAACCCAATGAATTACCAAACTCAGAGTCAAAGACCTCCCAATCCCTCTCATAAAAGACAGAGAGAAACTAGTGGCCACTCTAAGATGGAAACATCAGAAAATTTTCATCAAGGAGCCTCGGACAACGAAGAACCAATCCCTTCATCAGATTAGTTATGAATGGACAAAATTTTAACTGTGTAATTGACACAGGTTCATCCATAAATCTAATGAAAGAAAACTTTTTAAAATTTCCTATAAAACCTTGCCAATTGAACGTACAAACAATAAATGGTATTGTTCAATTAAAGAATTGTGTATCTTTTGCTCCTAGTAAACTATGCCCACCCATTAAATTTTTTACTTACACAATTTTTCTGACAGTTACGATATCTTACTAGGTAGAGAATATCGAGAATCCTGTGAAGCAAAAATTGACTACAAACAAAAAACAATTATTCTAAACGATCATCTATTTTCAATGAGATATGACCGTGAGAATTCTGTCAAGGACAAGACCGCATTTCAATGCCTTGATCCGCCCCAAACAAACGACATAGCAGTAAATTACGCTATCAATAATGAATTAAATGAAACAAATCAATTTCGATTAGAACATCTAAACGATGAAGAAAAATGCAAACTGACCAA
Source organism: Drosophila arawakana (assembly GCA_018151165.1). Lineage (NCBI taxonomy): Eukaryota > Metazoa > Arthropoda > Insecta > Diptera > Drosophilidae > Drosophila > Drosophila arawakana. The sequence continues at coordinate 150,022 of JAECWX010000711.1, read as the reverse complement.
AATTCTTTTTGAGTTTAGTGACATTCAGTACAAAGAAAGTGAAAATTTGACTTTTACCAGTACAATTAAGCATGTCATCCAAACTAAACACGAAGACCCAATCCAAAAGCGTCCATACAAGTATGCGCAAACATTCGACGAAGAAGTCGAAAAACAAATCAAAGAAATGATTGAACAAGGTATAATACGTAAATCAAAATCACCTTATTGCTCACCAATTTGTGATTGTGCCAAAGAAACGTGACGCATCAGGTAAAGAAAAATTCCGTATAGTTATTGACTATCGAAACTTGAATGAAATAACAATCGATGATAAATATCCTATCCCAGTCATGGATGATATACTAGACAAACTTGGAAAATGTCAGTATTTCACTACAATTGACTTAGCGAAAGGATTTCATCAGATACAAATGGACCCACAAAGTATACCAAAAACAGCTTTTTCAACTAAAAATGGACATTACGAATACACTCGAATGCCTTTTGGATTGAAAAACGCCCCAGCAACATTTCAACATTGTATGAACAATCTATTAGAAGATCTAATTTACAAAGATTGTTTAGTATACATGGATGATATAATAGTGTATTCCACTTCATTGGAAGAACATTTATTATCATTAAAAAGGGTATTTACAAAACTGCGCGAAGCCAATCTAAAATTGCAATTAGATAAATGCGAATTCATGAAAAAGGAAACTGAATTCCTAGGGCACATAATAACAACAGAAGGAATACAACCAAACCCAACTAAAATCTCTGCCATACAACATTTTCCAATACCAAAAACACCCAAAGAAATAAAATCGTTTTTAGGTCTTTGTGGTTATTACAGAAAATTCATTCCTAATTTTGCACACGTTGTAAAGCCAATGACTTTAAAATTAAAGAAAGGTGCAACTATAAATATAAAAGAACCAAATTACATTTCTGCTTTTGAAAAATTAAAAGTATTATAACATCCGATCCAATATTAGTTTATCCGAATTTCGAAAAACCATTTTGTCTTACAACTGATGCCAGTAACATAGCTATTGGAGCTGTTCTGTCTCAAAATCAAAAACCAATTTGTTTCACAAGTAGAACCCTAAACGAACATGAAATTAACTATGCAGCAATTGAAAAGGAACTTTTAGCCATCGTTTGGGCAACCAAATATTTCCGATCTTATCTCTACGGTAGAAAATTCGAGATTCTCAGTGACCACAAACCACTTGTTTGGCTTAATAATATTAAAGAACCAAATATGAAATTACAACGCTGGAAAATAAAATTAAATGAATTTGATTATCACATTAAATATGTACCAGGTAAAGAAAACTATGTTAATTTAGTTGAAATAATTAGTCCCAATAACATTACAAAAGTAATGAGATCAACTAAAAAACTAATAGACCTCCAGACATATGCCGAATTCAAAGAATTTATTATTAATACACACGAAAAGTTATTACATCCAGGAATAGAGAAAATGACACTATTATTTAAAGAAGAATATTATTACCCAGATTATCAAAACTTAATACAAAACATAATTAACGAACCCGAAGTTTGTAATATAGCAAAAACAGAACACAGAAACACTAAGTTAGCTTTTGAATTAACTCCAGAAATCCATAATCCAAGAGAAAAATATGTCATTGATTTTTATATGGTAGACAATAAACAATTTCTGTCTTGTATAGACTTATATTCCAAATACGCAACTTTAATAGAAGTAAATGGTCGAGATTGGTTAGAAGCCAAAAGAGCTCTTTTAAAAGTATTTAATGACATGGGTAAACCAATAGAAATAAAAGCAGATAAAGACTCAGCTTTCTTGTGCACCGCACTACAAATGTGGTTAAAGTTAGAAGACGTAAATATATCCATCACAACTAGCAAAAACGGTATTTCCGACATAGAAAGATTCCATAAAACAGTAAATGAAAAATTAAGAATTGTTAATTCTGACAATAACCATGAAAACAAATTAACCAGATTTGAACTAATACTTTACACTTATAACCATAAAACCAAACATAATTCAACTGGTAGAACACCAGCAGACATTTTTATTTACGCAGGAACACCTGAGTATGATACACAGCTAAATAAGAAAAGACAAATAGAAAGACTTAATGAAAAAAGAACCGAATTTGAAATAGATACTAGATATAGGGAATCACCTTTAGTAAGATCTAAATCCACAAACCCATTTAAACAAACAGGAAATATAACACAAATAGATGAAAAACATTATGAAGAAGTAAACAGAGGTAGAAAAATAACACACTATAAATCAAAATATAAAAGAAAGAATGTAACTAATAAAAGTAAATATGATAATTCCAGATCAACTAATAACCCGAATCAAGATGATAACCCCTCATAATTTAACAACTATAATTATAACACTCATGCTACTCAACTTTGTATCAATTTACCTATAAAATACGAATACCACTATTTAACTATTAATATAACAAAAACTGAAGAAACTTATAATAATTTAATGAAACAAACAAAAGAATTTGAACCATTAGTAAAAATACAGTACTTAACAGAAAAACTGGACAGAGAAATGAACGGCTTAAGACTAGTAAAACGAAATAAAAGAGGAATTGTAAATTTCATGGGCACATTTTATAAATACCTTTTCGGTACTTTAGATCAAGAAGACAAAGAAGAATTACAATCAAAAATAGATAACCTTTCAGAAAATAGTGTTCAAGCCAATGAACTAAATGAAGTAATAAAAGCTGTTAACAAAGGAATAGAAGTAATGAACAGCCTAAGTATCACACATAAGAGCAACGACTCGAATTACTAATTTTCAACCTACAAGAATTCACAGAATATGTCGAAGACATTGAGTTAGGTATGCAATTAACCAGGCTTGGTATATTCAACCCTAAATTACTAAAATATGACTCACTAAAATATTTAAACGTTGAAAAAATAATAAATATTAAAACATCAACTTGGCTAAAAACAACTACTAACGAAATTTTAATTATTTCCCATATTCCACGCGAAATTATAAATACTGCACTATACGACATTATTCCATACCCTGACGAAAACAGAAACATTTTGACAGAAACTATACATGACACTTACTACTTACAGAACAACAAAGCATTCACAGCAACCAATAAAAATCTAGTTATGAACAAATGTATTACTGGAATATTAAAGCAAGATAAAACAGAATGTAGATATTCAACATCCCTTTAAAATTATGAAATTAAGTATGTAAAACCAAACATTATGTTAACATGGAACTTACCGAAAACTGTACTAAACCAAAATTGTATCAACCAAGAAATTATTATCGAAGGAAACAATATGATAAAAGCTATAAATTGTTCAATCCAATTAGATGAAATTCAAATAACTAATACTATGCTAGATTACACACAAACAGTCTACATAAATAATAATATAACCAAACTAGAACCATTGTCATATGTCCAAACTAAAGAAATAATCCAACAACAAACAAAATTGTACAACACATTCCAAATTATAACTTTAACAACTTTATCAATTATTTTAATAGTACTTATATTATACATTATCTTTAAATATAAAAATATTCCACAAAAAATTATTGTTAATTATAAGAACAAAAAAGAATCAACCCCAAACATACAATCAAATATTCAAAATAATACAGAATTATATCCAAATGTAACTGAAAACGATATCGAAGAAATTGTAATAGATCCAACACTATATCCAAAATTAACCGCCTGAGGACAGGCTCATTTCTTAAGGATGGGGAAGTGACATATGTAGATACATACGTACCTAAACCCATACACCACATACCACACTTATTATTTATGTTAAAGATTTCTTTCGCACAAAAAACTAATGTAAACACTATCAAAAAATCATATGGTGACAATAACACCACAAAAAACTAATGTAAACACTATCAAAAAATCAAATGGTGACAATAACAATTCTGGCTTCCCACGAATGCATTAAATATCATAAGCAATTCGCCAGAATCGTTATTCCCATCATTGGGGTTAAAACTGCTGACGTTAAACAAATCCTAGCCGAACTCTCTCAATCTCTTCAAGATCGAGATCTTTCTCTATTTGCATAAGAGCTAAAAGCTCAATGAGTCCAAAGTCCAATTAATGAAAGCTCAAAACCGAGGTTTGCTTAACGTCATCAGAACATAGGATAAGTAGTCTAGTTTTGTACTCCGTAGTTTCGAGTTTATTGAATAAAGTTTTATATTTTTTGATAAACTAAGTGTCGAAACATCTTACTATATACACTTGCTCTCATATCTCTGCGTACACTTGAAAAAAAAATACTTTTTTTAAGTTTGACCCTTAATAGCGCTCGAAAGAAATAAGATATTGGACTTATTCTTTTTATATTTGATTATTTAAACCTTTTACTTAATACATATTAACACATTATTTCAACAAATAAAACCCAAAGCTTAATATAATTAATAATAATAAAAAACATAACGAAAAATAGTCTTTCCAAAAGTCTGCGTACACACAAAATATAATATAAAAAATTCTGCGTACAACGCTTTTCCAAAGAATTTTAATATTTTGTTGGATAGCCTTTTCTCTTTAGAACCTCCGCTAGTCGTCTTGGCATTGAATCCACAAGCTTTCTGGTATCCTCAGCGGTTATTTTGGACCATTCCTCCATAATAACATCCTTCAGCATTTTTTTCGACGTAATGGTGTGCTGCCTTATCCTGCGCTCAAGCAAATCCCACAGATGTTCTATGGGATTCAGGTCAGGAGATTGGGGTGGCGTGGGCAACTGTTTTTTAACGTTGTAGAGCAGCCAGAGCTTTACATTGTGAGCCGTATGCTTAGGATCATTGTCTTGTTGGAAATAATAATCACTTTCAATCCCTAACTATTCGGCACTCTGTTTCAAATTCGATTCCAAGATTTGTATATAGTCCTTGTGATCCATCGTTGACTCTATAAACGTCAAATTCCCAACGCCACTAGCCGCTATTGACCCCCACACCATTACTCCACCTCCACCATGTTTCACCGTAGGAACCAAATTTTCCTTTTCGAAGGCTGTTCCTCTTTTTCTCCATACCAGCTTCTTTCCTTTTATGCCGAATATGCAGAACTTGCTCTTATCCGAAAAAATAACTTTATTCCAGAAGCTAACAGGCTTGGAAATGTGCTCATTTGCGAAGTCCATACGTTTTTTTTTGTTAACTTTTGATATATGGGGCTTCCTACGGGCAACTCTGCCATTATAGTCCGCCTTCTTCCAAATTCGCCGAACAGTTTGATCCGAGACTGTTTTCTTGAATCTTTCGGCCACTTCAAGACGGCCTTGGTGGGCGGTAATCCTTGGATTTGGAGGCACCAGTTGAACCACACGCTTTTTTTCCCTATCTGTTAAAATAGATGGACGACCAGATCGGGGCTTCGATAAGATGGAGCCCGTTGAAACATAGTTGTCATATACTCTCTGACATGAGGAATGACTTCTGTCAACTAATCGGCCGATTTCTCGCCAGGATTTGCCCTCCAAACGGAATTTTAAAATTAATTTTCGCACTTCAACGCAAATCTCTTTTCCTTTCGTGTCCATGATGCAACGCGTGTCAAATTTTAAAAAAATGTGTTTGAAAATTAACAAGAAAACCAAATATAGAATGAAGAATAGATAGAAGACGATGAAAAAGTTAACGGTAATCGCAAATTCCCACATTGTACGCAGAGTTTTTTGTGTGTACGCAGACTTTTGGAAAGACTATTTTGTCGTAATGTTTTTTATTATTAATTATTTTAAGCTTTTGGTTTTATTTGTTGAAAAAATATTTTAATATGTATTAAGTAAAAGGTTTAAATAATCAAATATAAAAAGAATAAGTCCAATATCTTATTTCTTTCGAGCGCTATTAAGGGTCAAACTTAAAAAAAGTATTTTTTTTCAAGTGTACGCAGAGATATGAGAGCAAGTGTATATGCCCACATAGAGAGTAACAAATAAAACAAAAATAAAACAAATAATACAAATTTATGTTAAATTTTATTTTCTGTTCAATATGTAAGTTTCTGTTCAAAATACAAATTTATGTTAAATTTTATTTTTTGTTCATAATGTAAATTTTCGTTTAATATACAAATTTATATTCAATTTTATTTTCTTTCCTAAATTTAAATTTTTTAAAATACAAATTTATGTTAAATTTTATTTTCTGATCAAAATGTAAAATTCTGTTCAAAATACAAATTTATGTTAAATTTTATGTAATCTTCAAAATGTAAATTTTTGTTCAAAAAACAAATTTATGTTTAATTAAATGTTCTATTCAAAATGTAAATTTTAGTTCAAAATACAAATTTATGTTAAATTTTATTTTCTGTTCAATATGTAACTTTCTGTTCAAAATACAAATTTATGTTAAATTTTATTTTTTGTTCAAAATATAAATTTTTTAAAATACAAATTTATGTTAAATTTTATTTTCAGTTTAAAATATAAATTTCTGTACAAAATACATATTTATGTTAAATTCCATTTTCTGTTCAAAATGTAAGTTTCTGTTCTGTGACGCCCCATAAATGAGCGCACAGCTCTAGCGTACTGCGCGAGAGACAACGGCCGCTACACAGCGCACACATACAAGTGCATGGCTGACGTCACAGCGACGAGATGGAAAACATGCACACAGCACAAGCCGCGACGTCAGAGCAGTGCATTTTACAGAGATAGTAAAAAAGGGGGGACCCCCTCCTTGTTTGTTTTGGGGTGGGAAAAAAAAAAAAGGACAGAAGAAAAGAAAAGGGGGAGGGAAAGCCGGCTCTATTTAATTTTTTAAAAAAAAAAAATAAACCGGGGAAAAAAAAGCCCTTTTTTAACCCCGATTTAAAAATTTTAATAAAAAGGAAAAAAAAAAAAAAAGGGGGGGGGGGGGAAAATAATTTTTTGGGGGTTGGGGGGGTTTTTTTTTTTTGGTAAAAAAAGGGGGGAAAAACAAAAAAAAAAAAAAATAAATTTTATGGAAGGAAAAAAAGGGGAAAAAAAAAAAACACGCAAATTTAAATACCCCCCCCACCAAAAAAAAAAAAAAAAAAAAAAAAAAAAAAAAAAAAAAAAAAGGGAACGAGGGGGGTTTTTTTTTTTTTTAAAAAAAAATTATAAGCTCCCTTGGGGGGAGGGGGGGCGTTTTATATTTTTTTATATATATAATAAGATGTTTCGACGATTAGCTTATTAAAAAAAATATAAACTTTATTTAACAAACTCGAAACTTCGGAGTACAAAACTAGACTGCTTATCCTATGTTCTGATGACGTTAAGCAAACCTCGGTTTGCAGCTTTCATTTATTGGACTTTGGACTCTTTGAGCTTTTAGCTCTTATATAAACAGAGAAAGATCTCGATCTTGAAGAGATTGAGAGTGTTCGGCTAGGATTTGTTTAACGTCAGCAGTTTTAACCCCAATGATGGGAATAACGATTCTGGCAATTGTTTATGATATTTAATGCATTCGTGGGAAGCCAGAATTGTTATTGTCACCATTTGATTTTTTCGAAAGTGTTTACATTAAGTTCTTGTGGTGTTATTGTCACCATTTGATTTTCTGAGAGTGTTTACATTAATCTTTGGTGCGAAAGAAATCTTTGACATAAATAATAAGTGTTGTGTATGTGGTGTATGTGGTGTATGTGGTGTATGGGTTTAGGTACGTATGTATCTACATATGTCACTTCCCCATCCTTAAGAAATGAGCCTGTCCTCAGGCGGTTAATTTTGGATATAGTGTTGGATCTATTACAATTTCTTCGATATCGTTTTCAATTACATTTGGATATATTTCTGTATCATTTTGAATATTTGATTGTATGTTTGGGGTTAATTCTTTTTTATTCTTATAATTAACAATAATTTTTCTTGGGATATTTTTATATTTAAAGATAATGTATAATATAAGTATGATTAAAATAATTGTTAAAGTTGTTATAGTTATAATTTGGAACGTGTTGTACAATTTTGTTTGTTGTTGGATAATTTCTTTGGTTTGGACATATGACAATGGTTCTAGTTTGGTTATATTATTATTTATGTAGACTGTTTGTGTGTAATCTAACATAGTATTAGTTATTTGAATTTCATCTAATTGGATTGAACAGTTTATAGCTTTTATCATATTGTTTCCTTCAATAATAATTTCTCGGTTGATACAATTTTGGTTTAATACAATTTTTGGTAAGTTCCATGTTAACATAATGTTTGGTTCTACATACTTGATTTCATAATTTTTATGGGATTTTGAATATCTACATTCTGTTTTATCTTGCTTTAATATTCCAGTAATACATTTGTTCATAACTATATTTTTATTGGTTGCTGTGAATGCTTTGTTGTTTTGTAAGTAGTAAGTGTCATGTATAGTTTCGGTCAAAATGTCTTTGTTTTCGTCAGGGTATGGAATAATGTCGTATAGTGCAGTATTTATAATTTCGCGTGGAATATGGGAAATAATTAAAATTTCGTTAGTAGTTGTTTTTAGCCAAGTTGATGTTTTAATATTTATTATTTTTTCAACGTTTAAATGTTTTAGTGATTCATATTTTAGTAATTTAGGGTTGAATATACCAAGCCTGGTTAATTGCATACCTAACTCAATGTCTTCGACATATTCTGTGAATTCTTGTAAGTTAAAAATTAGTAATTCGAGTCGTTGCTCTGCCTTATGTGTCATACTTAGTTTGTTCATTACTTCTATTCCTTTGTTAACAGCTTTTATTACTTCATTTAGTTCATTGACTTGAACACTATTTTCTGAAAGATTATCTATTTTTGATTGTAATTCTTCTTTGTCTTCTTGATCTAAAGTTCCGAAAAGGTATTTATAAAATGTGCCCATGAAATTTACAAGTCCTCTTTTATTTCGTTTTACTAGTCTTAAACCGTTCATTTCTCTGTCCAGTTTTTCTGTTAAGTACTGTATTTTTACTAATGGTTCAAATTCTTTTGTTTGTTCCATTAAATTATTATAAGTTTCTTCAGTTTTTGTTATATTAATTGTTAAATAGTGGTATTCGTATTTTATAGGTAAATTGATTGTTCCTGTTTGAAATATAAGATATCCGTTTTTGGAGTTAATTGGGTTGATTTCCAAATTTTGACCTTTTATTGGGCATACAAAGTTGAGTAGCATGAGTGTTATAATTATAGCTGTTAAATTATGATGGGTTATCATCTTGATTCGGGTTATTAGTTGATCTGGAATTATCATATTTACTTTCATTAGTTACTTTCTTTCTTTTATATTTTGATTTATAGTGTGTTATTTTTCTACCTCTGTTTACTTCTTCATAATGTTTTTCATCTATTTGTGTTATGTTTCCTGTTTGTTTAAATGGGTTTGTGGATTTAGATTTTACTAAAGGTGATTCCCTATATCTAGTATCTATTTCAAATTCGGTTCTTTTTTCATTAAGTCTTTCTATTTGCCTTTTCTTATTTAGCTGTGTATCATACTCAGGTGTTCCTGCATAAATGAAAATGTCTGCTGGTGTTCTACCAGTTGAATTATGTTTGGTTTTATGGTTATAAGTGTAAAGTATTACTTCAAATTTGGTTAATTTGTTTTCTTGGTTAGTATCAGAATTAACAATTCTTAATTTTTCATTTATTGTTTTATGGAATCTTTCTATGTCGGATATACCGTTTTTGCTAGTTGTGATGGATATATTTACGTCTTCTGATTTTAACCACATTTGTAGTGCGGAGCACAAGAAAGCTGAGTCTTTGTCTGCTTTTATTTCTATTGGTTTGCCCATGTCATTAAATACTTTTAAAAGAGCTCTTTTGGCTTCTAGCCAATCTCGACCATTTACTTCTATTAAAGTTGCGTATTTGGAATATAAATCTATACAAGATAGAAATTGTTTTTTGTCTACCATATAAAAATCAATGACATATTTTTCTCTTGGATTATGGATTTCTGGAGTTAATTCAAAAGCTAACTTAGTGTTTCTATGTTCTGTTTTTGCTATATTACAAACTTTGCATTCGTTAATTATGTTTTGTATTAAGTTTTGATAATCTGGATAATAATATTTTTCTTTAAACAATAATGTCATTTTCTCTATTCCTGGATGTAATAACTTTTCGTGTGTGTTAATAATAAATTCTTTGAATTCGGCATATGTCTGGAGGTCTATTAGTTTGTTAGTTGATCTCATTACTTTTGTAATGTTATTGGGACTAATTATTTCAACGAAAGCATTCTGAAATGTAAGAAAGTCGGCTTCGTTGCTGAAGTATATAACACTATTTTTTGAACATAAGTATTCTTTAATTAATTCTTTTGCATGGTTATGTGTCATTTCGACATAATTTATTAAGATTTTTGTTTTATGAAAGTAATTAATAACGTTTGCGTTATTTGAGTTACTTTTTACAAATTCTATTTGTCTTTTAAAATAATTGATTGGTCTTTCTGTGATTGAAATGTAATATTGGTTATCTTCTTGAGCGCTGTGGATTGTTGCTACTGTTACATCGGAAGTTTCTCCTAACAGGTTTTCTTCAATTTTAATTCTAGACAAAGCATCTGCAACATAGTTTTCTTTACCTGGTACATATTTAATGTGATAATCAAATTCATTTAATTTTATTTTCCAGCGTTGTAATTTCATATTTGGTTCTTTAATATTATTAAGCCAAACAAGTGGTTTGTGGTCACTGAGAATCTCGAATTTTCTACCGTAGAGATAAGATCGGAAATATTTGGTTGCCCAAACGATGGCTAAAAGTTCCTTTTCAATTGCTGCATAGTTAATTTCATGTTCGTTTAGGGTTCTACTTGCGAAACAAATTGGTTTTTGATTTTGAGACAAAACAGCTTCAATAGCTATGTTACTGGCATCAGTTGTAAGACAAAATGGTTTTTCGAAATTTGGATAAACTAATATTGGATCGGATGTTATAAGTACTTTTAATTTTTCAAAAGCAGAAATGTAATTTGGTTCTTTTATGTTTATAGTTGCACCTTTCTTTAATTTTGAAGTCATTGGCTTTACAACGTGTGCAAAATTAGGAATGAATTTTCTGTAATAACCACAAAGACCTAAAAACGATTTTATTTCTTTGGGTGTTTTTGGTATGGGAAAATGTTGTATGGCAGAAATTTTAGTTGGGTTTGGTTGTATTCCTTCTGTTGTTATTATGTGACCTAGGAATTCAGTTTCCTTTTTCATGAATTCGCATTTATCTAATTGCAATTTTAGATTGGCTTCGCGCAGTTTTGTAAATACCCTTTTTAATGATAATAAATGTTCTTCCAATGAAGTGGAATACACTATTATATCATCCATGTATACTAAACAATCTTTGTAAATTAGATCTTCTAATAGATTGTTCATGCAACGTTGAAATGTTGCTGGGGCGTTTTTCAATCCAAAAGGCATTCGAGTGTATTCGTAATGTCCATTTTTAGTTGAAAAAGCTGTTTTTGGTATACTTTGTGGGTCCATTTGTATCTGATGAAATCCTTTCGCTAAGTCAATTGTAGTGAAATACTGACATTTTCCAAGTTTGTCTAGTATATCATCCATGACTGGGATAGGATATTTATCATCGATTGTTATTTCATTTAAGTTTCGATAGTCAATAACTATACGGAACTTTTCTTTACCCGATGCGTCACGTTTCTTTGGCACAATCCAAATTGGTGAGCAATAAGGTGATTTTGATTTACGTATTATACCTTGTTCAATCATTTCTTTGATTTGTTTTTCGACTTCTTCGTCGAATGTTTGCGCATACTTGTATGGACGCTTTTGGATTGGGTCTTCGTGTTTAGTTTGGATGACATGCTTAATTGTACTGGTGAAAGTCAAATTTTCACTTTCTTTGTACTGAATGTCACTAAACTCGAAAAGAATTTTGGTTAGTTTACATTTTTCTTCATCGTTTAGATGTTCTAATCGAAATTGATTTGTTTCATTTAATTCATTGTTGATAGCATAATTTATTGCTATGTCTTTTGTTTGGGGCGGATCAAGGCATTGAAATGCGGTCTTGTCCTTGACAGAATTCTCACGGTCATATCTCATTGAGAATAGATGATCGTTTAGAATAACTGTTTTTTGTTTATAATCAATTTTTGCTTCACAAGATTCCAGATATTCTCTACCTAATAAGATATCGTATTTATCAGAAAAGTTGTGTAGGTAAAATGTTTGATGGGTAGGGCAAAGTTTACTAGGGGCAAAAGATACACAATTCTTTAATTGAACAATACCATTTATTGTTTGTACGTTCAATTGACAAGTTTTTGTAGGAAATTTTAAAAAGTTTTCTTTAATTAGATTTATGGATGAACCTGTGTCAATTACACAGTTAAAATTTTGTCCATTCATAATTAATCTGATGAAGGGATTGGTTCTTCGTTGTCCGAGGCTTCTTGATGAAAATTTTCTGATGTGTCCATTTTAGAATGGCCACTAGTTTCTCTCTGTCTTTTATGAGAATGATTGGGAGGTCTTTGACTCTGATTTTGGTAATTCATTGGGTTTTGTGATCTAGCTTGATCGAGGTTTTGTTTGAATTCTTTATGTAATGCCTCAGCATTTTCTTTTGGTTTATTATTTGAGTTAGCGTTATTTGAATAATTTGGAGTAGGGTAATAATTCTGATTACTTCCCTTTCCACGGTTTTCAGTGCTTTGTGTTTTATTTGTCTTAGAATTGTCATTGCTTTGGTTATTACGTTCGTTATAACCATTTTCGTACAATCCTTCGCGTTGAGCTACTTGTTTTAATTTTGAGACTGTTGTAATGTCATATCGTGCTAATGTCATAAAAATTCGGTCCGGTAATTTTTTGGTAATAACGTCTTTAATAGTATTATTCATTGCATTAGTGTACAATAGAGTGTTCTGGACCTGATTCTCTAACATTAACTTATTAGATATTACAAAGGATTTATACTCTAGATCTTCAACAAACTTACGGATACTATTATTAAAGTTGGTGTTATAGAGACGTCGTAGAAGCTCTTCATAAGGGGTCTGTGTTTTGAATTCGTCGATGAGGGCGCTCCTCAACTCTCCCCAGGTTGTGGCTGCTGTCAGCTGCGACACTCGTTGTGCGGATCCGGTGGTCTGCATCTCGATTGCTCCGAATAGGACACTATGTTGTCTCACATCCTGTGTTGGATATAACTGCATGATGAAATCAATCCTCCTTATGAATGCAGTTAGTTCCACGGTTTTTCCGTCGAACACTGGCACTTGTCGAATTTGTTCAAGCGCTTGTTTCAGATGTATTTCTGATAGTTCCATTGGTGGGTTGGTTGCCATGGTGTTGTTGTAGATTTGTTTTATTTGTTGGCAATTGTCACTTCAGGTTTTTGTTTAACTGTCACTTTTTGTTTTAATTGTCACTTTTGTTGAATTGTTTTGTTGAATTATAAGAGACTTACGTTTACAGGGATCAATAAATTGATGTGTAAAGCCCAGATATAAGCTCTTTAATTACAGTTGTTCAAATAGTCCAGAGGATCTATTTTTTGGTTGAACACTGTTTGGTGTTTTGCGCGGTTTTTCTTTTAATAGCAATTATCTTTGGTGGCGGTCGCACATTTAAATATGGGCCACGACTGATAATTGGGTTATGAGTCACACACGCTTAGGTTCTTTGGCGGATATTAAGATAATAGTCTTTTCCAAAATTGTAATGTTTTAACCGTTTCCTTGCCGCGGAAAATTCGCGAGCTCAAATCCTAGAAATTCCTTGGTCGTACAAGGATTCCTTTTCAATGGATTGAAAATAAAGGACGATTACTTTATTACGAGGATATTTATTATCAATATCCTACCGGCTGCGCCAATAAGATGTTTCGACGATTAGCTTATTAAAAAAAATATAAACTTTATTTAACAAACTCGAAACTTCGGAGTACAAAACTAGACTACTTATCCTATGTTCTGATGACGTTAAGCAAACCTCGGTTTGCAGCTTTCATTTATTGGACTTTGGACTCTTTGAGCTTTTAGCTCTTATATAAACAGAGAAAGATCTCGATCTTGAAGAGATTGAGAGTGTTCGGCTAGGATTTGTTTAACGTCAGCAGTTTTAACCCCAATGATGGGAATAACGATTCTGGCAATTGTTTATGATATTTAATGCATTCGTGGGAAGCCAGAATTGTTATTGTCACCATTTGATTTTTTCGAAAGTGTTTACATTAAGTTCTTGTGGTGTTATTTTTTCCCTTTTTTTTTTTGAGAGGGTTTTTATTTAATTTTTGGTGCGAAAAAAATCTTTGACATAAATAATAAGTGTTGTGTATGTGGTGTATGTGGTGTATGTGGTGTATGGGTTTAGGTACGTATGTATCTACATATGTCACTATATATAATACATATATATGCCCACATAGAGAGTAACAAATAAAACGCAAAGAAAACATAAGACAAAAGGTGGGGCGTGACATAAGTGGTAGTGGGCATTCCTCCCTAGTGTGCCGAGTGATCCGCACAGTGCATACACAAGCAACTCCGCGCCGACGACTACCACGGCCTCGTCTGGTAGTCCTCGTGGTGGTGTGTGCTGGTGGTGATGATCCGGATTTTCCCCAATAGTAGTAACCTATACTCTGCTATTGGATGAAAGCTGTGATTCACCTTACGCATCGCGTTCACCCGAGCTGTTGCTCATCTCTGTTGGTTTCCCTGTGCAGTGCATACACGAACAACTCCGCGTCGACGACTACCAAGACCTCGTCTGGTAGTCCTCGTGGCGGTGTTGGCTGGTGTTGATGATCCGGATTTTCCCCAATAGTAGTAGCCTGTACTCTCCTATTGGATAAAAGCTATGATCCATCGTACGCATCGCGTTCGCTCGAGCTCATCTCCGTCGGCTTCCCTGCGCTGCGTCGCTCCCGACGACGACGCAGCTTAAGCGGACTCCTACATAAGCGATACGACAGGGTCCTAAGGGGACAGTCGTTAGCAAGCACTCGAGGAGTCAACATTAGCAAGTAGCAGCAGAGCAAGAACGACAACGCAACCAGCAAGGATTATCATCAGGATCATTTTAAGGATTATTACACGGGATTATCACATGGAATACCACAAGGATTGGTACCAGGAATACAACAAGGACTAATACTAACAACCGAGCAGTATAAAAACCATTGGTGTGTGCAATGGATATCCTACCGCCGTAAGAGCGAGCTACAAGCGGTCTTGAAGGAGTTCGGCCGGAATCCAGAAGGCTCCGTGGAAGAATTGCGGAGCGGTCTCGCTGCTTTCGCAAGTCATCCGGAATCACCCAAGGAAGCCGTGCAGAGGCTCGCCGAGCTGGAGCTTACCCTCGGAGCGAGTCCAACGCCGGAAAATAAACCCAGGTCCCGAGATGTATCCCCGGCACCGGGAGAAGGATTAGTTTTACCAGGGACGAGCCACGCTGCCACCGCAAGTAAGGGCTCACACATCAGCGGACGTTACGGATTTCTGTGTCCACACTGAGCAGCAATGATTCTACGAGTATTCGCGACGATCACTCTCGCAGCACCGGTCCACAAAACGAACGTAGTCTGCAACTCGGTTTTGTGGATCGACTTCGGTAATGGGGAGTCTTCTTTGACGGAGGAGCGTTGTGTTACATCGAACATCGGAGGATATGTTAGCCATCTATCAAATTGATACGCATGGGCAATCACGACTTTCGAGGACGTGAAGGCTCGAGAAGCCTCGTGCTCTAAGAGCAGCATGGAGCATCGGCGTTCGGAGAGGACTACAAAGCCAAGCAGCAGTGCAGAGGCGAACAATCAGCGGATACAAGAAGCGGAGGAATGCATTGACATACGTCGCGATTGTAGAAACTGCGGCCAAGTGGGACACTTTAGCCGAGAATGCCAAAATGCTCGTCTGAACTTTTGCTGGGATTGTGGACGACGAGGTGTCCGGACATTGGATTGTTGTCGAAGTCAGACATCGGGAAACGAAGCGCGCTCCCAGCTGCCGGGCGAACGGCTGAAGACAGCGCAACCAACACGCCACTAACAACAACAATGAGATTCGAGCTAGGGAGAATCGTGGCTACCGTTCGGATTGAGGACCAGGCCTTGGTAGCTACGATTGACACAGGGGCAACGAGGAGCTTCATGAGCGCAAAAGTGGCACAACGCATCGCTACTTCGTCCAATAGACGCACTGTCCGGAGCAGGATATGTTTGGCTGATGGATCGAGAAGAGAAGTGACGGAAGCACTAATGGTTCGTGTGCGACACAGCGACACTCGACCCTACCAGTGCTGGTGCTACCAACAATCATCCACGAAGTAATATTGGGAATAGATTTCTGGTGCGGAATAGAGATGGGGACCAGGTACCGGACACGGAACGCGAGTGGGTGGATGACTTTTTGCGAAGTGAATTGGCCAAGTTTGACAAAGTCACTGGAGTTAACCACATCGCAGAACATCGGATCGTGTTGAGGGACAACCGCCCCATCAAGCAACGGTATTACCCGAAGAATCCAGCCATGCAACGGATAATCGATGATCAGGTGGACGAGTTGCTTCGGGACGGACAGATAGAGCCTTCAAGAAGCCCACACAGTGCTCCCATAGTGCTGGTGGGAAAGAAGACCGGAGAGGTGCGGATGTGCATCGATTATCGGCAGCTTAATGCGCAGTCTATTCCGGATGCGTACCCACTACCAAGGATCAACCATATCCTAGAGAAGCTTCGGATCGCGAAATACATCACAACGCTGGACCTGAAGAACGGGTATTGGCAAATATCCATAGTGAAGGATAGTAGGGAGTGCACGGCGTTCACCGTTCCCGGCCGGGGCCTGTACCACTGGAATGTGATTCCGCATTCCGCACCCGCAACCTTTCAGCGTGCTTTGGATGGAGTTATTGGTCCCGAGATGGAGCCGTATGCGTTTGCATACTTGGACGATATAATCGTCATCGGGGCTACGCTGGAGCAACATGCCGAAAACTAGCGAGAGGTGTTCAGACGACTGCGTGACGCAAGGCTCAACCGAGACAAGTGCTGCTTCTTACAAAAAAAGCCTTGTTTACTTGGGACACGTCGTCAGTGAAGATGGAATTCACACCGAACCGTCAAAGATCGAAGCGATCGAGGAGTTGCTGCCACCAACCAATGTGAAGGAGCTTCGCCGATGAATGGGTATCGCATCATGGTATCGCCGATTCGTACCCAACTTCACAAGCATTGTGCAGCCAATATCCAAGTTGCTGCGTAAAAATCAGAAGTGGACATGGGATGCAGCCAGCAGGAGGCGTTTGACGAATTGAAGGCCCGACTCACCAAGGCACCAGTGCACGCATGTCCGGACTTTACGGAGCGCTTCGTCAGGGCTTACGCTCCATCTAGACAACCGCTGGAGACACTACAGCAGCTGACCGAGGAACACGTGCAGTGCAAGTGGATGAACCGGATGAGAGAAGCCATACAGAAGGAACCGGAGAAGTACCCTGACTACGTGCAAGAGGAAGGGCAGCTTTACCGACGATCTAACCGAAGCACTGACGACGAAGAATGCGTGCCTTGGAAACTCTGCATGGGGAAAGAATTGCGGAAAAGGGTCTTGAAGGAATGCCACGATCAACCATCCGCCGGACATCAAGGAATTAGGAAGACTACGAAAAGAGTCTTGCAGAGATACTTTTGGCCAGGGCTATTTCGGGATGTGGCCAAGTACGTGCGAAACTGCGAAACATGCCAGAAGTTCAACGTCAGTCAGCTGAAACCACCAGGACAGATGCGCACGAGAGATGTCCAGGAGCCATTCGAGCTACTCTGCGCGGATTTCGTGGGACCACTGCCTAGATCGAAGCAAAGCCATACAATGCTTCTAGTCTTTTTCGACCACTTCAGCAAATCGGTGGAACTGGTCCCTTTGAGGAAGAAGGGAGCGCATCTTGGCTCGGTTCGGCGTACCTCAGACGTTTGTATGCGACAACGCAACCCAGTTAGTCGGGAGTTCAAGTCCTTCTGCAAACGAATGGGAATGGAGCTGCAGCATACCGCACTATCCATCAAGACGATGATAGCGCAATATCTCGATGGTGAGCAAAGCAACTGGGATGCTTTGTTACCGGAGCTAAGCTTAGCAATTAACTCCAGCACATCAGATAGTAGTGGATATAGTCCGGCATACTTGGTGCAAGGACGCGAGCCTAGGCTGCCAAAATCACTGTACAACGAGGTTAACCCCGGACCCACTTGTGAAGGAAGAACACCGAAGGATAAGGCGAAGCACTTGCGGAAAATTTTTAGGATGGCGAAGCGGAACCTCCAGCAAGCCGCTCAGGTCCAAAGTCGTCACTACAATCTGCGCCGACGGGAATGGAGACCGGTGTTGAAGGATTTGGTGCTGCTGCGACAACATCATCTGTCAAAAGCTGCTGATGGATTTGCCGCTAAGCTCGTGCCTCGTTACGATGGGCCATTCCGGGTTGTGAAAATTGTTTCCCCAACAATCGTATGCATACAGAGCGTCACGACTAAAGAGCGTCGGGTAGCGAGCATAACAGACCTTAAATCGTACCATGGGAAATCACCAGATCAATCGGACGATTTCCAACCCGATTATGAGTCCAGTTAAACTAACCCAGATCGTTCGCCAGCCCAGATCCTATCCGCACGCTAGGAAGTACTCCTCACAGTCCATAAACACGTAACTATAATCATCTCCGTTTACAGATCAATATGACGCCCACCCCGAAGAGGAAGAGCCCGACGTCAACCTTGGCTGGTTCGCCAAGCACCCGTCACCCGAGAGCGCAGGCCGAACAGGTCGCCGCATCCGTCCCTCGAGTAATGGACGTTTGCCTCGGAGTGACGGGTACCCCACCACGGAGTCTACGGCAGGAGACGATCGACCGGGTGCGTTTCCGGCGGACCTGTGGTTCAACGTGAGCATCAATTGTTCGGCCCAGGTCACCGTCACGCCTCACCACCCGGAAGAAAAGGGGGGTGTGACGCCCCATAAATGAGCGCACAGCTCTAGCGTACTGGCCGAAAACTGCCAGTACGCATGGTTCGAATTTAAACGGGCACAGTCCCATAACTGCCAGCCGGCAGTGTGCAAAACTAAACAGCGAGTAATGTTCCTACTGGAAGCAGACAGTCAATACGGCAGCGAGACAGAGAACAATGCACACTTGTCGCACTCGTACGCACAGCAAGATCGGAGACAAAGAGACGAAAGCAAAGAGCGACGACACATGCGCAGTGCAATGCATGGATCGACAGAGGCTAGGCAGAGAGAGCGAGAGACAACGGCCGCTACACAGCGCACACATACAAGTGCATGGCTGACGTCACAGCGACGAGATGGAAAACATGCACACAGCACAAGCCGCGACGTCAGAGCAGTGCAGCAGAGATAGTAGCGGCAGAGAGCAAGGGACGGCAAGCCACCTGCGTCGACTTGAGAGTTGGCACGCGACAAAAGTACGCGACAGACGAGAAGCAGAGGCGTAAGCAGCGCTGCCTAGAATCTCGTACCAGGCAAAATCGATCGACGCCGGGAAAAGACCCGTTGCATCGGCGCTCAAAATATGTATGTTAAGGGCAAAGCAACAAAAAGCGACGCTGGCAGAGGGAAAATTTTGGCGATCGCTGGGATCAGTGATTGTTCGGGATTGAAATCGAGTGGACGCACAACGGTAAGACACAGTAACTATTCGCGACGGAACCAAGGGCCAAGGAAAACGACACGCAGGATTACGGATACCCCCCACACGACCAGGAATAAGAAGACACGGAACAACGCAAACAAAACTAGGGCCAACGCGGTGAGCTTTAAGTTTAATTGAAACTATAGTGACAGCTCACGTGCGGATAGGCGGCCGGTTATATATTTTTTTATATATATATAATACATATATATGCCCACATAGAGAGTAACAAATAAAACGCAAAGAAAACATAAGACAAAAGGTGGGGCGTGACATAAGTGGTAGTGGGCATTCCTCCCTAGTGTGCCGAGTGATCCGCACAGTGCATACACAAGCAACTCCGCGCCGACGACTACCACGGCCTCGTCTGGTAGTCCTCGTGGTGGTGTGTGCTGGTGGTGATGATCCGGATTTTCCCCAATAGTAGTAACCTATACTCTGCTATTGGATGAAAGCTGTGATTCACCTTACGCATCGCGTTCACCCGAGCTGTTGCTCATCTCTGTTGGTTTCCCTGTGCAGTGCATACACGAACAACTCCGCGTCGACGACTACCAAGACCTCGTCTGGTAGTCCTCGTGGCGGTGTTGGCTGGTGTTGATGATCCGGATTTTCCCCAATAGTAGTAGCCTGTACTCTCCTATTGGATAAAAGCTATGATCCATCGTACGCATCGCGTTCGCTCGAGCTCATCTCCGTCGGCTTCCCTGCGCTGCGTCGCTCCCGACGACGACGCAGCTTAAGCGGACTCCTACATAAGCGATACGACAGGGTCCTAAGGGGACAGTCGTTAGCAAGCACTCGAGGAGTCAACATTAGCAAGTAGCAGCAGAGCAAGAACGACAACGCAACCAGCAAGGATTATCATCAGGATCATTTTAAGGATTATTACACGGGATTATCACATGGAATACCACAAGGATTGGTACCAGGAATACAACAAGGACTAATACTAACAACCGAGCAGTATAAAAACCATTGGTGTGTGCAATGGATATCCTACCGCCGTAAGAGCGAGCTACAAGCGGTCTTGAAGGAGTTCGGCCGGAATCCAGAAGGCTCCGTGGAAGAATTGCGGAGCGGTCTCGCTGCTTTCGCAAGTCATCCGGAATCACCCAAGGAAGCCGTGCAGAGGCTCGCCGAGCTGGAGCTTACCCTCGGAGCGAGTCCAACGCCGGAAAATAAACCCAGGTCCCGAGATGTATCCCCGGCACCGGGAGAAGGATTAGTTTTACCAGGGACGAGCCACGCTGCCACCGCAAGTAAGGGCTCACACATCAGCGGACGTTACGGATTTCTGTGTCCACACTGAGCAGCAATGATTCTACGAGTATTCGCGACGATCACTCTCGCAGCACCGGTCCACAAAACGAACGTAGTCTGCAACTCGGTTTTGTGGATCGACTTCGGTAATGGGGAGTCTTCTTTGACGGAGGAGCGTTGTGTTACATCGAACATCGGAGGATATGTTAGCCATCTATCAAATTAATACGCATGGGCAATCACGACTTTCGAGGACGTGAAGGCTCGAGAAGCCTCGTGCTCTAAGAGCAGCATGGAGCATCGGCGTTCGGAGAGGACTACAAAGCCAAGCAGCAGTGCAGAGGCGAACAATCAGCGGATACAAGAAGCGGAGGAATGCATTGACATACGTCGCGATTGTAGAAACTGCGGCCAAGTGGGACACTTTAGCCGAGAATGCCAAAATGCTCGTCTGAACTTTTGCTGGGATTGTGGACGACGAGGTGTCCGGACATTGGATTGTTGTCGAAGTCAGACATCGGGAAACGAAGCGCGCTCCCAGCTGCCGGGCGAACGGCTGAAGACAGCGCAACCAACACGCCACTAACAACAACAATGAGATTCGAGCTAGGGAGAATCGTGGCTACCGTTCGGATTGAGGACCAGGCCTTGGTAGCTACGATTGACACAGGGGCAACGAGGAGCTTCATGAGCGCAAAAGTGGCACAACGCATCGCTACTTCGTCCAATAGACGCACTGTCCGGAGCAGGATATGTTTGGCTGATGGATCGAGAAGAGAAGTGACGGAAGCACTAATGGTTCGTGTGCGACACAGCGACACTCGACCCTACCAGTGCTGGTGCTACCAACAATCATCCACGAAGTAATATTGGGAATAGATTTCTGGTGCGGAATAGAGATGGGGACCAGGTACCGGACACGGAACGCGAGTGGGTGGATGACTTTTTGCGAAGTGAATTGGCCAAGTTTGACAAAGTCACTGGAGTTAACCACATCGCAGAACATCGGATCGTGTTGAGGGACAACCGCCCCATCAAGCAACGGTATTACCCGAAGAATCCAGCCATGCAACGGATAATCGATGATCAGGTGGACGAGTTGCTTCGGGACGGACAGATAGAGCCTTCAAGAAGCCCACACAGTGCTCCCATAGTGCTGGTGGGAAAGAAGACCGGAGAGGTGCGGATGTGCATCGATTATCGGCAGCTTAATGCGCAGTCTATTCCGGATGCGTACCCACTACCAAGGATCAACCATATCCTAGAGAAGCTTCGGATCGCGAAATACATCACAACGCTGGACCTGAAGAACGGGTATTGGCAAATATCCATAGTGAAGGATAGTAGGGAGTGCACGGCGTTCACCGTTCCCGGCCGGGGCCTGTACCACTGGAATGTGATTCCGCATTCCGCACCCGCAACCTTTCAGCGTGCTTTGGATGGAGTTATTGGTCCCGAGATGGAGCCGTATGCGTTTGCATACTTGGACGATATAATCGTCATCGGGGCTACGCTGGAGCAACATGCCGAAAACTAGCGAGAGGTGTTCAGACGACTGCGTGACGCAAGGCTCAACCGAGACAAGTGCTGCTTCTTACAAAAAAAGCCTTGTTTACTTGGGACACGTCGTCAGTGAAGATGGAATTCACACCGAACCGTCAAAGATCGAAGCGATCGAGGAGTTGCTGCCACCAACCAATGTGAAGGAGCTTCGCCGATGAATGGGTATCGCATCATGGTATCGCCGATTCGTACCCAACTTCACAAGCATTGTGCAGCCAATATCCAAGTTGCTGCGTAAAAATCAGAAGTGGACATGGGATGCAGCCAGCAGGAGGCGTTTGACGAATTGAAGGCCCGACTCACCAAGGCACCAGTGCACGCATGTCCGGACTTTACGGAGCGCTTCGTCAGGGCTTACGCTCCATCTAGACAACCGCTGGAGACACTACAGCAGCTGACCGAGGAACACGTGCAGTGCAAGTGGATGAACCGGATGAGAGAAGCCATACAGAAGGAACCGGAGAAGTACCCTGACTACGTGCAAGAGGAAGGGCAGCTTTACCGACGATCTAACCGAAGCACTGACGACGAAGAATGCGTGCCTTGGAAACTCTGCATGGGGAAAGAATTGCGGAAAAGGGTCTTGAAGGAATGCCACGATCAACCATCCGCCGGACATCAAGGAATTAGGAAGACTACGAAAAGAGTCTTGCAGAGATACTTTTGGCCAGGGCTATTTCGGGATGTGGCCAAGTACGTGCGAAACTGCGAAACATGCCAGAAGTTCAACGTCAGTCAGCTGAAACCACCAGGACAGATGCGCACGAGAGATGTCCAGGAGCCATTCGAGCTACTCTGCGCGGATTTCGTGGGACCACTGCCTAGATCGAAGCAAAGCCATACAATGCTTCTAGTCTTTTTCGACCACTTCAGCAAATCGGTGGAACTGGTCCCTTTGAGGAAGAAGGGAGCGCATCTTGGCTCGGTTCGGCGTACCTCAGACGTTTGTATGCGACAACGGAACCCAGTTAGTCGGGAGTTCAAGTCCTTCTGCAAACGAATGGGAATGGAGCTGCAGCATACCGCACTATCCATCAAGACGATGATAGCGCAATATCTCGATGGTGAGCAAAGCAACTGGGATGCTTTGTTACCGGAGCTAAGCTTAGCAATTAACTCCAGCACATCAGATAGTAGTGGATATAGTCCGGCATACTTGGTGCAAGGACGCGAGCCTAGGCTGCCAAAATCACTGTACAACGAGGTTAACCCCGGACCCACTTGTGAAGGAAGAACACCGAAGGATAAGGCGAAGCACTTGCGGAAAATTTTTAGGATGGCGAAGCGGAACCTCCAGCAAGCCGCTCAGGTCCAAAGTCGTCACTACAATCTGCGCCGACGGGAATGGAGACCGGTGTTGAAGGATTTGGTGCTGCTGCGACAACATCATCTGTCAAAAGCTGCTGATGGATTTGCCGCTAAGCTCGTGCCTCGTTACGATGGGCCATTCCGGGTTGTGAAAATTGTTTCCCCAACAATCGTATGCATACAGAGCGTCACGACTAAAGAGCGTCGGGTAGCGAGCATAACAGACCTTAAATCGTACCATGGGAAATCACCAGATCAATCGGACGATTTCCAACCCGATTATGAGTCCAGTTAAACTAACCCAGATCGTTCGCCAGCCCAGATCCTATCCGCACGCTAGGAAGTACTCCTCACAGTCCATAAACACGTAACTATAATCATCTCCGTTTACAGATCAATATGACGCCCACCCCGAAGAGGAAGAGCCCGACGTCAACCTTGGCTGGTTCGCCAAGCACCCGTCACCCGAGAGCGCAGGCCGAACAGGTCGCCGCATCCGTCCCTCGAGTAATGGACGTTTGCCTCGGAGTGACGGGTACCCCACCACGGAGTCTACGGCAGGAGACGATCGACCGGGTGCGTTTCCGGCGGACCTGTGGTTCAACGTGAGCATCAATTGTTCGGCCCAGGTCACCGTCACGCCTCACCACCCGGAAGAAAATGGGGGTGTGACGCCCCATAAATGAGCGCACAGCTCTAGCGTACTGGCCGAAAACTGCCAGTACGCATGGTTCGAATTTAAACGGGCACAGTCCCATAACTGCCAGCCGGCAGTGTGCAAAACTAAACAGCGAGTAATGTTCCTACTGGAAGCAGACAGTCAATACGGCAGCGAGACAGAGAACAATGCACACTTGTCGCACTCGTACGCACAGCAAGATCGGAGACAAAGAGACGAAAGCAAAGAGCGACGACACATGCGCAGTGCAATGCATGGATCGACAGAGGCTAGGCAGAGAGAGCGAGAGACAACGGCCGCTACACAGCGCACACATACAAGTGCATGGCTGACGTCACAGCGACGAGATGGAAAACATGCACACAGCACAAGCCGCGACGTCAGAGCAGTGCAGCAGAGATAGTAGCGGCAGAGAGCAAGGGACGGCAAGCCACCTGCGTCGACTTGAGAGTTGGCACGCGACAAAAGTACGCGACAGACGAGAAGCAGAGGCGTAAGCAGCGCTGCCTAGAATCTCGTACCAGGCAAAATCGATCGACGCCGGGAAAAGACCCGTTTGCATCGGCGCTTAAAATATGTATGTTAAGGGCAAAGCAACAAAAAGCGACGCTGGCAGAGGGAAAATTTTGGCGATCGCTGGGATCAGTGATTGTTCGGGATTGAAATCGAGTGGACGCACAACGGTAAGACACAGTAACTATTCGCGACGGAACCAAGGGCCAAGGAAAACGACACGCAGGATTACGGATACCCCCACACGACCAGAAATAAGAAGACACGGAACAACGCAAACAAAACTAGGGCCAACGCGGTGAGCTTTAAGTTTAATTGAAACTATAGTGACAGCTCACGTGCGGATAGGCGGCCGGTTATATATTTTTTTATATATATAATACATATATATGCCCACATAGAGAGTAACAAATAAAACGCAAAGAAAACATAAGACAAAAGGTGGGGCGTGGGCAATCCTCCCTAGTGTGCCGAGTAATCCGCACAGTGCATACACAAGCAACTCCGCGCCGACGACTACCAAGGCCTCGTCTGGTAGTTCTCGTGGTGGTATGTGCTGGTGTTGATGATCCGGATTTTCTCCAATAGTAGTAGCCTGTACTCTCCTATTGGATGAAAGCTGTGATCCATCGTACGCATCGCGTTCGCTCGAGATGTTGCTCATCTCTGTCGGTTTCCCTTTGCAGTGCATACACAAAAAACTCCGCGCCGACGACTACCAAGGCCTCGTCTGGTAGCCCTCGCGGTGGCGTGTGCTGGTGTTGGTGATCCCGATTTCGACTCAGTAGTGGTAGGCAGTACCCTCCTATTGAGCGAGAGTCGTGATCCGTTGCATACATCGCGCTCACTCTCACAGCTGGTCATCTCGGTCGATTCCCCGTGCAGTGCATACACACGCAACTCCGCTCCGACGACTACCAAGGCCTCGTCTGGTAGCCCTCGTGGTGGGGTATACTGGTGTTGGGGGTCTAGATCTCTATTCAATAGTGGCAGCCTGTACTCCTCTATTGAACAGAAATTGTGTGCAGAACCCACTGAATCCAATCCAATCACTGAATCAAAATCTATAAATTTTCTGTAAGTATCCCTGGCCGGACTGAGACATACCCCGGCCTTAGAAACTTCCTTACAGCTTCAAGAGCTGTGGCGCATACAGTTGCCGTGGGATGATACAATGCCCCATGGCACTTCATAGCAGATGGGACAAGTTCAAGGAGAATCTCCTGGAACTAGATTAAGTTCAAATCCCATGATACGCTCATGCCAGCTCCGATACAAGCATACAAGTGCACGGATTTAAGGACGCATCCAGTCAAGCATACGGGTGCTGCATTTACGTTCGTGCTGACGACGGTGTCAAAACCGGCTGCTAACGGCAAAGGCAAAAGTGGCTCCACTCAAGACCAAGTCCATTCCCAGACTTGAACTGTGTGCAGCTTATATGTTAGCTCAACTGTTATCCTCCATAAAGCATATGTTGGACTGATGTCGAATCGAGAGTGTGAATTTCTGGACTGATTCAGAAATCACACTACATTGGATAAATACTTCCCCTTCGTTATTAGCAACATTCGTCGCCAATCGAGTTGCAGGCATCCAAGAGGTGACACCTCAAGTATCTTGGAGACATGTACCAACATCAATCAATCCAGCTGATTTGGCGTCGAGAGGGTGTGACGTTCAGGAACTCGTACAGTCTATTTTGTTCGAAGGCCCACCATTTCTTTGCGACGATGAAAGACAATGCCCTCACAACAATGAGCATTTTGAAATACCGAAGGAGTTAAAAGAGAGCGAGTTCAAAAGGTCGGCACTCGTATGCTTGGTTGACGGCTCGAGTTGGTCAACTGAATTTATGTCCCGGGTTTCGTCATGTCGCAAATTGGTACGAATAGTGGCGTACATAAACAGGTTCCTGTCAAGGTCAAAACGAGAATCACACACTGTCGAACTAGGACCAAAGGAAGTACACATTGCTTTTCTTAAACTCCTGGAACTAGTTCAGCGAGCAGAGTTCAAGAAGGAATACGACAACCAAGCTTGCAGGCCCTAACTCCTTTTATCCACAAGTCAGAAGAATGTGGAAGAAAACTTTCATTAATACGGGTAGGAGGTAGACTGGTGAACGCACCGTTGGATTACGACGCAAAGTTCCCAGTCCTAATGCCAAAAAATTGTTTGTTTGTTCTACTGTATTTGAGAGAGTTGCACATTGGCAACTGTCATGCAGGAGCAAAGGCAATGATCGCACTACTCAGGCAGGGGATGTGGCTCGTCAATGCTCGACGCGAATGCACCCAGATAGTGGGAAAATGTGTCTATTGCTTCAGGTATAAGCGAAAGTTAATGGATCAAATCATGGGGAATTTGCCGGCCGACCGATTCTCTGCGGTTCGGCCATTTAATGTTTGTGGGCTAGATTTCTGTGGTCCAGTCAACGTTTTGCTGCAAGCGAGCTCCTATAAAAATATATATTGCCGTGTTCGTTTGCTTTGCTGCGAAGGCTGTCCACTTTGAACTTGTTACAGACTTGTCCACTAAAGATTATATTTGTACTTTGATCAGATTTATCGCTCGGCGTGGCATCCCCGTCCGGCTACACTCGGACAATGCGACGAACTTCGTGGGGAAGAGCAACTAGTTGAAGGAGTTCAGGACGCCTTCAGCCGCCAGCAAGGCAGGTTGCAGAGGTACGCAGAGGAACGAGGGATGGAGTGAAGGTTCATTCCTCCAAGAGCGACGCACTTCGGAGGACTGTGGGAGACAGCGGTCAAATCAGCCAAACACCTCCTAGTGCGGCAGATCGGCAGCGCGTGACTCACTCACGCTGGCTCCTACCGATACTGAACGGTAAGCGCTTTAAACCGAGCACCCACGTGAAGTACTTGGACATGGTGCTGGACAGAAAACTGACTTGGAGAGCCAATGTTGAAGACAGCTGCTGATCTGCTGTATGATCAGTCCTCCGAAGAGAGGCGCGCTTGGAGAAATCATCATCCACTCCATCTTTCGTCCCGTTTCCAACTGGGGTTGCTCTACTGACCTTGGAATGCATTCTGGCACTCCCTCACGAGCATGTGTCACCACACCGCACGAAAATGAGACGTTTAGTGGATCCTGATGTGATGCAAAACACACGAACACTATAATGTACACTTTTGGTGTGGCTCGTCCTCTTATTTTTATCAACACATTTGTGGCACCACACAAATATACACCTAAATGAATCAAAGAGATGCATTTCCAAAATCGTCAGACTTTTGAATGTCTATAGTCAGCGATTGAAAGCTTGCCGAGCTAGCCAAGCAAACGAGTAATAAGTTTTCATTTAACCCTTGTGGCCAATGTCTTGAAGCCTTGCAACGACGACAAACGAACTGATCGAGTTTCTGAACGCCACACCCTCTTGAAAACTAATCGGCTGGATTGGATGGTGTTAGTCCATGTCTCCAAGATACATTATTGGACATCTCTTGGATGACTGCAACTCGATTGGCCTCTTGCTCTCATAGTCTCTGACATCCTTTTGTTCATACAGACGGACGGACGGACGGACGGACAGACGGACATGGCTATATCGACTCGGCTATTGATGCTGATCAAGAATATGTATACTTTATGGGGTCTGCCACGCCTCCTTCTGCCTGTTACATACATTCCAATGATTACAATATACCCTTTTACTCTAAGAGTAACGAGTATAATAAAATGAAAATGAAATCGACGAAATTGTAATAGATCCAACAAATTAACCGCCTGAGGACAGGCTCATTTAATGATAGGCAAGTGACATTTGTAGATACATATGTACCTATATATTACGCCTTACACCATACTTATCATTTATGTTAAAGATTTCTTTCCCACAAAACTTACATTATAAAATAATTCCCAGTAATAAATATCCTAGTAACAGTAATCGTCCCTTTTTCAATCCACTAATAAGAAAACCTTGTACAACCAAGCGATTTCTAGGATTTGAGCACGCGAATTTGCCACAGAATGGAAAACGGTTAAGAACATTACAATTTTGGAAAAAATTATTATTTTGACATCAGCCAAAGAACCTAAGTGTGCGTGTAAAACCGAATAATCAGACGAAAATAATTTAAATGTGTGACCGCCACCAAATATAATTGCTATTGCCAAGGGCTTTATAAATCATTTAATTGATCCCTGTAAACGTGAGTCTCTTATAATTCAACAAAAGGAACAATTTGACAAAACATGAAGTGAATAAAAAAGACATTATTTTGTGAAAATAATCAACTGTCAACAAAGTAAAATAATCTTTAACTTTAGAAACCATAATCAACAATAACATCATGGCAATGGAAGTATCTGAAATGCATTTAAAGCAAGCGCTTGGACAAATTCGACAACTGCCAGTATTTGACAGAAAACCCGTGGAACTAAGTGCAGTTAAAAGGAGGATAGATTTTATAATGTGACACAACATAGTGTCCTATTTGGAGCAATCGAGATGCACCTCAGAATCCGCGCAACGAGTATCGCAGCTGACAGAAGCCACAACCTGGGGACAGTTAAGGATTGTCCTCATTGACGAATTTAAAAACCAAACTCCTTATGAAGAACTTTTACGACGTCTCTGCAACCACCAACTATAATAGTAGTATCCGTAATTTTGTTGAGGACCTATAATATAAGTCTTTCATAATTTCAAACAAATTAATATTGGACGAAAAAGAATGCTATAGTCGCGTCGCGACTTTAGGATACCCGTTACTCAGTTTCAATTTGTTATTAACAATGGTGATAAATAAAATAGCTTGGCAAACACAGAACATTTTCATACAAATTCATGTTTAGAGCATATTTTCGACCAATCGTTCCTATGGAAGCTATACGATATAGTTGTCCGATTTGTATCAAACTTGGTCAGTATATATATATTATTGACATATGTATTCTGTGTGAGTTTGGTTAATCTAGCTTAGGTAACGCAAAAGTTTTTCATACTAATTCATATTTGGAGCGTATTTTTGACCGATCGGCCCTATGGGAGCTATACGATATAGTTGTCCGATTTGGATCAAACTTGGTCAGTATATATATTATTGGCAGATGTATTCTGTGTGAGTTTGGTTAATATAGCTTAGTTAACGCAAAAGTTTTTCATACTAATTCATATTTGGAGCGTATTTTTCACCGATCGGCCCTATGGATGCTATACGATACAGTTGTTCGATTTGGAACAAACTTGATCAGTATATATATATTATTGGCAGATGTATTCTGTGTGAGTTTGGTTAATCTAGCTTAGTTAACGCAAAAGTTTTTCATACTTATTCATATTTGGCGCGTATTTTTCAAGGATCGGCCCTATGGGAGCTATACGATATAGTTGTCCGATTTGAATCAAACTTGCTCAGTAAATGTACTTCATAGACGTGTACTTTCCGATAGCATAGCTAATAAAAAAGTTTTCTAAACTAAAACATTCTACTTTTACCTGTACATTTACCTTTAAAAATAAAATAAATAAAACGCCCTAAAATGGGCGTGTCAAAAAACAAAAACAAACTTGTACTGCTTGGGTATTGTACCTTTCATTTGCGACCCCTATCATCTTTCTGGCTCTTATAACCTCTGAGATCCTTTTGTTCATACAGACGGACGGACGGACGGACGGAAGAACGGACGGACAGACGGACATGGCTATATCGACTCGGCTATTGATGTTGATCAAGAGATTATATATACTTTATGGGGTCTGCCCAGCCTCCTTCTGACTGTTACTCTACGAGTAACGGGTAGCTTAACGCGAAGTACTATACGAAAATGGTTATAACGAACGTAATAACCAAAAAAATTACAATTCCAAAACTAACAAAACCCAAAGTAATTCAAGCAATGAAAACCGTGGAAAGGGAAATAATCAGAATTATTATCCCAGTCCAAATTATTCAAACAATACTAATTCAAGTTATAAACCAAAAGAAAATGTTGAAAATAATCAAGCATTCCAAAAAGAATTTAAACAAAATCTTGATCAAGCTAGATCACAAAACGCAAGGAATTACCAAACTCAAAGTCAAAGACCCTCTACTCCCCCTCATAAAAGAGAGAGAGAAAGTACCAGTGGCCACTCTAAGATGGAAACATCTGAATATTTTCATCAAGGAGCCTCTGACAACGAAGAACCAATCCCTTCATCAGATTAGTTATGAATGAACAAAATTTTAACTATGTAATTGACACAGGTTCAATCATTAATCTAATGAAACAAATCTTTTTAAATTTCCCTATATAACCTTGCCAACTGAACGTACAAACAATAAATGGTATTGTTCAATTAAAGAATTGTGTATCTTTTGCCCCTAGTAAGCTCTGCCATACCCATCAAATATTTTATTTACACAACTTTTTATGATATCTTGCTATGTAGAGAATATCTAGAGTCTTGTGAAGCAAAAATTGAATACAAACCAAAAACATTTATTTTAAACGATCATTAATTTTCATTGAGAAATGACCGTGAGAATTCTGTCAAGGTCAAGACCGCATTTCAACGCCTTGATCCGCCACATGCAAATGACGTAGCAGTAAATTACGCTATTCACAATGAATTAAACGAAACAAATTAGTTCCGATTAGAACATCTAAACGATGAACAAAAATGTAAACTGACCAAAATTCTTTTCGAGTTTAGTGACATTCAGTACAAAGAAAGTGAAAATTTGACTTTTACCAGTACAATTAAGCATGTCATCCAAACTAAACACGAAGACCCAATCCAAAAGCGTCCATACAAGTATGCGCAAACATTCGACGAAGAAGTCGAAAAACAAATCAAAGAAATGATTGAACAAGGTATAATACGTAAATCAAAATCACCTTAGTGCTCACCAATTTGGATTGTGCCAAAGAAACGTGACGCATCAGGTAAAGAAAAATTCCGTATAGTTCCGATTAGAACATCTAAACGATGAACAAAAATGTAAACTGACCAAAATTCTTTTCGAGTTTAGTGACATTCAGTACAAAGAAAGTGAAAATTTGACTTTTACCAGTACAATTAAGCATGTCATCCAAACTAAACACGAAGACCCAATCCAAAAGCGTCCATACAAGTATGCGCAAACATTCGACGAAGAAGTCGAAAAACAAATCAAAGAAATGATTGAACAAGGTATAACTCGTAAATCCAAATTGCCTTATTGCTCACCAATTTGGGTTGGCCCAAAGAAACGTGATGCATCGGGTAAAGAAATGTGCAACTATAAATATAAAAGAACCAAATTACATTTCTGATTTTGAAAAATTAAAAGTACTTATAACATCCCATCCAATATTAGTTTATCCGAATTTCGAAAATCCATTTTGTTTTACAACTGATGCCAGCAACATAGCTATTGGAGCTGTTCTGTCTCAAAATCAAAAACCAATTTGTTTCGCTAGTAGAACACGAAATTAATTATAATCATAAAACAAAACATAATTTTACTGGTAGAACACCAGCAGATATTTTCATTTATGCAGGAACACCTGAGTAGGATACACAGCTAAATAAGAAAAGACAAATAGAAAGACTTAATGAAAAAAGAACAGAATTTGAATACTAGATATAGGGAATCACCTTTAGTAAGATCAAAATCCACAAACCCATTTAAACTAACAGGAAATATAACACAAATAGATGAAAAGCATTATGAAGAAGTAAACAGAGGTAGAAAAATAACACACCATAAATCAAAATATAAAAGAAAGAAAGTAACTAATGAAAGTAAATACGATAATTCCAGATCAACCAATAACCCGAATCACGATGATAACTCCTCATAATTTAAGAACTATAATTATAACACTCATGCTACTTTACTTTCTATGACCAATAAAAGTTCAAAATTTGGAAATCAACCCAATTAACTCGAAAAACGGATATCTTATATTTCAAACAGGAACAATTAATTTATCTATAAAAAACGAATATCATTATCTTACTATCAATATGACAAAAACCGAAGAAATTTATAATAATTTAATAAAACAAACCAATGAATTTGAACCATTAGTAAAAGTAAGGTACATAACAGAAAAACTGGAGAGAAATGAACGGTATAAGACTAGTAAAACGAAATAAAAGATTACTGTTAAATTTAATGTGGACATTTTAAAAATACCTTTTGCGATCTTTAGATTAAGAAGACAAAGAAGAGTTACAATCAAAAATAGATAACCTTTCAGAAAATAGTGTTCAAACCAATGAACTAAACTAAGTAATAAAAGCCGTCAACAAAGGAATAGAAGTAGTGAACAGTTTAAGTATCACCCATGAGGCAGACCAACGACTCGAATTACTAATTTTCAACTTACAAGAATTCACAGAGTATGTCGAAGACATTGAGTTGGAAATGCAACTAACCAGGCTTGGTATATTCAACCCTAAACTACTAAAATATGACTCACTAAAACATTTAAACGCTGAAGAAAAATAATAAATATTAAAACATCAACTTGGCTTAAAACAACTACTAATGAAATTTTAATTATTAATTTTTAAAATTATCATTTTGTCCGAAACTATACATGACACTTACTATTTACAAAACAATAAAGCATTCATAGCAACCAATAAAGATTTAGTTATGAACAAATGTATTACTGGAATATTAAATCAAGATGACACAGAATGTGTCAAAATCACATAAAAATTATGAAATTAAGTATGTAGAACCTAACATTATGTTAACATGGAACTTACCTAAAACAATACTAAACCAAAATTGTTTCGATATAGAAATTATTATCGAAGGAAACAATATGATAAAAGCTATAAATTGTTCAATCCAATTGGATGAAATTCAAATAACTAATACTATTTTAGATAACACAAACAGTTTACATAAATAATAATGTAACCAAACTTGAAACATTGTCATATGTTCAAACTAAAGAAATTATCCTACAACAAACACAATTGTACAACACATTCCTAATTATAACTATAACAACTTTAACAATTATTTTAATCATACTTATATTATACATTATCATTAAATATAAAAAAATTCCACAAAAAATTATTTTTAATTATAAGAACAGACAAGAAAGACAAGTAGAGTTAAGCACGCCCGACCGTATAATACTCTCTGCACTTCTTCTCGATTAAATTATTAACATCGGTATCGAGATATTACAATGTGTAGTACTTGCATTAGAATACGTTAAAACAACAAAAAAAACAATTATAATGAAACATACATCTTTCTATATACTTTCTTTCGCTGTTTCTTTACTAATTTACAAAAACAATTGTTATGCAAGTACCGTTTCATTTTGTTTATGCTTTCTGCTCTTCCTCGGTGTTCGAAAGCTGCTGCGTTCGCTGGTTGACCAAATATAATCAAGCATTTGAAGTGAAGTTCTGAAGCAGCAACGTACACGACAATCGTAAATATTGCAACAAAATTTAAACAAAGAAAATACAAGTGACAAAATTTACCACCAATAAAAATTATGGGTAGTTAAAGGCATTTAAGAATGCTGAAGCAGGAGCAGAAAGCAAAATATATATGTTCGGTGCAGCAGCAAATGACCAAGGTGGCATCTCAACATACATTTAACACATATGCATAGCAGCGCTCTCCATAAAGTATAACATAACTAGTTTTGGTAATCTCTTTATTTCTCATTCCCAAATTACTGCAATTACTCTCGTTCTAATTTCGTCTCTCAAATCTCGATCTGATCGGTATGCTCTGAAGAGTGAAATTGTAAAATCTAGAATCAATAAATCACGAAAAAGACGTTCACGTACTTTAAATAAATAAATGTTTTTAATCTGCGCAATTTGAACGGCGAGCGGAAAGTTGCTGAAAAATCTCAGCAGCTCCCAACAATCAAAATTAGAAAACAATAAAATTGGTTGATGGTTGTGGATCACCTGAAGAACAACTGCGAAAGGCCATGTAGTTGAATTGAAATTTAAAAATAATTAAATTAACAATTCTCATTGACAGCATTCGAACTTAGAACATCAGACGAACGGCTCCGGTGCCGCCACGCAGACAGTGAAAACATTCGAACATGTGCTTGTGTGTTTCTATATCGCTTGCACCAATGGGTTGATATTGCGTTCAATTATCAATATTGTAACGCTTCTAGTTTTCTTGTTTATAGTCCGATTTGTATACACCTATCAGGATACTTAGTCCCCACACGAATAATAAATTACAATACTGTATGATAAGAACAAATACCTTAAAAATGGCATCGAAGTTAGATAATTAGTTTATTATTTGTGTGAAAAAGATGCGTGGCAGTCCAAAAAAGAAAATGTCAATAAAGCTATGGTGTCGCTAGGAAAATGCGGACCCAAATTGACGATTCTAGGTACCATAGTTACTGAGACATTTGCCGAAAACACTCATTTTCCCCCGGGTGGGTCGTGGAATCGAACTTGTAGCTGTTACCATCTCGGAAATCTGTTTATTACATACTTTGCACAAACCCAAAATACTCTTGCAGAGAGTATAAAAAGAATCAACCCAACAATCAAATATTCAAAGTGATACACAAACTAAAACAGAATTAAATCAAAATTAAAAAAAATAAAGAATGTTATAATAGCCTCGCATCTTTAGGATTCCAGTTACTCTGTTTTAATATGTTATTAGCAATGGTGATAGATAATGGCAATCAGAACATTTTCATACAAATTCATGTTTAGAGCATATTTTCGACCCATCGTTCCTATGGGAGCTATACGATATATTATTCCGATTTGGGTCGAACTTGGTCAGTATATATATATTATTGGTAGATGTATTCTGTGTGAGTTTCATTAATATAGCTTAGTTAACGCAAAAGTTGTTCATACTATTTTATTTTTATAGCGTATTTTTGACCGATCGGCCCTATGGGAGCTTTACGATATAGTTGTCCGACTTGGATCAAACTTGGTCAGTACATCTACTTCTTAGACATGTACTTTGAATGTAAATTTGGTTATCTTAGCTAACAAAAATATTTTCTATACTAAAACTTTCTAGTTTTACCTGTACATATACCTTTATATGAAGATAGAACGTCCTAAAGTGGGCGTGTCAAAAAAAAACAGCTCTTATAGTCTCTGAGATCCTTTTATTCATACAGACGGACGGAAGGAAGGACGGATGGACGGACAGACAGAAGGACATGGCTATATCGACTCGGCTATTGATGCTGATCAAGAATATATACTTTACGCCTCATTCTCCTTGTTACATACATTCCAACGATTACAAGTAACGGGTATAATAAAATACGAGTAACGGGTATAATATAATGAAAATGAAATCGAAGAAATTGTAATAGATCCAACAAATTAACCGCCTAAGGACAGGCTCGTTTCTTAATGAGGGGGAAGTGACACATGTAGATACATACGTACCCATACATTACGCCTAACACCACACTTATCATTTATGTTAAAGACTTCTTTTCCACAAAACTAATGTGAACATTATAAAATTATCAAATGGTGACAGTAACCATTCTGTCTTACCACGAAAGCATCAAATGTCATAAACAATTCGGCAGAATCGTTATTCCCATCATTGGGGTTGAAACTGCTGACGTTACACAATTCCTGGCCGACAGAAGTCTCTCAATCTCTTCAAGATCGAGAACTCTCTCTAATTACATAAGAGCCAAAAGCTCAATGAGTCCAAAGTCCAATGAATAAGAGCTCAAATGCTTAACGTCTCCAGAACATAGCATAAGTTAGTCTAGATTTGTATTTCGAACTCCGTAGCTTCGTGTGACCGGAAGCCCAGCTGGCTGAGACAAAATGTCTCTATGATGGTTGAGGTGTGGGTGGGGGCCAAACTGGAGCTGGTAGACAGGGATAATATTCCATCGAAACCAAAGGCAAAGGTACTCTTCACCATCCCTGTCAAAGAAAACCAGGCGCTGAAGTTGCTGCAGCGTCAAAACCAGGACGTTCCAACCAGCGATTGGAAGGTCCTTCACGCTGGTGCCTTCACCGCTGCAGAGGGGGTTCAGCACGTCATCCCTCAGGTGAACAAGAAAGCGGAGGACCTGCTATACGCACACCATGGCAAAATGGCGTGGGGCGTAGGGAGCGTCTTCCTGCGTCTTAAGAAGCGACATCCAGAAGATAAGAATGCGCCCACACTGGCAGCTGGGGAGGTAGACAAGAACCTAGGCCTTGAGTCTGTCCTTGAAGCCGCCCGAAGTATGGCAATCGCCTCAGAAGAAGACGATAACGACGAAGAGGATGGAGACCTAGTAGTCAATGTAGTTGCGGCAGCTACCCCGGAGTAAGTTGGCGTCGACGGATCTCCTGTTAGCCTTAGATCGAGGGCCCGTTGACGTGGCCTTAGTCCAGGAGCCCTGGATTGCGTAAGGCAATGTCGTGGCGGTGCTAAGGTCTACCAACTACAACACATACTACTCAACAACGGTAAGCAAAACAATGTCCAATTACAGTACTGACGACCTAGCAGCAGTCCTGATAGAGTGCGGAACGAAGCGCTTCATAGCGGCTTCATACTACAAGGCGCACGACAGGCTCGCACCCCCGGATGAATTAGAGAGACTTTCCAGAGAGACAGTCTCCGGCACAGTCCAACTAATAGTCGGAACAGATGCCAACGCCCACCATAGCGTATGGGGGTCACCCGACACAAATATCAGATATACTTATACTTATCTCTAAGCTATGCATTGCAAACATTGGGGGGGTGCATACATATGTAGGCCCCACCTCCTCCAATGTTTTCGATCTCACACTTACATCAGACGCGACCATAACAAGCTGGAGCGTCCTTGAAATACCCTCCTTCTCAGACCACAGAACTATACAGTTTTATTGTGACTTCAACAGCACTCCCAAACTCAACTCATACTGGAACCCTCGAAACGCAAACTGGGTAGAGTTCTATAGGCAGGTTAACACTAGACTAGTGGCACTGGGTGAAATTGTGTCAGCATGCGAAATAGAGTCTTCTCTATCGTTCGTACTGGTGGAACTGCGAACTCTCTACGCAAAATAAAAATCTCATGCAAATGTTTGGACTGGCACTCTGGGCATAAAAGCATTCCCGGAGGAACTTCTGTTCCCAACTGGAATCAATGCCCGAAGCAGCAAGACTAAGAAGGCTGCTATACAAGCATCCGTCTGTTCAAAGTCAGCTGATACTTGGACCCTGGGTGGACCCTGGACTAAGAGTTGTGAGAAAACTCTAGATGCTCTTATGACCGTCACGGAGTAGAAAATGTGGAACCGTGGGGTGCTGCTGTGGCCAGTGATATTACCGGCTTCCAGTCAGGAATTCAATCAATATTCAGTTGGACTGATGCAGCCGGCCAATACTTTTCTCAAGCAAGTGTTTAGTTACATCAAGTACTGATGGGGGCTGACGACCAAGATTTATGTTAAATGCTAGGTTCCTTAAGCAGGCTAGGTAAAGCCTTGCGTTTTCTTTCGTTAACAAAAAACGCATCTAGCGTGATCTGTAGTGAAAATTTTACAGACCGATTCTAATCCACGATTTTATTTCCGGAGTTAAAAAAATTAAAAGCTCTTGTTGTGACAATTCTTGTCAAAAATGCAGTCATTGCATCCCTGCAGAAAAGCTATCATTTCTAAGTAGCTTATAAGCGAAAGCTTTCTGTTATCTGGCCATCATTAAAACTAAACGAATTTTGACAATTTAAATTCAGATTAACGGCGTAACAGACTTTTATTTTTATGGCTGAAAATAATTTTGTTTTATATAATTAATAAAGACTGTTTTTTTTTTTTTTTAAAAATTTAATTTTCGACCATTACAAAAACTCGAAAGTTCGACAAACGTAAGGTCGAGGATTTGAAGGAATTAGGGGCGTATGTCCTTAGCATGGAATGTACCTATTTCTCTTCCTGATAAGTCTTCAAGGACATAAAAATGGTTACCAAGTTTGCTCTTAATCCTAGACATTACAAATTGGGGACCTAGCTTTGCATTAAAACTTTGAGTAAATTTTATAAGGGCAAAATTACGTCGAATACTTCTTGCTACTTGACTTGTAAGCCGAATTGTCCGATCGATTGCTGTAACCGAATCTTCTAGAACTCTAAAATTTTTTAAAAGATGATAATCATTACAGTGCGTTATCATATAAAGCCCAAAAATAGGCTTTATAAAATGAACATCCGAGAGATTGGAGAAACGCAAAGTGTAGAGCACAAAAAATTCTGGTAAGGTACTTGTCCCATTCTGTTTAATCCATAACTATATACGACCTTACAGCAGCTAACAAAAATCGGTTAACTCTCTGTGGAGAATATTAAGCATTATAAATATGTCGAATTCCTAATTCAGTCAGGAACGCACTAAAATTATTAGATTTAAATTGGGTCTCATTATCGCTGACAATGATTTTTGCGACTCCAAAACAGTGAATCTGCGAGAGAAGTAACTTGAATTTTTGCCGAAGTAAATTTCGTTAGAGGATGCAGCTAGTGAAATGATCCAAAACTATCAGTAAACTATATGGTCATCCTTGCTATGTAGATATGGACCTAGAAAATCAATGTACAGCCTTTGAAATCGTCTTCACGTTGGGCTATGTACTCCCATAGGTTGCCGATACGTCTGATTTTGAGCTTTAGTTTCCTTACAAGTATCACAGTTGCGAATATAATATCGCGCTTGTGCAGCCAAGCCTGGCCAATACAAATGGCGTCTGAGTTTAACAATTATTTTCAGCATGGTTCCATACGATGACATAATACTATCATGCGCTTGCTTTAAAGCATCAGCTCTATGGAGTTCGTAGACCCATGTGTGGCGTCACTTGAAACAAGCTCGGTTTAAATGTAGATATATTTTTCCACGAGCTTGATATCTCGAAATCGTTCCTGGTGTTCTCTAAATTTTTCTTTCAATTTGACATATTCCACAACTTGAAATGCTTTGCAAGTCGGCAAGAATCATGTGGTAAACGCATTAACCATAACAAACTCGAGTGATCTGTGACTACCTCAAATTCCTGAAACTCCAAGTAGCAACGGAATTTCTCGATAGCCAATATTACTGCTGGACACTCTCGTTCGGTTACACTGTAGTTTCTTTGGGCACGACTCAATTTCATTGACATATACGCGATTGGCTTTTCATCGTTCTGTTCAGACAGACTAAAACAGCACCAACTCAAAAATGGCTTCCGTCGCAATGCAAATAAAATTTTTTTGAAAAGTCGTCATTTTGCAAAACTGGAGCTGTGTAGACAGTTTCCGTTATTGGACAAGTTATATCTGAAAAATTTGAAATGAATCGTCGATACAACCTACAGATTTCTAAAAACCGTCGGACTTGTTTAAGATTATTGGCTGACAGTTGAGAATTCAGGATACTTTTTCTGGATCCGTGTGGACACAATTTTTGCTAATTACATAGCCTAGGTAGTTGACACTAGTCACAAAAAAATGACTTCTCAATATTCCGGGTAAGGTTTGCTTTTCTAATCTCCTCCGCAAGTCTAACAAGAACTGAAAGATAAGTTAAAAACTCTTCAGATACAATGCATAAATCATCCAGATACCCAAAAACACAATTGCGGAGGTCCGCTGGAATAATTGTATCTACCAGGCGACACATTGTTGAAGGAGCGTTACCTATTCCAAATGGCATAACTTTGAACTGATAAAGTGGACTTCCAGGGATTGTAAAAGCTGTTAAGTGCTTTGACTCTTCCGTCAATTCTATTTGCCAATATGCATCTTTTAAATCTTATTTGGTTATAAGAAAGGGTTTGGGTAATAGTGAAAAAATACCGTCTTGGCAAGGGATATGCATATTTCTTTGTTACCTCATTAAGCCTCCACGCATCTAAGCAGAGGCGAACTTTGTTTGGTTTTACTACTAATTGCATAGGTGACCACTTTTCCAAAAAATTTTATTTGCATTGCGACCGAAGCCATTTTTGAGTTGGTGCTGTTTTAGTCTGTCTGAACAGAACGATGAAAAGCCAATCGCGTATATGTCAATGAAATTGAGTCGTGCTCAAAGAAACTACAGTGTAACCGAACGAGAGTGTCCAGCAGTAATATTGGCTATCGAGAAATTCCGTTGCTACTTGGAGCTTCAGGAATTTGAGGTAGTCACAGATCACTCGAGTTTGTTATGGTTAATGCGTTTACCACATGATTCTTGCCGACTTGCAAAGCATTTTAAGATGTGGAATATGTCAAATTGAAAGAAAAATTTAGAGAACACCAGGAACGATTTCGAGATATCAAGCTCTTGGAAAAATATATCTACATTTAAACTGAGCTTGTTTCCAGTGACGCCACACATGGGTCTACGAACTCCATAGAGCTGATGCTTTAAAGCAAGCGCATGATAGTATTATGTCATCGTATGGAACCATGCTGAAAATAATTGTTAAACTCAGACGCCATTTGTATTGGCCAGGCTTGGCTGCACAAGCGCGATATTATATTCGCAACTGTGATACTTGTAAGGAAACTAAAGCTCAAAATCAGACGTATCGGCAACCTATGGGAGTACATAGCCCAACGTGAAGACGATTTCAAAGGCTGTACATTGATTTTCTAGGTCCATATCTACGTAGCAAGGATGGCCATATAGTTTACTGATAGTTTTGGATAATTTCACTAGCTGCATCCTCTAACGAAATTTACTTCGGCAAAAATTCAAGTTACTTCTCTCGCAGATTCACTGTTTTGGAGTCGCAAAAATCATTGTCAGCGATAATGAGACCCAATTTAAATCTAATAATTTTAGTGCGTTCCTGACTGAATTAGGAATTCGACATATTTATACTGCTTAATATTCTCCACAGAGAGTTAACCGATCTTTGTTAGCTGCTGTAAGGTCGTATATAGTTATGGATTAAACAGAATGGGACAAGTACCTTACCAGAATTTTTTGTGCTCTACACTTTGCGTTTCTCCAATCTCTCGGATGTTCATTTTATAAAGCCTATTTTTGGGCTTTATATGATAACGCACTGTAATGATTATCATCTTTTAAAAAATTTTAGAGTTCTAGAAGATTCGGTTACAGCAAGCGATCGGACAATTCGGCTTACAAGTCAAGTAGTAAGAAGTATTCGACGTAATTTTGCCCTTATAAAATTTACTCAAAGTTTTAATGCAAAGCTAGGTCCCCAATTTGTAATGTCTAGGATTAAGAGCAAACTTGGTAACCATTTTTATGTCCTTGAAGACTTATCAGGAAGAGAAATAGGTACATTCCATGCTAAGGACATACGCCCCTAATTCCCTCAAATCCTCGACCTTACGTTTGTCGAACTTTCGAGTTTTGTAATGGTCGAAAATTAAATTTTTTAAAAAGAAAAAAAAAAAAGTCTTTATTAATTATAGCAGACCCTATAAAACAAAATTATTTTCAGCCATAAAAATAAAAGTCTGTTACGCCGTTAATCTGAATTTAAATTGTCAAATTTCGTTTAGTTTTAATAATGGCCAGATAACAGAAAGCTTTCGCTTATAAGCTACTTAGAAATGATAGCTTTTCTGCAGGGATGCAATGACTGCATTTTTGACAAGAATTGTCACAACAAGAGCTTTCAATTTTTTTAAGTCTGGAAATAAAACTCGTGGATTAGAATCGGTCTCTAAAATTTTCACTACAGATCACGCTAGATGCGTTTTTTGTTAACAAAAGAAAACGCAAGGCTTTACTTAGCCTACTTAAGGAACCTAGCATTTAACATAAATCTTGGCCGTCAGCCCCCATCAGTACTTGATGTAACTAAACACTTGCTTGAGAAAAGTATTGCCCGGCTGCAGCAGTCCAACTGAATATTGATTGAATTCCTGACTGGAAGCCGGTAATATCACTGGCCACAGCAGCACCCCACGGTTCCACATTTTCTACTCCGTATAGCGTTCCTCGCTTGACCTGCGTGGGCAGCAGACCCAGCTATGGAGTATCCCAACCTGCAACTCGATTTTCTACAATTGTTGCTAGTAATGAAGGAGAAGTGCCTATAAAATGTAGTGCGGTTTCGGTCCCACGAGTATATTTGGGCTAACATATACGCGAAAGTTTCAAACAACGTTTTTTGCTTGGTGGGGCGTGTAATTAGGCGAAAATATCAACCAAGTGATACCGAAAAGTATCCAACCTTGGAGTTCACCCCATGCCAAGCTATCTTGTCGAATCGGCATCATTGGAAATACAAAGTTTCTCATTACCGCCTTCTTCGAATTCTTTAGAATGTTTTGAAAACCATTTTGCCAATTGAATTTCGCCCATATTGATATCTGCCGTGCGGTCAGATCGGTTCAGGTGGAACCTACAGAATAAGCGAATTATAGCCCTCTGAATAGTAGGTCGCACCAGTACTTCCTTCAGAGAGTGTGACGACGTTTTCATATACGACGCGTCCACTACTATACGAAGTTTGGTGGATCTGCGTTCAGGTCACAAGTCGCACTGGTGTGAATGAGTGTAACGTGGTCCTGGTGGAACTTCTGTACATACGAAAAAGGTCAAGATTCACGTTCATGAAACTCAAGTATACATGGTGGAGTTCCAAGTTCATGGGAAGTACATGCCTTCTGACAATTTTTGACGACCCCAGCTCACGTTTCTCCCGGACAGCTTTAACCTCACAGTGTCGATCTACACTCTCTGCAAATCGAATATCTTGTCTATATTGCATCACTGAGCAGTACATTGGGCTATTGGTAAGCATTTCCCTGCACCACCTTGATGCCTCCCAACCACAAAACGTCCTTTGAAGCACCGGACCACTCTTATCCAATCTAATCTTCCCAGTACAAAGCATGTCGAAGAAGGAGTCGGCTCCCAGAAGCATATCCATTTGCTGGGGTTTGTGAAACTCGGGGTCAGCCAGTTCGACATCTGCTAGGATCTTCCACCTATTGATGGTAAGATCACCATCTGGCTGCCTGCTACAAATTGATTTCAGATTCCAAAACTCGGCGCTCAGAGTCTACCAAGCTATTAAACAGACCGATAAATTGTCTGTATTCCGAGTGTTTAGAGGGAGAGAACACAAGATAAAACTACTGACTCCGTTCAACTTGGTGGTCGCCAGTGTGATCCTTGTCCCTTCACTCTTCAAGTCGACACACTACCTTCACACGGTTCCTCCTGGATTGTAACTTAGCACCCGCTAAGTTATAGAACAAAGTGCGCGGAGGGATCCTAATCATTAAATTAGGTTTTAGCGTAGGACTTGATATCCACCCATGGAAAAACCAACATCAGTGATGGATGCAAGAGAGCCTCGGATAGGAACCCAAACAACGTTGACGACCATGGAAAACGTAAAAAGGACAACAATTTTAGAGTACGCACTTGGAATGTACGGACATTGTACAGACCCGGTGCTGCTCAACAACT
This sequence comes from Drosophila arawakana, assembly GCA_018151165.1. Classification (NCBI taxonomy): domain Eukaryota; kingdom Metazoa; phylum Arthropoda; class Insecta; order Diptera; family Drosophilidae; genus Drosophila; species Drosophila arawakana. Next base: position 105,626 of record JAECWX010000711.1, on the reverse strand, counting down.
AGCAGATACCCTCAAATCACAGCTCTTCAGGAAATGCGATGGATTGGACAGGGTTGAATGAGAAAGAAAGTCTGTGACATATACTACAGCTGTCATGATAGTAGGCATGAGTTTAGTTGCGGTTTCGTCGTAGGAGCCAAGCTGCGGCACCGTGTTTCGCAGTTTACACCATTTATTGCTGCCAAATTCTTTAACGTCAGCCTCATTTGTGCGCACACCCCAACGGAGGACAAAGACTATGCTACAAAGGATGCTTTCTACACAGAGCTCGACCGCTCGGACGGGAGGGCAACTTTGGGGCAACCGTTGCACTGTGGACGGAAAGCCCGATATTTTGGCATAAACTCCAAAAAATCATGGAACGATATTGTGCTTTTTGTAATTTATTTTGAAACTAGACACTCTAAGCACAATATATCGATGAACAATCGCTTAGTTGTTGCAGCCCTGCATGAGAACCAGGGCCCCAAAGTCAAACAAGTTGTCAGAGCTTTGTTTACATTTGCAAACTGAAGAAAATTGCGCAACTTTGAGGAGACGAAATTTAAAGGAATTTTATATTAATAACTAAATTAACTGGGCAAACTTTAAAAAAAAACATTCCGATTGGCTTTTAATAAAATCTTCAGTGAATAGGAATCCCTTAAGATCGCCTACACTTCAAAACAAACAAGTAAGAAAGGCTACAGTCGATCGAGCCGACTGTAAAAGACCCCGTACTCCCATTTTGAATTGAAATTTAAAAAAAATTAAATTAACAATTCGCATTGACGCAACTCTATCAGTTGCACCACGCGCCACTTTCAAGAATTCTCCGATAATCAGCACTTACATATTATTCATACAAACACACATTCGTTTGAAATTATATGTATGCATGTATGTATGTATGTGTGTATTCGGCGCTGCCAGAGTCTGCCGGCAGCGCTGTCGCCACAGCGTCTGCCGGCAGCGCTGCCGCCACACAAGCATCGAAAACGTTCGAACATGTGTTTGTATGTTTCTGTCTCGCTCTCGCGCGTAAGTGATATTGCAGTTAAATAACAAACTTTCTAACGCAGTAGCTCTTTTGTTAAAGGTAGTATGTTGATGCCCCTTTCAGAATAGTTTGATTTTATATGTCTCTATACGAATGTTGAATTACAACACTCTACTATATGAATAAATGGCTTAAAAACGGCATTAAAGCGTAAAAGTTGTTTAGCTGATGTGGGGAAAAGGGGCGTGGCAGCTCAAAATTTTTAATGGCATTGCATTAAGGGTGTCACTAGCAACCTGTTTACCAGAAATGGTGTTCCTAAGTGCCATAGTTACTGAGTTATTGGCCTAAAAGTAAATTTTTTTTCGAGGTGTGTCTGGTTTTTTGCTCATTGCGGGGGCGGTAAGGGGCGTGGCAACAATTTGAAATAAACTTGATCTGCTCGCGAAGATAACGGACTTTCATTTCAAATTTGGTGTCTCTAGCTTTTGTAGTTTAAAAGATCCAGGTGTTCATACGGACGGACGGACAGACGGACAGACGGACATTGCTATATCGACTCGTCTGTTGATGCTGATCTAGAATATATATACTTTATGGGGTCGGCCACGCCTCCTTCTTCCTGTTACGCACATTTCGCTTCTGACAAACCTAATAGACCCCTATACTCTTTTTTAGAGTACGGGGTCTAAAAAGGCCGACCCAATTTGGACTATATGAAGCTGGTCCAAGACTGAAAAGAAAATTGGCTGGCAACATGGCAGAACATAATTCTACAAACCTATTAGTGCACGCCGCAGCACTTTCAGCAAAGAAGTCGGATGAAAAAGACACTTCTTATGTGTTAAAAAAGTGTATGAACGACAACAGCCCCAGCATTATAAGGAAAAAGATTCTAATGTCAGATCCAGTTCCGCTTACACCACAGGAGGCTCTAGCATTTTTACTTGAAAATTCATTCACTAAAAAGCAGTACAATAGTATAAGAGAGATTGGGAAGCACCACTTTTGTGATACATATCCTTCCTACGAAAGCGTGCAGAATGCAAAATTGCAATGTAGGCCCAAAGAAATATTAGTGACGGAAACCAAAGCTGAAGTTACTTTGCAAAATTTGTTAGATCACACTGTCAACCGAATTTTAAATATGCAAGGAGAAGTTATTAAGCGGTATAAAAGCATCAATATCGCGAAGTTAATTTCTAGTTATGGATTCGACGGATCAACAGGTCAGAGTGCATACAAACAACGATTCGAAGAGGAACACGTTAGTAATGACCATTCACTATTCGTGACTACCATCATACCCCTTAAGTTGACAGGAAATTGCGGGGAAATCTTATGGATTAATCGGTCACCTCAGTCAATAAGATTTTGCAGACTTCTGAAAATGGAGTTCAGTAAGGAAACCAAAGACCACGTTCTCACGGAGAAATTAAATTTGGACTCACAAATCCAGAAGTTGTCCGATTTCGTGTACACACTTTCTGTTGAAAATATACAAAAGTAACATACAAAATATGTTGTATCGAATTATCGATATATCGATAATTCAATGTTGCCACATATAAGTGTGTGTACACACTAACGATCGTTTAAATATTCATTCTATTCTATTCTGGTGACGAGTGCGTGTGGTACAAAGAAAAGCTAAACAACGAAGTGTCTTATTATTTATATTGGTTGGTCTGGAACATGCTTTATTGCATTTCAATATTATAATTTCAATACTTTCAAATATTGAAATTACTGTGAGCTATGAATTGAACATGACTGTAATAGATGGCAAAATCTTGAATATACTAACTTCAACAAAGTCTTGTCAATTATGCCCAATTTGTGGAGATGGCCCAAAAGATTTTATGAGTATTTCCGATCCATTCTCATTAAAGTATAAGCCAAAACCTGGAAGTCTGCAATTTGGAATATGTCCACTTCATGCATGGATAAGAGTCTTCGAATTTGTATTAAAATTATCCTACAGAATGGGTTTTAAAAAATGTCAAATACGAGAGGACAAGGACAAATTAGAAATGTCCATGAAAAAAGAGTATATACAAAAGAGACTTCGGTCTGAGATGGGGCTACTTGTTGATCAACCAAAAAAAAATGGGTATGGCAATACGACCGACGGTAATACAAAAAATCGGGCTTTCCGTCCACAGTGCGTTGGCCTGCATGAGTCCACTTCGGCCAACGGGCTTAGACTAATAGGATTTGCTACTGCGCACAACATGATAGTTTGTAGTACTGGATTTCGTCGTCTCGACATCCATACGGCATTCTGGCTCTCCCCTGATCGTCTGACTAGTAATCAGATTGATCATGTTGTGATCGATGCAAGACACGCGTCTAGCTTCCTTGATGTGAGATCCTGTCGGGGTCCCAACAACGACTCCGACCACTCTTAGTTGCGGCTAAGGTTCGCGCACGGCTGGGTGTCGCGAAAGTCTCACATCGAAATATGCCAAGGAAGCTTGACATCGGAAAACTTCAGTCACATCAGCATAAGGTTGCCTTCTCCACTCGCCGACTGGCAGAACTCTCTCAAACGCCTATAAATACTACGGATATGTGGACGTGCATATCCAACCCTATAACCACTTCTGCTGTGGAAACTCTGGGATTCCAACGACATCCACAACGGAATCCATGGTTTGACCAGGAGTGTCGAGAAGCAACACCTGCAAAGGACGCCGCCGTCTTCTGACTGGAAACAGTGAAAATGAACCTGACGAAATTTATCCACTAACCCCAATCTGAGATCATGGTGTTAATTTTCCCATCCCTAGCCATACGGAGGTCGAAGTCGCAAACTTAAAAACAATAAAGCCGCTGGAGCAGATGGGTCTGCGGCTGAATTGTTCAAGGCCGAAGGCGTTGAGTTTGTAGGGTGCATGTACCAGCTCACCAGCAGCGTGTGGTTAACGGAAAGCATGCCCGTATGATCTGCCCCATTCTGAAGAAGGGTGATGCTACACAGCGCACCAATAACCGTGGCATTAGCCTTCATCCCATCGAACACAAGGTTCTCACGAGCGTAATATGTGAGAGACTTAAGCTATATGCTGAAGCATTGAGAGGACAGTATCAATCCGGCTTTCGTCCTGGGAGGTCCACAGTCGAACAGATCTTCACACTACGCCAGATCTTGGAGAAAGCGCACGAGAACCAAATCGACACTTACCACCTGTTTGTCGATTTTAAAGCTGCTTTCGATAGCCCACAGCGAGATCGCCTGTACGCTACCATGTCTGAGCTTGTTATACCTGCAAACATAATACGGCTTTGCAGAATGACATTGAGCAACACCATCATAGAGCAATAACCATTCCGAAACTTTCGTTACCAAGCAGGGTCTCAGACAGGACGACTCGCTATCAATCTACTGATGGAGAGTATAATAAGGAATGCTGGAGTGCATCGGACGGGCACAATACTGGGGAACAAATGTGTCCAGCTCCTTGGTTACGCCGATGATATTGATATTATTGGTAGTACCAAGCGTGATGTTACAGCGGCTTTTGGAGCTATCGTAAAGGAATCAGCGAGAGTTGGACTTGCAGTTAACATGGGCAAAACGAAGTTTATGGTGTGCAGTAGCAGAGAGTCGTGGCGTCTTGACTCTCACCTTACTGCTGGTGACTTTAACTTCGAGTCTGTCAAGGAACTTGTCTATTTGGGAACGGCAGTTACCAGCAACAATGAGAGGGCTCGAAAGGCAAAGGTTGCACTCTACAAAACGCTCATCACTCCAGTGTTGCTGTATGGTCCGGAAGCCTGGACAATGACGCAGTCAAGTGCAGCTGCTCTTGGTGTCTTCGAGAGAAAGATTCTGCGCAAGATCTTCGGACAAATTTGTGTTGCCGGTATCTATCGCATCAGGTGGAATGATAAGCTGTACGAGTTATACGGGGATGTGGATATGGTCAAGCGAGTTAACATTCAGCGGATTCGCTGGCTAGGCCACATTGCCCGTATGGACGAAACAACTCCAGCTCGCTCTGTTTTTGATGCGGTAGTTCACGGACAACGGAGGAGAGGAAGGCCACGCGCACGTTGGAAAGACCAGATGGATGACCTCCTAGCAGCATTTGGTGTTACCAACTGGCGAAGTCGCGCACAGGACAGAAAAGCGTAGAGGCGAATTGAGCATCAGGCCGGGCCCCATTATTGGTGTTATGGCCAATTATTATTACTAGTTTGGTCAAGTGAGACGGGTGAAAGCTGAGGTACGATTTCTCATGACTGATGCTCATTTAGGGCTGACATGTATGAAGACATGTATAAGGAAATCAGAAGATAAAAGATAATTAGTAATAACTAAACTTCCCGAATGTAAAAAGAAATAACAGCAACGCAGCAACAACAAAATAAAAATCTACGCAAACGCACCAGCGCAACAATAATCAGCTGATTAGCGATATTCAAAAATATTCGACAGCACACTGAAAAACACAACAACAGCGCATGCCCAGGTAGACAAATGATGCGATCTACCAACAACAACAGCGCATGCGTAGGCAATGATGCGATCTACCAACAACAGGTAAAACAAGTAAGAAAGGCTACGGTCGATCGAGCCGACTGTAAAAGACCCCTTACTCCCATAGTAGTGCGCATTTGTATTCAATTTGAATTCAAATTTTCAAATGAAACTTAAAAATTTTAATTTTATATGCACATTTTGAATTGAAATTAAAAAAAAATTAAATTAATAATTCGCACTGCCAGCATTCGAACCTAAAACCTCAGACCAACGCGCCGCAACTCTAGCAGTTGCACCACGCGCCACTTTCAAGAATTCTCCGATTATCAGCATTTACATATTATTCATACAAACACACGTTCGTTTGAAATTATATGTATGCATATATGTATTTATGTGTGTATTTGGCGTGTATACTTTATGGTGTCTGTGAAGCCTCCTTCTGCCTGTTACACACATTTCGCTTAAGACAAACTTAATAGACCCCTCTAAATAGACCCGTTACAAAGAAAGTATATGTCTAAGAAGTACATGTACTTGATCCAAATCGGACAACTATATCGTATAGCTCCCATAGGGCCGAAAATATGCTCTAAATATGAATTTGTATGAAAATGTTCTGTTTGCCAAGCTATCTTATCTATCACCATTACTAATAACATATTAAAACAGAGTAACGGGTATCCTAAAGACGCGAGGCTATTATAGCATTCTTTCTTTTTTTTAATTTTGATTTAATTCTGATTTAGTTTGTGTATCACTTTGAATATTTGATTGTTGGGTTGATTCTTTTTATACTCTCTGCAAGAGTATATTGGGTTTGTGCAAAGTATGTAACAGGTAAAAGGAAGCGTGGCAGACCCCATAAAGTATATATATTCTTGATCAGCATCACAAGCCGAGCCGATATAGCCATGTCCGTCTGTCTGTCTGTCCGTCTGTCCGTATAAACAAACAGATTTCAGAGATGATAAGAGCTACAAGTTCGAGCTTGGTGTCAAACGATCACATATTTAGTCAGTCCATACAAGAATCTTTTTTTTTTCGATGCCAAGCCCCATTCGCCAACAATAAGCAAAAAACGGGACACACCTCGGGAAAAATTGGTGTTTTCGGCAAATATCTCAGTAACTATGGCACCTAGGATCACCAATTCTGGTACCGGAGTTCCTAGCGACAGCATAGTTGCGTTGTCATTTAAAATTTTTGACTGCCACGCATACTTTTCCCACATTTGATAAAAAGTCTGGAACCTTCAATGCCGTTTTTGGCGAACTTGTTCGTATCGTACAGTATTGTAATTATATAATTCGTGTGGAGACTTACTATAATAAACTATACTGAAAGGCGCATCGGACTATAAACAAGAAAACTAGAAGCGTTACAATATTGATAATTGAACGCAATATCAACCCAAAGGTGCAAGCGAGATAGAAACACACAAGCACATGTTCGAACGTTTTCGCTGCCTGTGTGTCGGCAGCGCTGCCCGCGGTCGCTGGCTGTGCCGAATACACACATACATACATACATATTTGCAACATATACATATTGCCAAACGTATGTGTATTCGAATACAAACAAACAGATGTGTGTTTGATTATGCTTAGATTGTTTTTGATTCAACGTGTTTTAATGCAAGTAATTCACATTGTAATATCTCGATACCGATTTTAATAATTTAATCGGGACAAATGCAGAGAGTATTATACGGTCGGACGCGCTCGACTGTACTTTTCTTTCTTGTTCTGGATTAATATTATAGGATTGTAAGATACATATTTTAAGTATAGGAATATGATTATGAATATAATGATAATAATTATTATAATTGTATGTGTAGGGGCATTATTCTGTGATACTTTTTTTACAATATCATCATGTTTTATGGGTTTGACCTTAATAATTTCTATTGGTGGATACAATGGTGTAAGATCAACTTGTGTTTGTAAGTAATTGTCGCTTAAAATTATATTATTTATTTGTAGTTTACATTGATTGATGTTAATTATTTAATTACCCTGAACATTAAGATTGACATTACTTTTCCATGTTACAATAGTGTTAGGCTCAATATATTTTATCATTTCTTTTACATTTATGCGTTCAAAATTACATATTGGTTTTGTGTGTAGTAGCATTTTCGAAATGCATTCATTAATAATCGGTTCATTTTTTCTATTATAAATTTGATTATCATTTTCAAAATAAGATGTAGTACTAGTGTAGTCAAGTTGGTAGCCATCGTGGTCGGGATATGGAATCATTTTAATGGTATTAGTAGATTGAAAGTCGATTGGGATATGGGATACAATTAGTATGATATTATCTTGATAATTAATCTAAGTGGATGTTTTAATTAAAAGAATGTTTCGGTTATTAACACTGTCAAGTCTGTCATAGGTAAGTAATTTGGGATTGAAAAGTCCTAATCTTGACAATTGCATGCCCATTTCAATGTCTTCTACATATTCTCTAATTTGTAATAATTGGTAAGTAAATGTGTCTGTCAGTGTTTGTTTGTTTTGGTTATCTTAAAATTTTTGCATTTCGCTGCTTATTATGTTTATGCCATTTTTATCTTTAGTTTGAACAATATTTAAAGATAAGTTTTCAATGTTTTTCTCGAATTCAACTCTCGTCATCATTATCTCATGATGAAATATTATACCATTTAGTTCTTGTTGTAATTTGGTGTATAAATAATTGATTTGTGTTGAATTTTTAAAGTTAAGTATAGTTCTACGAAAATATTCGTTTGTTATTATTATTTCAGTTACGTTAATTCGCAAAGAATGATGTTCAAATCTAGTTGGTAATTCTAATGGTTTATCTGAGAACAGTAAATATCCGAGGTCCGTATCCAAGTTATTGATTTGAATTTGTTGAGCATGAAATATGGTAAAGAGTGTGAATGATATTATGATTACGAAGTAACAACCTGTGGAGCTTCAATTTGGTTAATTTTCTTTCGTTTCTTAAATTGTGTTTTATAATAATGTGTTGTTCTATTTTTTAGTTAGTAATTTGGTAATGATCAGGATCTGTTTGCGTGACATTTTGGTTGGCTTTGAATAGGTTTTCTAATTTTCCTTTTTGTAATGTTCCCTATCGATATCTAGTATCGACTTCGTATTCATGGAATTTGTAATTTTCTTTTTTTATGCTTGGAATGCCTTCAGAAGATATTATTTGCCCTTTAAATGTGTTAATGGGTTTTTCGGTTGTAAATATTTAGTTGCTATTGTCTTCATCAGTACTATGCTGTATCTCTTTTCCAAAATAGGCTTGCTCTATTTTAACGCGTGATATGATTTTCTTTTCCTTTTATTTTTAAGATGGGATCATTGGAGATAAGTTGTTTTAATTTTTCGAAAGCTTCAACGTATTCCGGATTTTGTATATCAATTTTTGAATCTTTTTTTAGGGCGGTTGTCATGGGTTTGTCTATATCTGCGAAATTATGTATAAATTTCGTATAATATCCGGTTAATCCGAGAATACCTTTAATTTCTTTGGACTTTTTAGGAATTGGGTATTTTTGAATTGCCTTGATTTTTTCAGGATTTGGCTTTATTCCCTCGTTAGTTATGATGTCCCAGGAAAGTAGTTTAAGAAACTCGCATTTATCAAGTTGTAGTTTAAGATTAGCTTCAGAAAGCTTTTTGAAAACTAGTTTAAGTGAATTCAGATGCTCTTCAAGCGATGTGGAAAATAGGATAATATCGTCCACATACACCAAACAATGCTTGTTTAATAATGGACGTAGAACATTATTCATGCAACCTTGAAAAGTTGCAGGAGCATTTTTGAAACCGAATGGCATACGAAGGTATTCATAATGACCATTTTTGGTTGAGAAGGCTGTCTTATGTATTGCATCTGGATGCATTTCCAGTTGACGGAAATTTTCGCAATATCAATTGTGGTGAAATAGTTACATTTACCTAGTTTTGCTAGTATCTCGTCCATGTTTGGTATTGGGTGTCTGTCATTAATAGTTACTTCATTAAGTTTTCTATAGTCGATTAATATTCTATCCATTTTCGGCACAATCCATATTGGACTGCAATAGGGAGAATTACTGGGACTTATGATACCTTGCTCTAACATTTCCAACATTTTAAACCTCTTGCTCGTAAGCTTGAGGATAACTGTATGGTTTAGAGTATATGGGGGAGTAACGTTGATATTATATTTCTATTGGTTGCTGAAACTAAGTTTATCTCCTTCTTGGAATTGAATATGCTAATAAGACTTTAATAATTTTTTTAATTTGATTTTTCTTTTTCAAATTTTGTGGGGACTCAGGACTATTGCAATATTCTTCAGATACAGAAGTTGAAAAATGATTTTGATTAATGTTTGGCGAATTATTTATTAATTTGTATTTTTTATTAAATAGTGTTACTGACTGGGATTTGTAATCTATTAATGCTTTGGCTTGTGATAACAATTTTCTGCCAATTAATAAGTCATAATCTGAAGAGAATTTATGTAAAATGAATTCACTATTACTCATGAATATGTTATTAGAAGGAACATTGATCTTTTTTGTAATTGTTAATGGCCCGTTACTTGTTTGAATTAGACATTCAGTATCTACAACTTGTAGATTGAAAATATTGGATGTCATCATGTTAACTGTAGAACCGGTATCTATTAAGCATTTCAAATTCTTTCCGTTATGGGTCAAGTTTATGAACTGTTGGTTCCTAGCCTCGTGATCTATACTCATTTTATACTCATTGTTATTGTTATAATGTGGTTGTGATGGATAAAATGGTAGTTGAACATATGGTGGATGATTATGATATGGGACATAAGTAGTGTTATGTGGTTGAAGGAATGTTGGAAATCTTTGAAAATTCGAATTGGTGGGAGGTGGCTTAAAACTTTTTTCATGTTTTACTTTAATGGAATTCGAATTGTGACATTGTTCGTCATACAGATTTTTTTCTTGTAATAGATTTATTAATGATCTTAAATCAGGAATTTCGCAATTTATAATTCGAATACAAATGTTAGTAGGCAATTTTTGTACAAGATCGTCAATACTTGTTTTTATTAATCGCGTGTACAATATTTTTTCGTCATGGTTGTTTTCTAGTTCTAGCTTACTCATCAAGGTCCACCTACGGTACTCGGCTTCTTCCAGAAATTCTCGTACATTCCCTTTGAATGGTGTGTTCCTAAATTACTCAAGTAAGATATAGTTCTTGGTTTGGGTTTTGTAGTAGAGTACTAATTGTTTGTATCCATTGAACTTCTCAACGCCTTTCAATTGATTGATTACTTGTGACATGCTGGCGTCAGAAAGGGTTGTTGCTGCTGCTGCTCCTCCTTCCATTTTGTTGTATTTTTGTTACTGTTGGTTGTTGTTTTGATTATTTTTTTTTTTGTATTTCACTTAACCAATATTTTATTTGTACTTTAAAAAGTATCATTTAGTTTAGTTTCTTAGTTTTTTCTAATAAATCACTTTATTGACTTAATTACGATTGAGTTTGTTTTTTGTTTATTTGCACAGATAGCTTTTTCGAATTTTATTGAAATAATAACCAGGTATGTCTGGAATTATGTTTTCTCCGAATTCTATCGCGTCTTCTTGAATTATTTTCAAGTTTTGAACATCCGAATTGTTGGTTTACACGTCACTGTCGATGTTTTTCTTATAAAACTTGACGCGATATTAACCATCGCTTGGTTGTTTTTTTCGGATAACAACAAGAAAGGATTATAATTGTTTCAGGATCCACAATTTATTGTTATCCTACCCGCTGCGCCAATTAGATATTTGATGTGTTAATTAGTGCAATAAATACCGCGACACACTTTAACGGTAACGTCTAAAAGTAACGTTGATACAAAAGACGAAGCGAGATTTTTAAATTCAAGATAACTTGCTTTATTGATGATCAACTTAAGACTAACTGATATCTGCTTAATAGATAATAATGAAAGTTCTGTTTACAGGTATTTAAATGTTTACAATTTGGCGGTGACCGCTAAAAGCTGGGAACCAAGAATTGTGCGATTTCTCAGCTTGTGCCTGTGAGCCAAAATATGCTGATCGAACGGTTTTCGATCGTTGTGAATGTTTATAGTTAGAGCTTGGGAATGTTTATAGTTGGGGAATAGCTATTGATGTGGAATTCGACGTTTAGGCTGTTATGTACTATTGTTATGTATAATGTAGACGTATGTGGTATGAATATGTCACTATATGCATACATACAGTTTCAGACGAATGTGTGTTTGTATGAATAACATGTAAATGCTGATAATCGGAAGATTCTTGAAAGTGTCGCGTGGTGCAACTGGTAGAGTTTCGTCGCGTTGGTTTGAGGTTGTAGGTTCAAATGCTGACAATAACAATTGTTAACTTAATTTTTTTTTTAATTTCAATTCAAAATGTAAACACAAAATTTAAATTTTTAAATTTCATTTGAAAATTTTAATTCAAATTAAATACAAATGCGCACTACGATGGGAGTAAGCGGTCTTTTATAGTCGGCTCGATCGACTTTATTCTTTCATACATGTTTAACAATCAACATGTGCTTGGCTTGTGATTCTATTTATTAAATACCTTGCAGTTATCACCGCTTCACACCAGAAGCTTCTGTCTAACTATACACCGCTGACCTTTGAATGAGCTGTCTCTGTAATGGTTCGTATCATTCCCTCCGAAACACCAATCAATTAAGGTGTATGCGGTACTGCCTGATGATAACTTATTCCTTTATTAACACAGAACTTGCGAATTTCATTTGCAAGTTATTGTCTACCGTTGTCAATGTACAAATTGACAATTTTCAAGTTAAACAAGAAAGAATGCTATAGTCGCCTCGCGACTTGTGGATACCCGTTACTCCTCTCCACTCCATCCCTCGCTCCGCTGCGTATATCTGCAACCTGCCCTGCTGGCGGCTGAAGGCGTCCTGAAACTCCTTCAGATGGTTGCTCGTCCCCACGAAATAGTCGGACGAGTCAGTGCAGGAGAACATATAGAAAGTGCAAGCATAGAAGCGGCACATTACACATTTGAAAGTACATAGAAAAGTATTGCTCCATTTATTGCACAACAGAGACATTGCATTTCGGCACTGATATATATAATAAGATGTTTCGACGATTAGCTTATTAAAAAAATATAAACTTTATTTAACAAACTCGAAACTTCGGAGTACAAAACTAGACTGCTTATCCTATGTTCTGATGACGTTAAGCAAACCTCGGTTTGCAGCTTTCATTTATTGGACTTTGGACTCTTTGAGCTTTTAGCTCTTATATAAACAGAGAAAGATCTCGATCTTGAAGAGATTGAGAGTGTTCGGCTAGGATTTGTTTAACGTCAGCAGTTTTAACCCCAATGATGGGAATAACGATTCTGGCAATTGTTTATGATATTTAATGCATTCGTGGGAAGCCAGAATTGTTATTGTCACCATTTGATTTTTTCGAAAGTGTTTACATTAAGTTCTTGTGGTGTTATTGTCACCATTTGATTTTCTGAGAGTGTTTACATTAATCTTTGGTGCGAAAGAAATCTTTGACATAAATAATAAGTGTTGTGTATGTGGTGTATGTGGTGTATGTGGTGTATGGGTTTAGGTACGTATGTATCTACATATGTCACTTCCCCATCCTTAAGAAATGAGCCTGTCCTCAGGCGGTTAATTTTGGATATAGTGTTGGATCTATTACAATTTCTTCGGTATCGTTTTCAATTACATTTGGATATATTTCTGTATCATTTTGAATATTTGATTGTATGTTTGGGGTTAATTCTTTTTTATTCTTATAATTAACAATAATTTTTCTTGGGATATTTTTATATTTAAAGATAATGTATAATATAAGTATGATTAAAATAATTGTTAAAGTTGTTATAGTTATAATTTGGAACGTGTTGTACAATTTTGTTTGTTGTTGGATAATTTCTTTGGTTTGGACATATGACAATGGTTCTAGTTTGGTTATATTATTATTTATGTAGACTGTTTGTGTGTAATCTAACATAGTATTAGTTATTTGAATTTCATCTAATTGGATTGAACAGTTTATAGCTTTTATCATATTGTTTCCTTCAATAATAATTTCTCGGTTGATACAATTTTGGTTTAATACAATTTTTGGTAAGTTCCATGTTAACATAATGTTTGGTTCTACATACTTGATTTCATAATTTTTATGGGATTTTGAATATCTACATTCTGTTTTATCTTGCTTTAATATTCCAGTAATACATTTGTTCATAACTATATTTTTATTGGTTGCTGTGAATGCTTTGTTGTTTTGTAAGTAGTAAGTGTCATGTATAGTTTCGGTCAAAATGTCTTTGTTTTCGTCAGGGTATGGAATAATGTCGTATAGTGCAGTATTTATAATTTCGCGTGGAATATGGGAAATAATTAAAATTTCGTTAGTAGTTGTTTTTAGCCAAGTTGATGTTTTAATATTTATTATTTTTTCAACGTTTAAATGTTTTAGTGATTCATATTTTAGTAATTTAGGGTTGAATATACCAAGCCTGGTTAATTGCATACCTAACTCAATGTCTTCGACATATTCTGTGAATTCTTGTAAGTTAAAAATTAGTAATTCGAGTCGTTGCTCTGCCTTATGTGTCATACTTAGTCTGTTCATTACTTCTATTCCTTTGTTAACAGCTTTTATTACTTCATTTAGTTCATTGACTTGAACACTATTTTCTGAAAGATTATCTATTTTTGATTGTAATTCTTCTTTGTCTTCTTGATCTAAAGTTCCGAAAAGGTATTTATAAAATGTGCCCATGAAATTTACAAGTCCTCTTTTATTTCGTTTTACTAGTCTTAAACCGTTCATTTCTCTGTCCAGTTTTTCTGTTAAGTACTGTATTTTTACTAATGGTTCAAATTCTTTTGTTTGTTCCATTAAATTATTATAAGTTTCTTCAGTTTTTGTTATATTAATAGTTAAATAGTGGTATTCGTATTTTATAGGTAAATTGATTGTTCCTGTTTGAAATATAAGATATCCGTTTTTGGAGTTAATTGGGTTGATTTCCAAATTTTGACCTTTTATTGGGCATACAAAGTTGAGTAGCATGAGTGTTATAATTATAGCTGTTAAATTATGATGGGTTATCATCTTGATTCGGGTTATTAGTTGATCTGGAATTATCATATTTACTTTCATTAGTTACTTTCTTTCTTTTATATTTTGATTTATAGTGTGTTATTTTTCTACCTCTGTTTACTTCTTCATAATGTTTTTCATCTATTTGTGTTATGTTTCCTGTTTGTTTAAATGGGTTTGTGGATTTAGATTTTACTAAAGGTGATTCCCTATATCTAGTATCTATTTCAAATTCGGTTCTTTTTTCATTAAGTCTTTCTATTTGCCTTTTCTTATTTAGCTGTGTATCATACTCAGGTGTTCCTGCGTAAATGAAAATGTCTGCTGGTGTTCTACCAGTTGAATTATGTTTGGTTTTATGGTTATAAGTGTAAAGTATTACTTCAAATTTGGTTAATTTGTTTTCCTGGTTAGTGTCAGAATTAACTATTCTTAATTTTTCATTTATTGTTTTATGGAATCTTTCTATGTCGGATATACCGTTTTTGCTAGTTGTGATGGATATATTTACGTCTTCTGACTTTAACCACATTTGTAGTGCGGAGCACAAGAAAGCTGAGTCTTTGTCTGCTTTTATTTCTATTGGTTTACCCATGTCATTAAATACTTTTAAAAGAGCTCTTTTGGCTTCTAGCCAATCTCGACCATTTACTTCTATTAAAGTTGCGTATTTGGAATATAAATCTATACAAGATAGAAATTGTTTTTTGTCTACCATATAAAAATCAATGACATATTTTTCTCTTGGATTATGGATTTCTGGAGTTAATTCAAAAGCTAACTTAGTGTTTCTATGTTCTGTTTTTGCTATATTACAAACTTTGCATTCGTTAATTATGTTTTGTATTAAGTTTTGATAATCTGGATAATAATATTTTTCTTTAAATAATAATGTCATTTTCTCTATTCCTGGATGTAATAACTTTTCGTGTGTGTTAATAATAAATTCTTTGAATTCGGCATATGTCTGGAGGTCTATTAGTTTGTTAGTTGATCTCATTACTTTTGTAATGTTATTGGGACTAATTATTTCAACGAAAGCATTCTGAAATGTAAGAAAGTCGGCTTCGTTGCTGAAGTATATAACACTATTTTTTGAACATAAGTATTCTTTAATTAATTCTTTTGCATAGTTGTGTGTCATTTCGACATAATTTATTAAAATTTTTGTTTTATGAAAATAATTAATAACGTTTGAATTATTTGAGTTACTTTTTACAAATTCTATTTGTCTTTTAAAATAATTGATTGGTCTTTCTGTGATTGAAATATAATATTGGTTATCTTCTTGAGCGCTGTGGATTGTTGCTACTGTTACATCGGAAGCTTCTCCTAACAAGTTTTCTTCAATTTTAATTCTAGATAAAGCATCTGCAACATAGTTTTCTTTACCTGGTACATATTTAATGTGATAATCAAATTCATTTAATTTTATTTTCCAGCGTTGTAATTTCATATTTGGTTCTTTAATATTATTAAGCCAAACAAGTGGTTTGTGGTCACTGAGAATCTCGAATTTTCTACCGTAGAGATAAGATCGAAAATATTTGGTTGCCCAAACGATGGCTAAAAGTTCCTTTTCAATTGCTGCATAGTTAATTTCATGTTCGTTTAAGGTTCTACTTGCGAAACAAATTGGTTTTTGATTTTGAGACAAAACAGCTCCAATAGCTATGTTACTGGCATCAGTTGTAAGACAAAATGGTTTTTCGAAATTTGGATAAACTAATATTGGATCGGATGTTATAAGTACTTTTAATTTTTCAAAAGCAGAAATGTAATTGGGTTCTTTTATATTTATAGTTGCACCTTTCTTTAATTTTAAAGTCATTGGCTTTACAACGTGTGCAAAATTAGGAATGAATTTTCTGTAATAACCACAAAGACCTAAAAACGATTTTATTTCTTTGGGTGTTTTTGGAATTGGGAAATGTTGTATGGCAGAGATTTTAGTTGGGTTTGGTTGTATTCCTTCTGTTGTTATTATGTGACCTAGGAATTCAGTTTCCTTTTTCATGAATTCGCATTTATCTAATTGCAATTTTAGATTGGCTTCGCGCAGTTTTGTAAATACCCTTTTTAATGATAATAAATGTTCTTCCAATGAAGTGGAATACACTATTATATCATCCATGTATACTAAACAATCTTTGTAAATTAGATCTTCTAATAGATTGTTCATACAACGTTGAAATGTTGCTGGGGCGTTTTTCAATCCAAAAGGCATTCGAGTGTATTCGTAATGTCCATTTTTAGTTGAAAAAGCTGTTTTTGGTATACTTTGTGGGTCCATTTGTATCTGATGAAATCCTTTCGCTAAGTCAATTGTAGTGAAATACTGACATTTTCCAAGTTTGTCTAGTATATCATCCATGACTGGGATAGGATATTTATCATCGATTGTTATTTCATTTAAGTTTCGATAGTCAATAACTATACGGAACTTTTCTTTACCCGATGCGTCACGTTTCTTTGGCACAATCCAAATTGGTGAGCAATAAGGTGATTTTGATTTACGTATTATACCTTGTTTAATCATTTCTTTGATTTGTTTTTCGACTTCTTCGTCGAATGTTTGCGCATACTTGTATGGACGCTTTTGGATTGGGTCTTCGTGTTTAGTTTGGATGACATGCTTAATTGTACTGGTGAAAGTCAAATTTTCACTTTCTTTGTACTGAATGTCACTAAACTCGAAAAGAATTTTGGTTAGTTTACATTTTTCTTCATCGTTTAGATGTTCTAATCGAAATTGATTTGTTTCATTTAATTCATTGTTGATAGCATAATTTATTGCTATGTCTTTTGTTTGGGGCGGATCAAGGCATTGAAATGCGGTCTTGTCCTTGACAGAATTCTCACGGTCATATCTCATTGAGAATAAATGATCGTTTAGAATAACTGTTTTTTGTTTATAATCAATTTTTGCTTCACAAGATTCCAGATATTCTCTACCTAATAAGATATCGTATTTATCAGAAAAGTTGTGTAAATAAAATGTTTGATGGGTAGGGCATAGTTTACTAGGGGCAAAAGATACACAATTCTTTAATTGAACTATACCATTTATTGTTTGTACGTTCAATTGACAAGTTTTTGTAGGAAATTTTAGAAAGTTTTCTTTAATTAGATTTATGGATGAACCTGTGTCAATTACACAGTTAAAATTTTGTCCATTCATAATTAATCTGATGAAGGGATTGGTTCTTCGTTGTCCGAGGCTTCTTGATGAAAATTTTCTGATGTGTCCATTTTAGAATGGCCACTAGTTTCTCTCTGTCTTTTATGAGAATGATTGGGAGGTCTTTGACTCTGATTTTGGTAATTCATTGGGTTTTGTGATCTAGCTTGATCGAGGTTTTGTTTGAATTCTTTATGTAATGCCTCAGCATTTTCTTTTGGTTTATTATTTGAGTTAGCGTTATTTGAATAATTTGGAGTAGGGTAATAATTCTGATTACTTCCCTTTCCACGGTTTTCAGTGCTTTGTGTTTTATTTGTCTTAGAATTGTCATTGCTTTGGTTATTACGTTCGTTATAACCATTTTCGTACAATCCTTCGCGTTGAGCTACTTGTTTTAATTTTGAGACTGTTGTAATGTCATATCGTGCTAATGTCATAAAAATTCGGTCCGGTAATTTTTTGGTAATAACGTCTTTAATAGTATTATTCATTGCATTAGTGTACAATAGAGTGTTCTGGACCTGATTCTCTAACATTAACTTATTAGATATTACAAAGGATTTATACTCTAGATCTTCAACAAACTTACGGATACTATTATTAAAGTTGGTGTTATAGAGACGTCGTAGAAGCTCTTCATAAGGGGTCTGTGTTTTGAATTCGTCGATGAGGGCGCTCCTCAACTCTCCCCAGGTTGTGGCTGCTGTCAGCTGCGACACTCGTTGTGCGGATCCGGTGGTCTGCATCTCGATTGCTCCGAATAGGACACTATGTTGTCTCACATCCTGTGTTGGATATAACTGCATGATGAAATCAATCCTCCTTATGAATGCAGTTAGTTCCACGGTTTTTCCGTCGAACACTGGCACTTGTCGAATTTGTCCAAGCGCTTGTTTCAGATGTATTTCTGATAGTTCCATTGGTGGGTTGGTTGCCATGGTGTTGTTGTAGATTTGTTTTATTTGTTGGCAATTGTCACTTCAGGTTTTTGTTTAACTGTCACTTTTTGTTTTAATTGTCACTTTTGTTGAATTGTTTTGTTGAATTATAAGAGACTTACGTTTACAGGGATCAATAAATTGATGTGTAAAGCCCAGATATAAGCTCTTTAATTACAGTTGTTCAAATAGTCCAGAGGATCTATTTTTTGGTTGAACACTGTTTGGTGTTTTGCGCGGTTTTTCTTTTAATAGCAATTATCTTTGGTGGCGGTCGCACATTTAAATATGGGCCACGACTGATAATTGGGTTATGAGTCACACACGCTTAGGTTCTTTGGCGGATATTAAGATAATAGTCTTTTCCAAAATTGTAATGTTTTAACCGTTTCCTTGCCGCGGAAAATTCGCGAGCTCAAATCCTAGAAATTCCTTGGTCGTACAAGGATTCCTTTTCAATGGATTGAAAATAAAGGACGATTACTTTATTACGAGGATATTTATTATCAATATCCTACCGGCTGCGCCAATAAGATGTTTCGACGATTAGCTTATTAAAAAAATATAAACTTTATTTAACAAACTCGAAACTTCGGAGTACAAAACTAGACTGCTTATCCTATGTTCTGATGACGTTAAGCAAACCTCGGTTTGCAGCTTTCATTTATTGGACTTTGGACTCTTTGAGCTTTTAGCTCTTATATAAACAGAGAAAGATCTCGATCTTGAAGAGATTGAGAGTGTTCGGCTAGGATTTGTTTAACGTCAGCAGTTTTAACCCCAATGATGGGAATAACGATTCTGGCAATTGTTTATGATATTTAATGCATTCGTGGGAAGCCAGAATTGTTATTGTCACCATTTGATTTTTTCGAAAGTGTTTACATTAAGTTCTTGTGGTGTTATTGTCACCATTTGATTTTCTGAGAGTGTTTACATTAATCTTTGGTGCGAAAGAAATCTTTGACATAAATAATAAGTGTTGTGTATGTGGTGTATGTGGTGTATGTGGTGTATGGGTTTAGGTACGTATGTATCACTACTAAAATATTTGAAATTCACTAAAAAAAGTGTTATGATGGATAATTATTATATTTATGTATAAATGTATCTTACATATGTCACTATATATAATTGAATATTTTATGTGTTTAATCGAATCGAATAAATGTCGCGATACACTCTAAAAATAAAAGACGAAGCGAGATTTTAGATTCACGACTTGTTTTATTCAATATCAACTTAAGACTAACAGATATTGGTTTAATAAATGATAAAGAAAGCTCTGTTTGAATGTTTACATTATCGAGGGCACCGCTGGTTGCTGGGCACCAAGCGTTGCTCGTTATCTCGGCTTAAGCTGGGAACAAAAATTATGCTGACTATGTGATTTGCAATCGATGCTGATCGATTGGGGAGATGCGCCGGCTAGACGGCTCTTTGTTTACAATTGTTGAATTTATTCTCAAGTGAGGCTTGGGAATGTTTATAATTGGGGGGTTGGATTCATTCTCAAGTGAAGCTTGGGAATGTTTATAATTGGGGATATGGAACTCTGTAGACATAATCGGGATGAATATGTCACTTCCCTCTCCTTAAGAGGCGAGCCTGTGAATCAAGGCGAGGCTGAAGGGTAAAGTTTTGGTAAATTTGATTGTGTCACTTCGATAACTGTTTCATCTTGTTGTTGTTCTTTTGGTTGAACTGATTGCGGTGTATCTTTTTTGTGTTCGTGAATTTGTTTCTTACATTTTTTATGGATTAATATTATGGGATTAAATGATACATATTTTAAATATAACAATATGATTATGAATATAATAATAATGGTTATAATTATTGTATATGAAAAGACATTATTTTGGGATACAAGTTGTACAATGTCGTCATGTTTGATAGGCTTAATTTTGATAATTTCTATTGGTGGATACAAAGGTGTTAGATCTATTTCGGGTTGTAAGTAATTGTCGCTTAAAATGATATCATTTATTTGTAGTTTACATTGATTGACGTTAATAATTTTATTACCATGAATATTAAGATCTGTATTACTTTTTTGACAGTTTTGTTTTACATTTATGTTGGATATGTTCCATGTTACAATTGTATTTGGCTCTATGTACTTAATGATTTCTTTTTCGTTTATCTGCTTAAAGTTACAAATTGGTTTTGTATGAAGTAAAATTTTTGTAATACATTCATCAAATATTGGTTCATTTTTTTCTATTAAAAATTTTATTATCTTTTTCAAAATAAGAGGTGGTACTGGTGTAATCGAGTTGATAGCCATCATTGTCAGGATAGGGAATGATTTTAATGGTTTTAATAGTTTGAAAGTTGATTGGGATGTGGGATACAATTAGTATGATATTATCTTGGTGATTAATCCAAGTGGAGGTTTTAATTAGTAGAATGTTTCGGTTGTCAACACTGTCAAGTCGGTCATAGGTAAGTAACTTTGGGTTGAAGAGTCCCAATCTAGACAATTGCATGCCCATTTCAATGTCTTCTACATATTCTATAAATTGTAATAATTGGTAAATAAATGTTTCTTGAAGTGTTCGTTTGTTTTGATGATCTTTAAATTGTTGCATTTCGGTATTAATTATGTTTATTATACCATTAATGTCTTGAGCTTGCACAGTATTTAAAGATAGATTTTCAATATTTTTTTCAAATTCTCGTCTGTCATTATCGTCAAGTGTGCCAAAAAGGAATTTAAATAGTGAGCCTCCAATGTTGAACAGTCCTCGTTTATTTCGATTCTCATGGTGAAAGATTATACCATTTAATTCTTGTTGTAATTTTGAATACAAATAATTGATTTGTGATGAATTTTTAAAGCTTGGAATAGTTCTACGAAAATATTCATTTGTTGTTATTATTTCAGAAACATTAATTCGTAAAGAGTGGTGTTCAAATCTAGTTGGTAATTCTATGGGTTTGTCTGAAAACAATAAGTATCCGTGGTCTGTATCCAAGTTATTTATTTGAATTTGTTGAGCATGGCATATGGTAGAGAGTATGGATGACAATATGATCATGAGGAAGGGACCTGTGGAGTTTGAATTTGGTTAATCTTTTTTTTCTTTTTAAATTGTGTTTTGTAATAATGTGTGGTTCTATTTTTGTTAGTAATTTGGTAATGATCGGGGTCTGTTTGAGTAACATTTTGATTGGCTTTAAATGGATTTTCTAATTTTCCTTTTTGTAACGGTCCTTTTCTGTATCTAGTATCTATTTCAAATTCTTGTCGGTCACTGTTAATTTTGTTTATAATTTTTTCTTTTTTGTCCTGTGTATCTAAAGTTTGGTTGTCCTGCATGTAAGAATATGTGTGCGGGAGTTTGTCTAGTGGTGTCATGTTTAGTTTTATGATTGTAAATATAAAGGATAGTTTCCATTTTGCAAAGTTTTTTCTCTTCATCATTTAAAGTATTTATGATTCTAATTTTTTCATTGATAGTTTTGTGTAATCTTTCTATGTCCGCTATACCTGTTTTTGAAGTATTTAACTGAATTTCTACTCCCTCACTGTCAAGCCATCTTTTGAGTGCTAGACTGGTAAATGCTCCGTCTCGGTCTGCCTTTAATAATATTAGTTTACCTAACTGATTAAATATGCGCATTAATGCGTTTTTGCATTCTATCCAATCTTTAGTTTTGATTTGTTCGAGAGTAGCGAATTTTGAATAAATGTCTATGCAGCTTAGATAGTGTTTACCTTCTGATGAATAAATATCTATTACGAATTTATCTCTACAATGTTCTGGTTTGGGCGTAATTTTCATTGGCATTTCTGTATTTCTATGTTCGGTTTTCGTTAAATTGCAGATATGACATTCATTAATAATGTTTTGGGTTAATAATTGACTATTGGGGAAATAATAAGTTTCACCGAAAAGTTTGTTTGTTTTTTGAATGCCTGGATGTAGGAGTTTTTCATGCGTCTTGAGAATGAGTTCTTTGAAATCTGCGTATGAACTTATATTTTTCAGAAGAATAAGGCTTCTGAGAATTTTAGTATGGTTTGGATTGATAATGTCTTTGTGTGCGTTTTGGATAATTTCAAAATCGGCATCACTATCTATAAACAGCGCACTAGACTTAGTTCAAAAATGATCAATCAAATATTGTTTAGCTTTTTCTGTTGTCATATTATCATATGTGATGTGGATTATTAGTTTTTGAAATAATTTTCTTTTCTTATATTTGGAATGCCTTTAGAAAATATTATTTGTCTTTTAAATGTGTTAATTGGTTTTTCGGTGATAAAAATTAAGTTACTATTGTCTTCATCAGAACTATGTTGTGTTTCTTCTCCAAAATAAGCTTGTTCTATTTTTACTCGAGATAAAGCGTCTGCTATGTGATTTTCCTTTCCTTTTATATATTTAATGTCAAAGTCATATTCTGATAATTTAACTCTCCATCGAGTTAATTTTGAATTTGGTTCTTTCATTTTGTTTAACCAACATAACGGTTGATGGTCACTATTAATTTCAAAATGTCGTCCTAGAAGGTAATGTCGAAAGATTTTTGTTGCCCATACAATAGCTAAAAGTTCTTTTTCTATGGCACTGTAATTGGTTTCGTGATCATTTAGGGTTCTACTAATGTAACTAAGTGGGTGTCCGTTTTGTGAAAGTACAGCTCCAAGTGCTATGTTACTTGCGTCTGTAGTTAATACGAATTTACTGTTAAAATCTGGTATTTTTAAAATGGGGTCATTGGAAATTAGTTGTTTTAATTTTTCAAAGGCTTCTACGTATTCTGGATTTTGTATATCGATTTTGGAATCTTTTTTTAGAACTGTTGTCATCGGTTTGGCTATGTCTGCAAAATTGGGAATGAATTTTCTGTAATATCCGGTTAACAAAAGAAAACCTTTAATTTCTTTGGTCTTTTTTAGACCCCGTACTCTAAAAAAGAGTATAGGGGTCTATTAGGTTTGTCAGAAGCGAAATGTGCGTAACAGGCAGAAGGAGGCGTGGCCGACCCCATAAAGTATATATATTCTAGATCAGCATCAACAGCCGAGTCGATATAGCAATGTCCGTCTGTCCGTCTGTCCGTCTGTCTGTCTGTCTGTCTGTCTGTCTGTCTGTCTGTCCGTCCGTCCGTATGAACACCTGGATCTTTTAAACTACAAAAGCTAGAGACACCAAATTTGGAATGAAAGTCCGTTATCTTCGCGAGCAGATCAAGTTTATTTCAAATTGTTGCCACGCCCCCTTACCGCCCCCGCAATGAGCAAAAAACCAGAAAAACCTCGAAAAAAATTTAATTTTAGGCCAATAACTCAGTAAATATGGCACTTAGGAACACCATTTCTGGTAAACAGGTTGCTAGTGACACCCTTAATGCAATACCATTAAAAATTTTGAGCTGCCACGCCCCTTTTCCCCACATCAGCTAAAAAACTTTTACGCTTTAATGCCGTTTTTAAGGCATTTATTCATATAGTAGAGTGTTGTAATTCAACATTCGTATAGAGACATATAAAATCAAACTATTCTGAAAGTGGCATCAACATACTACCTTTAACAAAAGAGCTACTGCGTTAGAAAGTTTGTTATTTAACTGCAATATCACTTACACGCGAGAGCGAGACAGAAACATACAAACACATGTTCGAACGTTTTCGATGCTTGTGTGGCGACAGCGTGCCGGCAGACGCTGGCCGCGCCGAATACACACATACATACATACATGCATACATATAATTTCAAACGAATGTGTGTTTGTATGAATAATATGTAAATGCTGATTATCGGAGAATTCTTGAAAGTGGCGCGTGGTGCAACTGATAGAGTTGCGGCAATGCGAATTGTTAATTTAATTTTTATACTCTCTGCAAGAGTATATTGGGTTTGTGCAAAAGTATGTAACAGGCAGAAGGAGGCGTGGCAGACCCCATAAAGTATATATATTCTTGATCAGTATCACAAGCCGAGTCGATATAGCCATGTCCGTCTGTCCGTCTGTCTGTCTGTCCGTCTGTCTGTCCGTATGAACAAACAGATTTCAGAGATGGTAAGAGCTACAAGTTCGAGCTTGGTGTCAAACGATCAGATATTTAGTCAGTCAATACAAGAATCTTTTTTTTTCGATGCCACGCCCCATTCGCCCACAATAAGCAAAAAACTGGACACACCTCGTGAAAAATTGGTGTTTTCGGCAAATATCTAAGTAACTATGGCACCTAGGATCACCAATTCTGGTACGGGTGTTCTTTGCGAGAGCATAGTTACATTGCAATTTAAAATTTTTGACTGCCACGCCCCCTTTTTCCCACAATTTATAAAATAGTTTTCAAGCTTCAATGCCGTTTTTTCCGTATCGTACAGTATTGTAGTTTATAACTGGTGTGGAGACTAACTATATTAAACTATCCTGAAAGGCGCATTAAAATCGGACTATAAACAAGAAAACTAGAAGCGTTACAATATTGATAATTGAACGCAATATCAACCCATAGGTGCAAGCGAGATAGAAACACACAAGCACATGTTCGAACGTTTTCGCTGCCTGTGTGTGGGCAGCGCTGCCCGCGGTCGCTGGCTGCGCCGAATACACACATACATGCATACATATTTGCATCATATACATATTGTCAAACGAATACAAACAAACAGACGTATGTTTGATTATGCTTAGATTGTTTTTGTTTCAACGTGTTTTAATGCAAGTAAAACACATAGTAATATGTGGATACCGATTTTAATAATTTAATCGGGACAAATGCAGAGAGTATTATACGGGCGCGCTCGACTGTACTTTTCTTTCTTGTTTTTAATTTCAATTCAAAATGTACATATAAAATTAAAATTTTTAAATTTCATTCAAAAATTTAAACTTAAATTGAATACAATTGCTCACTTCTATGGGAGTACGGGGTCTTTTACAGTCGGCTCGATCGACTGTAGCCTTTCTTACTTGTTGGAATTGGGTATTTTTGAATAGCCTTGATTTTTTCAGGATTGGGTTTTATTCCGTCCTTAGTTATGATATGTCCAAGAAAAGTAGTTTCTTGTTTAAGAAACTCGCATTTGTCAAGTTGAAGTTTAAGATTAGCTTCAGAAAGCTTTTCGAAAACTAGTTGTAGTGAATGTAGGTGTTCTTCTAGGGATGTGGAAAAAACGATAATATCGTCTAAATACACCAAACAATGCTTGTTTAATAATGGTCGCAACACATTATTCATGCAACGTTGAAAAGTTGCAGGAGCATTTTTTAAACCAAATGGCATACGAAGATATTGATAATGACCATTTTTGGTTGAAAAAGCTGTTTTATGTATTGCATCTGGATGCATTTCCAGCTGATGGAAACCTTTTGCAAGGTCAATTGTGGTAAAATAATTGCATCTACCTAGTTTTCCTAGAATTTCGTCCATATTCGGTATTGGGTATCTGTCATTAATAGTTACCTCGTTTAATTTTCTATAGTCGATTACTATTCTAAACTTTTGTTTACCCGATGCGTCTTGTTTTTTGGAACAATCCATATTAGACTGCAGTAGGGGGAATTACTGGGTTTTATGATACCTTGTTCTAACATTTCTTGGATTTGGTTTTCAACTTCTTGTTCATAGGCCTGAGGATAACTGTACGGTTTAGAGTAAATGGGGGAGTTATGAGTAGTGTTGATATTATGTTTTTTCTTGATTACTGAAACTGAGTTGATCTCCTTCTTGAAATTGAATATGTTGATAAATCTTTAATAAATGTTTTAATTTTGATTTCTCTTCATTATTTAAATGATCTAATCGATACAGATTTGAATTCTCAAGTGAATCTGTTTTTACATTGTCTGAAGACTGTGGGCTATTATTATATTTTTTAGCTTCAAAAGTTGGATTAGCTAAAAAATGAGTTTGATTTTTAATTGGAGAATCATTAATTAGTTTATATTTTTTTGTTGAATAAAGTTACTGTTTGAAATTTGTAGTCTATTATTGCTTGGGCTTGTGAAAGCAAATTTCTGCCAATTAATAAATCATAGTCTGAAGAAAATTTGTGTAAAAGGAATTCACTACTACTCATGAATATGTTGTTGGAGGGAACAATAATCTTTTTGTGATTGTTAATGGCCCGTTACTTGTGTGAATGAGACATTCAGTATCATAAACATTTAGATTGAAAACATTGGATGTCATCATATTTACTGTTGAACCGGTATCTATAAGGCATTTTAAAACTTTTCCTTTATGGGTAAGTTTTATGAATTGTTGGTTTCCGAAGCTGGTAACGGAAAATTTTCGGCTTGATCGAGCTCTATCTCGTTACACTGTTCAGTTAAATTTTCGGCTACTGGTGTCGAAGTTTCGGCATAATCAAAGCTTTGAGGATATCCGTAATCTTGATAGGATTGTGGATTTGAAGCTAATTGATTGTAATATTCTTGCTGTAAATATTCTTGATAATTCAATTCTTCTTGATACCTAGCTTCTTGATCTGTGCTCATTTTACTCTGTCCACTTTCTGCTGGTCTAGAGCGTTTCATTGGTGGATGTGGAACACCAGGTGTATTATTAACTGGAGCCTTTTGTAAAGTGGCACTCTGAATTTGTCCAAAACGGTTTTGGTCAAATAAATTTTGACGAAAATTTTGTCGAGGTGGAAATTGTACTGGTCTTGTCGGATTTGGTACGGGTGGTAATGGTCGAGGTAAGTAGTTGTTAGTATGAGGCATATTGTAATGTTGTTGTAATGGATGAAATGGTTGTTGATAATATGGTGGATGATTTGGATACGAAACATATTGTGTATTGTTTGGTTGGAGAAATGTTGGAAATTTATGAAAATTGGAATTGGTTGGGAGTGGCTTTAATTCTTTTTCTTGTTTTGTTTTAGTGGAATTAAAATTTTGGCAAGGTTGATCATAAAGATTTTTTTCTTGCAATAAATTTATAAGCGATCTTAAATCGGGAATTTCGCAATTTATAATTCTAATGCAGATGTTAGTAGGTAACTTTTGAATCAAATCGTCAATACTAGATTTAATTAGCCGCGAGTACAGTGTTTTTTCATCGATATTATTCTCTAGTTCTAGCTTACTCATTAAAGTACGCCTGCGCTGTTCAGCTTCCTCCAGAAATTCGCGAACGTTCCCCTTAAAAGGTGTGTTCCTGAAGTCCTCTAGAAGGATGTGATTGTTCGTCTGGGTTTTATAGTTGAGTATCAATTGCTTCCGAAGATCTGTCCAGGTGTTGAGATTATTTATGCCAAGGGATAGCATAACATCAGCACTGATGCAACGTTCCACAAGT
The DNA here is from genome assembly GCA_018151165.1 of Drosophila arawakana. NCBI lineage: Eukaryota > Metazoa > Arthropoda > Insecta > Diptera > Drosophilidae > Drosophila > Drosophila arawakana. Next base: position 77,636 of record JAECWX010000711.1, on the reverse strand, counting down.
CCAAAAATAATCGCTTGTTGCCGTATATCATTAGTCGTGTACAAGGCCAATATGTAGTCGATACGGTTAACAAAGGTGTACAGGGTATTTTTGTTTCCATTGAATTTTTCGACGTCTTTCAATTGATTTATTACTTGTGACATGCTGGCGTCAGAAAGGGTTGTTGCTGCTGCTGCTCCTCCTTCCATTTTGTAAAATTTTTGTTACGGTTGGTTTTTGTTTTGATTATTTTTATATTGTTCTGTTCTTTTTTTTTTTTTTTCACTTAACCAATATTTTATTTAAAAGTCTCACTTAATTTAGTTTTTTAGTTTTACTTATAATTCACTTTAGGCTTAATTACAATTGAGTTTGTTTTTGTTTGTTTGCACAGATAGCTATTTCGAATTTTATTGGGATAACCAGGTATCTGGAATTATGTTCTCTCCGAATTCTATCGCGTCTTCTTGAATTAATTTCAAGTTGTGAACATCCGTGGTTTTTGGCAAAAATGCGAATTGTTGGTTTACACGTCACTGTCGAGGTTTTTCTTATAAAACTTGACGCGATATTTACCGTCGCTTGGGTTGCCTTCGCGTTGGTTGTTTTTTTTTCGGATAACAACAAAAAAGTATTAGAATTGCTTCAGGATCTATTTATTGTTATCCTACCGGCTGCGCCAATTGAATATTTTATGTATTTAATCGAATCGAATAAATGTCGCGACACACTCTAACGACAACGTTGATGTAAAAATAAAAGACGAAGCGAGATTTTAGATTCACGACTTGTTTTATTCAATATCAACTTAAGACTAACAGATATTGGTTTAATAAATGATAAAGAAAGCTCTGTTTGAATGTTTACATTATCGAGGGCACCGCTGGTTGCTGGGCACCAAGCGTTGCTCGTTATGTCGGCTTAAGCTGGGAACAAAAATTATGCTGACTATGTGATTTGCAATCGATGCTGATCGATTGGGGAGATGCGCCGGCTAGACGGCTCTTTGTTTTACAATTGTTGAATTTATTCTCAAGTGAGGCTTGGGAATGTTTATAATTGGGGGTTGGATTCATTCTCAAGTGAAGCTTGGGAATGTTTATAATTGGGGATATGGAACTCTGTAGACATAATCGGGATGAATATGTCACTATATATATATATATGATTTATTGAAAGGCTATTTGACGCAAAACACAAATCGAATTAAATTATATATTATATAAATAAAAAAAACAATCAGTTAATAACATTCACCGTTCCTCTTTAACTTCGCTATTCGCCAATATCTACAACTGTTCTGTGGCGGGTTTTTTGACCTTTGTTCTTTGCACATAGTTTTCACATAAGTAAAGGGCAATCCGCGTTTACATACACACAGTTTTTGAATTTTGGCTTGCGGTAGTCAGCTTGTACTTTGTTAGTGCTTTACTTCGATTCTGCTTTGTTTTACTTTGTTTGTGTCAACGCTGTTTATACATACAAACATACGCGCTAGTTGTTGTTGGTGAATCGCACCATTTGTCTTCCTGCGCATGCGCTGTTGTTGTGTTTTTCAGTGTGGAGTCGAATAATTCGAATATCGCTAATCAGCTGATTATTGTTGCGCTGGTGCGTTTGCGAAGCTTGGTATTATTTTGTTGTTGACATCTGTCGTCGCTTATCTGCTTACGCTTGCGTTTTGTTAGTCGCTGTTATTTCTATTACATGCGAGAAGTATAGCCGAACGGGGATGCCACGCCGCGCGATGAAGCTGTTTAAAGTACAAAGGAAGGAATTAGTGGACAAGTCTGCAAAAAGTTCCAGGTGAACAGCCTTCGAAGCAAAACAAACGAACACGGCAATATACATTCTTCTCGTTGCACAAGCAAACAACTTTTTGGCACTAGGACTGGGAAAGTTGCGTCATAATCCAACGGTGCTTTCTCCAGGCTACCTCCGACTCGTATTAATGAAAATTTTCTTCAAAATTATTCTGACTTGTGGATGAAAGGAGTTAGGGCCTGCCAGCTTGGTTGCACACTGTTACCTTTTTAAGCTTGTCGAATTCCTCTTTGAATTTTGCTCGCTGAACCAGTTCCAGTAGTTTAAAAAAGCAAAGTTTAATTATTTTGGTCCTAATTCGACATGTGACTTGTGACCAAGGTCGAAATGGTCGTTCATAAAACTCGTGTACATTTCCTTGGGTTCTAAGTCCTTGCAAACTCCACGCTCTAATGCCAGGAACCGCTTTTTTGCAGTTTCGAAGGAGGAGCCTAACACTTGCGCATCAGTCTTAGAAGGCAAGCTGACCTCGAATTGTCCTGTCCTTAAGACTTTGCTTACATGCAAGGTGTTTTGCAGAAAATTTGGTCAACTCATTTGGCTCTGGGATTGCTACCCGCTCCCAGAATCTATTTACCAACGCTTGCAGTCTATCATATGTTGTGGGCTGCATCACTGCGCAATAAATAGGGCTTTGAATATGAATTTTCTCGCATCGCCCAGAGGCAACCCAACCGAAGAGTCTTTTATAGCAAAGGACCGTTCTCTGCCAATCTAATCTGTCCAGTCGGAAAAGGAATCGGCTCAGATCAATTCGCTGGGGCTTATGAAATTCCGGCTCAGCCAATTTTACGTTGACGAAATCTTCCACCGACTAATGGGAAGATTATAGTCAGGCTGTCTGCTCGAAATCGACTTGAGCACCCAGAATTCAGCGCTAAAATTATGTGTAGATACACGAGAATACACTACTGTCGACACTTCGCTTTTCGCTACCAGACTAGATTGTCCAATCGATGTTACAGCTAACGACTTGGCCTTTGGTTGATGCCGCAACTCTTGGACTTGGACCAGGCTTTCAGACATAAATCTAATAACGCTCTGGCCGAATCTGTCTTTTACTGTCACAAGTGCCGTTGCCAGGACCACCTGATCAACCTGGCTAGCCACGTGATTCACTTGGGCAGGATGAGCAGATACCAGCTGTTCTGCGGCTGCACACATGACTTCACAAAATTGAATTTGTATCAGACTTTGGGCAGGTGACAGTGGAGAGAAATTCAGGAACACACCATACAAAGGGAATGTTCGAGAAGTTCTGGAAGAATTCAAAAAAAGGCCATGATGAAAAAATATTGTACACTTGATTAATAAAAAATAGTATTGATGATCTTGTACAAAAATTGGGTACAAAACTTTATATCCAAATTATAAATTGCGAAATTCCCGATTTAAGATCATTAATAAATCTATTATAAAAAACAAGTTGTATGTCAAAGTTTGTATATAATTAAAGTAAAACAAGAAAAAAATTTTAAGCCTCCTCCAACAAATTACAATTTTAAAAGATTTTCAACATTCCTTCAACCAAATAACACTCCTTAGCATGTAAGTTTCATTTGTATTCGGCAGTGCAGCGGTCATGAGCGGGCAGTCAGTTCGTATTTTTATCACGCTGCCAAGCCTGACCAAGAAATAAATTGTAACCTTTAAGAACTTGCAATTTGTTTTAATTAAGTAGTCTTCGATTTTTCAACCCGCACCGATTTCGACAAGACCAGTACAGTTTACACCCAGACCAAATTTCCGTCAAACCTCATTATCGTTTCGGAAAAAATCAGAGTGCCATTCCATAATGAGCACCTATATATCCTGACGAAACAGATCCGCCAATCAATCGCTCAAGACCTGCAGAAAATGAGCAAAGTAAAATGAGCATAGATAGTGAGGCTAGGTACTCAGAAGAATTGAATTATCGGGAGTATTTGCAATAATCACTTAGGTCCTTATCCTGCGAGAGCAGTGATATGAACAAAAAGCGGATTATTCAGAATCGCAAATACCAGTTCGCGAATTAAACAAACAATTAACGGGCCATTAACGATTCCGAAAATATTAATGTTTCGTATAATGACATATTCATGAGTAATACTGAATTCGTTTTAAATAAAATAAATGACTTATTTATTGGCAGAAATATGCTGTCATAAGCACAAATTACAAATCTCATCAGTAAAATTATTCAACAAGAAAGAAAAGTATAGTCGAGCACGTCCGACCGTATAATACTCTCTGCATTTTTACAGATTAAATTATTAAAATGCTTGGTTCTTGCATTAAAATACGTTAAAACAAAAAAAAAAAAAAAACAAATTGTAATCAAACATATGTCTGTTTGTATTCAAATACACATATGTACGTTTGACAATATATACTGAATATATGTATTTATGTGTGTATTCGGCACGGCCAGCGTCTTTGGCAGCGCTGTCGACACACATCCAGGGTGAACGTTGGATCATATGTTTAAATATTTATATAAATATTAGAACACGTTGAAACATAAAAAATCAAGTATAATCGTACATACATATGTTTGTCTGCATACATAGTGGCAATGGATGACACTTCTTTCAGAATAGCTTGATTTCATATATCTCTAAACGAATGTTGGATTACAACACTGTACTATATAAATAAATGCCTTAAAAACGGCATTGAATTTTAAAAGCTTTTTAGCTTTCATGAGAAAAGGGGGCGTGGCAGCTAATTTGTAATGGCATTGTATTAAGGGTTCGCTTCAGACAAACTTAAAAAAACGGACTACTATATCGTATAGTTCCCACAGGGCCGATCGGTCAAAAATACGCTCCAAATATGAATTAGAATGAAAAATTTTTGCGTTAATTAAGCAATATTAATCAAACTTACACAGAATACATCTGCCAATAATAGATATATACTGACCAAGTTTGATACAAATCAGACTACTACATCGTGTAGTTCCCATAGGGCCGATTGATCAAAAATACGCTCCAAATATGAATTAGTATGAAAAACTTTTGGGTTAACTTAGCTATTTTTATTATTAATATTAATAAACTCACACAATATTAATCAAACTCACACAGAATACATTTGCCATCAATATATACATATTGACAAAGTTTGATCTAATATAGTATAATTTCTTGTTTTTTTTTTTTAAATTTCAATTCAAAATGTACACAAAAAATTAAAATTTTTAAATTTCATTTGAAAATTTGAATTCACGCACTACTATGGGAGTACGGGGTCTTTTACAGTCGGCTCGATCGACTGTAGCCTTTCTTACTTGTTCCTATTAGACTCGTTAACACCATTTGTTATTATATGTTTTGACTTGCTTGCGCAAGTAGGAGCAACCCTAGATCCGTACAGAGGACGATGAACCAATATATTCAAAACTATATCCACATTCCATTGCGGGTCACTGACTTTGTAAAAAAAGAAATTTAAGATGTCCTGCAGAATGGCTTGATTAGGCTTTCAAGGTCACCTTACAATAACCTAACATGGGTCGTTGACAAAAAGGGTGGGAGCAGGAATAAGCGAGGTAATTGACTTTAGGAAACTTAATGATAATTCCATCGCAGATAAGTATCCAATGCCTAACATATCCATAATATTGTCGAACTTGGGTAAAGCTAAATACTTTACGACTCTTCACACCACAAGGTGAACAGGTGAAGTGTGGCGGTGGATTTCCACCTTGACTAGCGACACACTGAAGCGAGTGACTGGCATTACGTTTGAAATCGCCACCGTTTTTTTTTTTTTATTTTCTAATATTTTTTTGTATTTTTCCAACCAGCTCACTCGTGTGCATTAATAAACATTTGTCATACTTTCAAAACATTAAACGCAGTACCGCGCATTTTTATTTAACCCAACGTTCCCTCAGCAAAAACAGCAGAAGATATTGGCACCCGCCAATTCAACACTTGATCAGTGTCCGCCCAGCTCCAAACATTTGGTCGTTCGAGCCGGATCTCCTTCCGCTCCTCCAGCTAGCATCGGTGGAAAGCCTGATAAGTACTGCTTTTGTCTGTCATATATAATGCAAGGTGCACGGTCCCGCTCTCTCATAGCGACTTGTGCATTTTTGCAGCATCTGTGGTGTTTTCAATACCTGACCTGTCTCGCAGGTTCCACGGGTATACTCCAACCTATCCTGTGTTCGTTTGCTGTAATTGCTTGTAACCAATTGTCAAATTACAATTAAATTATACATACATATAGCCATACCAACATACCTATATACATTCCGTATACCAATAAGAAAAACTGAAAGTGTCGTTAAACCGCGAGAGTGTGTTAAAAGTGGCAGTTCCAAGTGATAAGAATTATAAATAATAATATTTAATAATAAAGCTATTAGTTTTTCCGGGCATTTCAAGCCACCAAGCTCACACATGCAACCGCATATGAGTACATCTACATGTATGTAAGTAGACTTACATGTATGTAAATACACTTGTGCGAGCGATCGCTTTTATCCCGCGCATTAAATTGAACTGCGGTCCGCAAATAAAAAAATTATTTTTATTTATATTATTATAATTCTTATCAATCACACTCGCACTCACGTAGTTCAAAACAAAATTTCGCACTTTCCTAAATTGCACTTGCAAAATCAACCACCCGCAGAACAGCTGAGTCACCGTGAGTGTTGTCGCTACAGTAAGTTCCTCGATCAATTCCGTGATCGTTTTTTGTTAAGTGTTAATAAATAATTTGTAATGTTTTTTCATTTTCGTTCTTAATTAACAAAACTAAGACTATAATTTTGTTTTACGTTTTCATTTTTTCACAATTCGAGAAAAAACAAAAAAAAAAATTACCATTAAAAACAAAGAAAAAAAATAAAACCCTAATTACGACAAAACAATAAAATATTTAAAATTTGGTCGTGTTTTACTTATAATTGTATTTTTTGAATATTTATTTAAGTCTTTAAGTATTATTTATAAGACAAAAGGTTTTTTTTTCTCTTATTTATTTATACGTGAAAACTTATTCTCACTCAACCAAAATACAGTCCACTTCCTGTCGTTTCGTGTATCCTTGTTTGAACCGGGAATCTTCTTTCTCCTACGTTTCGGTAGATAATGTCCACCGATCCCGCGAAGGCTGCTCATAAGTCCGCAGGCCTTACTGTCCCTGGTCGCTCCGACCCTCCGCTCGTACTTTCGAAAAATCCACGGCCCCGCCTAGTCCAGTGACGACCAAACGCACTCACATACGTACTTCTTCCACTGCGTCGCGTAGTCACAGCGGCTCTCCGATTGCACGATCTTCTACGTCCTCTTACACCATTAAGGCAAATGCGGACCGCTGTTTGGAGAACGTGTAGAGCAACTGTGCGCTCAGAACGCCCCGCTCCCGCTCGACCTGCCGCTGTTCCGCTTTCCCAAGGACACCGATTACCTCCGTGTGAGCTAGAAATCTTCGAAGGCGATAGCCTCGCATGGCCAACATTCAGTGATTTGTTCTCCGCTATCTACATCCGCAATCCGTGTCTGGCAGAAGTGGAGAAACTTTATCATTTAAATTCCAAAAACCCGCGGGTAAGCTAGAGCCATCGTGTCCAAGTCCCCTTTGACAAATGAGGGTTTCCAGTCCGCGTGGAAAAACATCACTGCTCCGTACGAAAATGATCGGTTGTTGATCATGACGCAAGGCAAGCAGCTCCTCCAAATTCCCTCGGTTACTCACGAGTTCGGCAAGGCCTTGCGAGAGCTGCAGGCGACCTTCCAAGGGTGTTTGTCAGCTTTGGAGCGGTCTGGAGCGAGTACAGAAAACTGGGATATTCTTCTCATAGCGATCGGTACTAGCAAGCTGCCAAAGTCCACCATCCTGTTGTGGGAGCAATTCGTCCCGAATAAGACTGCAGTGTCATCCTGGGACGATCTCAACTGTTTAATGACTGATCGCTATCGTGTGCTTGAAGCCACGGAGGATCATAAAGCCGGGACAAGTATGCAGGACGTCCAATCCGGGGCGCGAAACCCTGCCAGCACCGCACGGGTCCAAGCTTTTCCAGTAAAGACCCAGGTTAAAGCGGCTTCCTGTCGGCTGTTTCAGAAGGAGAATCATCCCATCCGGGTGTGTCCAAGTTTCCTGGATATGGCCGTCCCCAAAAAATGGAAGTAATCAAGCAACAGAGTTTGTGTTTGAATTTCTTCGCTCGAGGCCATCAGGTTCGGGACTGTTCCAATGCCCATAATTGTCATATCTGCAAGGAGAGGCATCATACCTTGTTGCATTCCGGCAACCTGCCCACATCCAGTTCGTCCATCTCGGCAGTTCCACATTTCCACTCTCAAGAACGCACCGATTCCAACACTCAGCCATCGAATGCGCATAGTTTCTTTGCATCCACTCCATGTCGAGGCCTCCTAGGTATCGCTATTGTTACCCTCAATCATCTGGGTGACGAGTTTCATGTGCGTGCCCTGATCGATTCCGGTGCCGATTCGACCTTCTTGTCAGAGAGGGTCTTTAATCTCATACAGCCGTCTTTCTGTCCAATCAACGCAGCGGTTTCCGGTAAGGACCATAGCGACGGAGGTTCCGCCGAAAAGGCATGTTTGCTAAGCTGTCCGCCCCTTGCGACAGCAGAAGGCAAGTTGAAGCGTTAGCCCTAGTCGTTCCCAGACTGACAGGCGGAATTCCGGCGCACTCTTTCTCGGACGTGGTCCGTTACGAGTGCTTAGATCGCCCGCTGGCGGATCCACACTACAATAAACCTGCCTGAAGTGAAATGATGATTGGGGTGGATATCTTCCCTCATATCCTTCGGGAAAGAATCAAAAAGGATATTGGTGGCGATTTCGTCGGGCTTGAAACCATTTTCGGGTGGGTGTTATGCGGGCCTATCCTCACCAAATCTCCGGGACCTAGCAAAGCATTCTCGGCTCAATCGGGAGTCGCGCCAGAACAAAACTTGATGAACTTTTGGGAGGTGGAAGATCTTCCAGCGAAGCCGGAGAAGGAAGCAGAAGTGATCTTTGAGCAGATTTTCCGCGAAACCACCAGGCGAAGAGAAGACGGTCGCTATGTAGTATCCCTACTTTTTAAGGACCCAAACGGTGTCGATTTAGGCCACTCCAGACCCATCGCGTTAGCTCAATTCCTGAGGAATGAAGCGTGACTCCAGAAGAATCCTTCTCTAAAGGCCCAATATGATGAGGTGCTCCGGGAATATGTCAAATTGGCCCACATGATTCCGGTAACTCCACCCTTCGACTGCCAGAACTTTTACCTTCCCCATTACGCTGTCTTCAAACCCGACAGCACCACTACCAAGGTTCGTGTCGTCTTCAACGCCTCAAGCCCTTCCACGAGAGGTATCAGTCTGACCGACGCATTGTACACCGGGTCAACTCTCCAGGCCGATCTTACGCTGCAGGTACTTAAATGGCGTTTTTTCCAATTCGTCTTTAATGACGACATCACCCAAATGTATCGACAAATCCTAGTCGATTCCAAGAACATTCCGTTCCAGCGTATCCTTCATCGAGATAGCAGCGGGAATTTCCAGGACTATGAGCTGCAAACTGTCACTTTTGGCGTTTACTGCGCACCCTTTTTAGTCCTTTTGCAGCTGTCGCAAGACGTACAACACGTGTACCCGAGGGGAAGTGAAATCATCCGTCACTATATGTATGTAGATGATGTCCTGGCCGGTGCTCACACCATGGAAGACGCCCACGACGGCATCCAAGAGCTCAACGCTGCCCTTCTTTCAGCTGGGTTCCCATTGAGAAAATGGACAGCAAACAAGAAGGAAGTGCTTCGGACTCTTCCGAAAGAGCATTTGTTGCACGAGGATTTCCTTGAATTAGAGGACGGCTAAGACATTGGGCATCCACTGGCAAGCCACCAGTGATTCCATCTTCTTCTCGATTGTGGACCCTCTACTAAAGACATCCGTCTACAAGAGGGAAGTACTATCCCACATAGCGAAGCTATTCGATCCAGATGGCTGACTAGCGCCCTTCGTCATTAGAGCCAAGATTTTTATGCAGCAAATTTGGCTGCGGAAACTCAGATGGGATGACGCACTTACCCCGCCTCTCCTGAATCAGTGACATGATTTCCTGCAAGACTTCCCGGGTCTCAGCCGTCTACGCATCCCTAGATGGCTTGGAACTAAGTCCATAGTAGATTGTGATCTCCACGGTTTTAGCGATGCGTCGCAGAAGGCTTATGGAGCGTGCCTGTATGTGCGTGTTCGTCATCCAGACCATCTGAGTGTCCACCTCCTGACGGCTAAGACCCGCGTCTCCTCAGTCAAAACTGTTTCTCTACCACGACTAGAGCTTTGCGGTGCGGTCCTGCTCGCCGATTTGTACGCGACCGTAATTCCTGAGCTCCGACTTCAACATTCGTCTTCCCATTTCTGGACTGACTCTACCATAGTGTTGGGGTGGCTTAACAAGCCTCCCTGCAGCTGGTCCACATTAGTTGCCAACCGAGTCTCTAGTATATCCAAGAGCACCAGCGTCCAAGACTGGTCTCATGTTCGATCGGAAGACAACCCAGCGGATCTCGCGAGTCGCGGCGTCCCCGCTACCGATCTAGCGGCCAGCAACCTATGGTGGCACGGCCCGAAATGGCTCCTTCATGCACCCGAACTCTGGCCGACATCTCTGGAGGATGTTCCGGATACCCAACTGGAGCAGCGTGTTCGTTGCCACACCGCAATGCTTGCCTCCACTCCCGAGTTCAGCGAACGTTTCTCAGACTACGGTAGACCGCTGAGGGTCACCGCTTATATTTTGCGTTTCGCCTCGTCCCACATCTTCACGCCTGACACTCTGCAGCTCACCAAGGACGAGTTGCTAACTGCAGAACGAGTCCTCGTGCGTCTCGTTCAGCGGCAGAAGTATGCTCTGGAAATCCGAGCCCTCCTCGAGAAGAAGTCCATCCCGCCTTCCAGCTCGCTGCTTAATTTAACCGATTCAACGAAATTCACACAGAATGTATTTCTCATTGTCCCCATCTGTTTACCAAATTTCAAATTGGACTACTATATCATATAACTACCATAGAAATAATTGGTTAAAAAAACGAAATTAATGCAATATTCATGACTGCAAGGGTATTTAATCTTCGGCGAGCCGAAGATAACCGTTTTTTTTTGTTTTATTTTCTAATATATTTTTGTATTTTTTCAACCCGCTCACGCGTGTGCATTAATAAACATTTGTCATACTTTCAAATCATTAAAAGCAGTACCGCGCGTTTTATTTAATCCGACGTTCCCTCAGCAACAACAGCAGAAGATATTGGCACCCGCCAATTCAACACTTGATCAGTGTCCGCCCAGCTCCAAACAACGACATTAGATCTAAAGTCCGGCTATCACCAAATCTACTTGGCCGAGCAAGATCGCGAAAAAAACAGCTTTCTCCGTAAACGGTGGAATTTATGAATTCGGCAGACTGCCTTTCGGATTGAAGAATATTGGAATAAATGTATGAGCTCAGGTCATTCCTAGGATAGGCCAGATACTACAGATGTTTTGTCAAAGACTTTGCAGCAATTGCAAAGCCGTTGACAAATTTGTTGAAAGGAGAGAATGGGTCCGTCAGTAAACACATGTTCAAAATAAACACGCGTTCAAAATATTAAGGAATGTTCTAGCCTCAGAGAATGTTACTCTCAGATACCGAGATTTCAGGAAACCAATCGATTTGACACGGATGCATCTGCTCATGGTATTGGCGCAGTACTGTCACAGAACAACAGACCTATAACAATGATTTCGAGATCATTAAAAGACTGTAAGTAAAACTATTAGCTAGTTTGGGCCCTGAAAAAGTTACAACAATACCTAAATGGTACAAGGGACATTAACTAATACACAAATAACCAGTCATTAACATATGCGGTGTCCCAATGCAAAGATAAAAAGATGAAAAGCGTGTATCGACGAGCATAACGCAAAGATCCACTACAAACCGGGGTAAAGAATACAACGTAGCAGACGCACTCTCGCAACAGAACGTGAGTGCTCTGCAAAGTGAAGTAATATCCGAAGCAGCAACAATTCATAGTGAATTATCTGTAACGTATACAATAGAAGCTACTGAGAAGCCTGAAAATCGCAAAACTACTTTAAACAAGTAAGAAAGGCTACAGTCGATCGAGCCGACTGTTAAAGACCCCGTACTCCCATAGAAGTGCGCAATTGTATTCAATTTAAATTCAAATTTTCGAATTAAATTTAAAAATTTTAATTTTATATGTACATTTTGAATTGAAATTTAAAAAAAATTAAATTAACAATTCGCATTGCCGCAACTCTATCAGTTGCACCACGCGCCATTTTCAAGAATTCTCCGATAATCAGCATTTACATATTATTCATACAAACACACATTCGTTTGAAATTATATGTATGCATGTATGTATGTATGTGTGTATTCAGCGCGGCCAGCGTCTGCCGGCAGCGCTGTCGCCACACAAGCATCGAAAACGTTCGAACATGTGTTTGTATGTTTCTGTCTCGCTCTCGCGTGTAAGTGATATTGCAGTTAAATAACAAACTTTGTAACGCAGTAGCTCTTTTGTTAAAGGTAGTATGTTGATGGCACTTTCAGAATAGTTTGATTTTATATGTCTCTATACGAATGTTGAATTACAACACTCTACTATATGAATAAATGCCTTAAAAACGGCATTAAAGCGTAAAAGTTGTTTAGCTGATGTGGGGAAAAGGGGCGTGGCAGCTCAACATTTTTAATGGCATTGCATTAAGGGTGTCACTAGCAACCTGTTTACCAGAAATGGTGTTCCTAAGTGCCATAGTTACTGAGTTATTGGCCTAAAAGTAAATTTTTTTCGAGGTGTGTCTGGTTTTTTGCTCATTGCTTGGGCGGTAAGGGGCGTGGCAACAATTTGAAATAAACTTGATCTGCTCGCGAAGATAACGGACTTTCATTCCAAATTTGGTGTCTCTAGCTTTTGTAGTTTAAAAGATCCAGGTGTTCATACGGACGGACGGACAGACAGACAGACAGACAGACAGACAGACAGACAGACGGACAGACGGACATTGCTATATCGACTCGGCTGTTGATGCTGATCTAGAATATATATACTTTATGGGGTCGGCCACGCCTCCTTCTGCCTGTTACGCACATTTCGCTTCTGACAAACCTAATAGACCCCTATACTCTTTTTTAGAGTACGGGGTCTAAAAAGAACAAATTGCAATTTCATATGTATTACAATTTATTGGACTTAGCAAACGGCGTAGAGGCTGGCTGGGCGCGTGTGGTTCATACGAGACGAAAGTTACAACTGTCTGTCGCTCGCGACAGATGCACTGCCGAGAGCGATTCAACTTACATGCTAGCTTAATATAAGAGTCGTACTTCACTTAATCTTATGCTACAAATTCATTGCTTTTGTCTCTTAACTACTACTTCCATGTTCTCTTAAAACTAACTTATGTTAAGATCCAACACCGGTCACCTTGAAGGGATTGCCTTCAATCTATGGGCAGCCTTGCCAGCTTTACTATCGGCCGCTTAAGCAGGGCCGCTTTTGTTTTAACGCCGGCGACCCTGACTCGTCCATCGCTTCCTGGTGTTACCTCCACGACTCTGCCTGTTGACCACCGTTGTGGAGGAGTGCTGTCGTCGTGAACCACGACGAGGTCCCCAATCCGGAAATCGTCGTGCACCTCCTTCCACTTGCCTCGCTGCTGTAGGCTGTGGACGTAGTCTCTCGACCACGCTTGCTAAAAGCGCTGTCTGAGACTGCACAGCAGCTGCCACCTGTGACAGAACGAAATTTCTTTGCTTGACGTGGCCCGCTCTAACCCTTGCAGCAGCGAACGAAGCGGCTGCCCTATTAGGAAATGACCTAGGGTTATCGCCTCTCCATCGCTGGTATCGCTGCTCAGCGGTGCCTGGAATTGAGTATGGCCTCTACGTCGGCCAGGTGAACTCGGACCTCGCTCTCGGTGAGCGATGCGCTGCCGATCTGCCGAATCAGAAGGTGCTTGGACACATTTTCGCACTATCTGGGTGCATTCGCGTCGAACATTGACGAGCCACATCCTCTGTCTGAGTAATGCGATCATCGCCTTTGCTCCTGCTGATGTGCAACTCTCTCAAATACAGTAGCACAGACAAACAATTTTTTGGCATTAGGACTGGGAACTTTGCGTCGTAATCCAACGGAGCGTTCACCAGTATACCTCCTACTCGAATTAACGAAAGTTTTTTTCCCACATTCTTCTGACTTGTGGATGAAAGGAGTTAGGGCCTGCAAACTTGCTTGCAGACTGTTCCCCTTTCTTAGCCTGTCGAATTCCTCCTTGAACTCTGCTCGCTGAGCTATTTCCAGGAGTTTAAGAAATCAAAGTGTACTTCTTTTGGTCCTAGTTCGACAGTGCTTGAATCTCGTTTTGCTTTCGACAGGAATCTGTACAGGTACGCCACTATTCGTACCAACTTGCGACATGACGAAACCCGGGACACAAATTCAGCTGACCAACTCGAGCTGTCAACCAAGCAAACGAGTGCTGACCTTTTAAACTCACTCTCTTTTAACTCATTTGGTATCTCAAAATGCTCATTATGAGGCATTGTCTTTCATCGTTGCAAAGAAACGGTGGGCCTTCGAACCAAATAGACTGTACGAGTTCCTGAACGTCACACCCTCTCGACGCCAAATCAGCTGGATTGCTTGATGTTGGTACATGTCTCCAAGATACTTGAGGTGTCACCTCTTGGATGCCTGCAACTCGTTTGGCGACGAATATTGCTAATAACGAAGGGGAAGTCTTTATCCAATGTAGTGTGATTTCTGAATCAGTCCAGAAATTCACACTCTCGATTCGACATCGGTCCAACATATGCTTTATGGAGGACCACAGTTGAGCTAACATATAGGCGGCACACAGTTCAAGTCTGGGAATGGACTTGGTCTTGAGTGGAGCGACTTTCGCCTTTGCCGTTAGCAGTCTGCAGACGGTTTTGATACCGTCGTTAACCCGAACGTAAATGCACCACCCGTAAGCTTGACTGGATGCGTCCACAAATCCGTGCACTTGTATGCTTGTATCTGAGCTGGCATGAGCGTATCTTGGGATGTGAATTTGATGTAGTCCCAGGAGATTCTCTTTGTACTTGTCCCATCTGCTATGCAGTTCCATGGGCATAGTATCATCCCACGGCAACTGCATACGCCACAGTTCTTGAAGCAGGACTAGTGCCCTTATGCTGATTGGACACAACAAGCCAAGTGGGTAAACATGCGTGCAGCAACTGACAGAATATTGCGCTTGGTAGGACTTAGTTTTGTAAAACTGTCATCCAAGTGATACTGGAAAGTATCCAATCTTGGTGTCCACTTGTTCACAAATTGTTTCTAGTGTTTCTAGATCGTCAGCTCCGGTGAGCAAATCATCGACGTAGAAATCATTACAAATGATCGCTAAACCAAGAGCGTGAGTGTCCTTATGACTCAAACCCAGCTCTTGCAGACATCTGATTGCCAAAAACGGTGCGGACGCAGTTCCATATGTTACCGTGTTCAATTTATAAAATCTGAGCTCATCTGATGGATTTTCACGCCAAACAATTAGCTGAAATCGTCGATCGTCATGGGATATGCTCACTTGACATATCGGCTCAAACGGAAACTCAGAAGAGACAAAGTTAGATCCCTCTGAATAGTAGGACCCACCATGAGCAACTCATTCAGAGAATGTGACGATGTCGTCTTACACGACGCATCAAACACTACTCGAAGTTTGGTGGAGCTACTATCAGGTGTGGTGCTTTGCTCACATGCAATGTGTTCTGCAGAGTACTTGGTCAACTCGTTCGTCTCTGGGATGGCTTCCAGCTCCCAAAATCTATTTACTAAAGCTTCCAGTCTATCCTCCTTTGATGACTGTATCACCGCGTTTCATTTTCTTGCACCGCCCAGATGCAACCCAGCCGAACAATGTTTTTTGCAGCACTGGACCATTGTCTGCTAATCTAATCTGTCCAGCGCATTATAAATCGAAAAAGGAATCAGCTCCCAGCAGCAGATCAATTCGCTGGGGCTTATGAAATTCCGGGTCAGCCAATTCGATGTTTGACGGAATCTTCCACCGACTAATGGGAAGATTGTAGTCAGGCTGCCTGCTCGAAATCGACTTGAGCACCCAGAATTCGGCGCTAAAGTTATGTGTAGAGACACGAGAAGATACTACTGTCGACACTTCGCTTTTCGCTACCAGACTAGATTGTCAAACCGATGTTACGGTTAGCGACTTGGCCTTTCGTTGAAGCCGCAACGCTTGGGCCAGGCTTTCAGTCATAAAGTTCACTTGAGAACCTGAATCTAACAGCGCCCTGGCGTTCAGAGTCTGACCGAATCTATCTTTCACGTTCACAAGTGCCGTTGCCAGGAGCACCTGATCGACCTCGCTAGCTACGTGGTTCACTTGGGCCGGATGAGCGGATGCTTGTTGTTCTGCGTCTGAGTCAAAAATTGCCGATACTGAGTCCACTATCGCTCGAATTCCCATTGCCGATGGCTTGGACATCTGCTCAATGTCGAACAACAGGGCGAGAGTATCGAAGAAGATCAGGCACTTGTTGTCGTATACTCGACTCAAACTCTCCAACGCCTTTGGGTAATTCGCGTCAGATACCTGGAAGGCTCCGATGGTGCCTAACGCCTCATCTGATAAGCACGATATCAAATGGTTGAATTTCTCAATATTTGACAGCGAGCGATCCGAATCAACTAAACTACTAAGCAGACAGCTTTAGCTTGGGCAGGTGAGAGTGGTGAGAAACTGGGGGTACTGCTTCAGAGGCGTGGTACGCACTTAGGGCAGACATGTATGACGATCGTGCCAAAATGCAAGTCTCCTCAAGCATTGCACGGCTATCGTTGTCCGGATCTATTGAGTCGATCTCCGACTGCAAATCCATAGTCTTTGAAATGTATGAATTGAGGATATCTAGCCGGCATTGAATTTCGAATTTACTGGGAGTCACCATTTTGCTAATGAGTGAACTCCTTTGACGTTCAATGTCACTCTCTACTTTTTCTAATTTCACAAATAGTTGACTTATGCGTTCCATCAACCAAACTGATTTCATTCAGATCCGATTTGTGTGCCATATTAATTTTTAATTTTTTTAAAAACTCGATCGTATTTTAATGCACTTGAGTGTACTATCACGATAGTCACCTGCCCGATAATTGGATAATTACCAATAAACAAGTAATACTCAGCTGAGTACTCAAAACCCCCTATTGAATTCGAGATAAGAACAGCTCCACCAACCGCAAGCGCATGCACAATAACTAACAGCTGATAACAGCGACAGCTGCGCTGCCGAGACCGATTCAACTTAAATGCTAGGTTAAATATAAGAGCTGTACTTCAAGTGATCTAATGCTACAAATTCCATGTTTTTTCTCTTAAATAATATTCCAATGTTCTCTTAAAACTAACTTATGCTATGATCTAACAGTTAGCATAAACATTAAGTTAGTATACAAAAATAATGAGTTCCTAGTGTAAGCTTAAATTAATTAAATTATTGAACTGTCCAGTAGTTTAACAAACTCTTATACGTAAACTAGCCTGTAAGTCTAGTTTGCATTCGGCAGTGCAGCTGTCGCAAGCAGCAGTTTAGTTTGTACTTTATTTTCGCTTTAACTATACAAACGCTGCAAAGCCTAACCTCGATTGCCTGTCTAACAAATAAATTGTAACGTTTTAGTAATAGTTAAATTTATAAAAATAAGCATTTGTTCATTACATAAAATTATAAAACTTAGATTTATAAATTTTCTCAATATCTTTTGTCAGGATCGGACTAATATATATATATAATAACGTAGTTCAGAACTTGGTATATCAAAAAAATATAAAACTTTATTCAATTAATTAATTAATAATAATTACGAAGCTACGGAGTACGAGATACAAATCTAGACTAACTTATGCTATGTTCTGGAGACGTTAGGCAAACCTCGGTTTTGAGCTTTTGTTAATTGGACTTTGGGCTCATTGAGCTTTTGGCTATTATGTAAATTGAGAGAGATCTCGATCTTGAAGAGATTGAGAGATTTCTATCGGACAGGATTTTTTTAACGTGTGCAGTTTTAAACCCAATGATGGGTATAACGATTCTGGCAAATTGTTTATGATATTTGATACATTCGTGGGAAGCCAGAATTGTTATTGACACCATTTGATTTTTTTTGATATTCTGGCGGTAGGTCACGGATTGGTTTGGTTTTTTATTTATTAATTGCACTAGTTGTGCTTAATAATCGTTCCATGCTGGCGGATTATCTTGATTGTTCAACACTTTGCTGAGACGGTTAATTTCCGTCCTCAGTCTTTGATTAACACCGCCGCGCTTTTTATGTGGTTTTTCTTTTTTAAACTATTACTTCACCACTACGTATCATGTCTGCAAATATTTTGTTTATAAATCTTTGAAAAGTTGACGGGGCATTACGTAGTCCAAATGGCATTCTTAAAAACTCGAATTGTCCCAAAGGCGTTGTAAACGAAGTGAATTTAACAGAATCTTTGTGCATGTGAACGTGGTAAAAACCATTTTTTAAATCGAACTTCGAATATAGATAGGATTGGATAGCTATCCTTTGCTGTACTTTTATTTAATTTCCTATAATCCACACACATTCGAAGGTCACCAGTTTTTTATTTTACTAGAACAATCGGTGAAACATATTCTGAATCGCTAGGTTGAATAAATCCGTTTTTAATGTTTTTATCTAAAATTTTTTGTAACTGACCTTTTTCAACGTATGACAATCTCCTCGGTGGACAACTGAAAGGTTTTATATTTTCTGTAACAATTTTCATTTCACATTTCACCACTGGCTCGCGAGGACGTATTGGTTTTTCATAACATTCTACAAACAGTTTTTGAAATCTTCTTCTATCATTGAGACTTACATTTTCTCCTAAAGCTAGATTTAATTCATCATCTTTACAATCGATTAACATTAATTGACTTTAAAAACATTTATCTTCAAACTCTTTTGATTCATTATAATTGTGCACAACATCTGGCAATTCATAATTTTTATATTTCTTATGAATGACTTTTTTTTGATATCTCATTTTCATTTACTTTTTAAATACTTTCATGTCCTTTTCCAGCTTTACTTATAACATTTTCTTTGCATTTATTATTTTCAAACATAATTTTGGCGTCACATATCATTAAAAAATCTCTACCTAACACAACAGAATGCTTCATTGACTCATCAGACACTATAATCATTTCAATTTCAACATTTTTATTTATTAACGATACAAAACATTTCAACTTTCCATAAGTTTTTAATAGGATCTTATTGATGCCAAAATAACATAAATTTGTAATTTCATTTAATTTTAAATTTGACGGAACATATGAATACTTCATGAAACTGATTGGACTTCCTGAGTCTATGAGACATTCTGTAATTAAACTGTAATTAGTGTTTTGCTTAAATATAATATTAAAATATCTTACATAGTCATTTTCGTCTGTAATAATTTTCTTCTTGTAAAGGTTGCAATCTTTTGCAACATGTCCGATCTTATTGCAAGCGTAGCATGCACCATCTTGACGTTTTTCCTTTCGACACTCCGAGGCAATGTGACCCAAACTGTTACAGTTGTACCATTTAATCTTTGACTTACTTTGCGTTAATCCAGACACAGCTGCAGATACCTTCTTTGGCGGGGCCCATTCGCCTGACGGATACCACGCACAGCACGCAGCAAATCCATTTTTGACGAGAACATTTGCAGCTTCATTTGAGTTTGCAACTGTTGATCAAGGACCCCTGCTATAGCTCCAGGCGATTAGATAAGATTAGCTTATCATAGAAGTAATCGATAAAGTCCTCGTTGAGCTGCCACTTCCGATTTTCGAATGTACGTCGAACTGCAAACTTATCTTCCTTTGCGCTTAAAATTAGGTCCATTTCAGTAATGATTTCATTTGGCGTACTGAATAACAACGCACGCCCCACATTGTCAGTCATTTTGAAGTTTGCTCGAAGACTGCAACAAATTCATCCATACATTATAATTATTGCCACCACTGTATTCTGGCAGCATTTTTATCAGAGTGTTAAACGGTAACTCGGTTGAATAGTTGTCGGCCGTTGTATTTTCATTGTTACCTTTTTGTTTAACTAAAATCATTTCTTTTTGTAATTTTAATAGTTCATTTTCTTTTTTAAGTAATTTTATTTCCTTGCGCAATATATCGTTACATTTTTGTTCAATTTCCTTGTATTTGTCGTCATCAACGTTTTTGTTCTGATCATTGTCATTGACGTCACTATTGTCATTTTCGTTTTCTTCAACTACGTCGTTGTCGTCATCATTGTTGTTGTTGTCTTCTTGAGCTTCGTTGTTGTTGTCGACACTCTTGTTGCAAAAATTTGTCTGTACATCATTTTCGTTATCTTCTTCCACACAATAATTTTGAACAGCGGTGTATACTTTTTCTGTACGCATCTTTTCTGTACGCGTCTTTTTGATGGCGCCTTTGTGGCCGGCTTCGTTTTGGATTTCTATTTCTTGTGAAATAGCTCCAACATCACTACAAATGTTTTTGCAATTAATATTTTCTACAATTGCTTTTATTATGTGTGTATCAGGCGAGTGATCATTAATACGACTTATTAACAGTGCGCGTGTGCCGGTAGTTGCTAAACTTAACTCTTTACAAATACGTTTAAGGTTTTTTGTAGACATATCACTTAACGTTTCCATTATTTAAAAGTTTAATTGTCTTTGTCTGGAATGTTTTTAATTTTAACCACTTGTTTTTTTTTTAATTTTTATGCGTAAGCTGCATCACTTCTGATGTAGTTTGTACAAGCGTTTCATCCAAACTGAGTCTTTATTCTTGTTCCGATAGAACTATTCGCTCATCGGAACTATTTTTCTCGTTCAATTTACCAAGTGTTCTTATTCTATATTCGATACTTACAAACTCAATGCTTATCGATAGTATAATCTACAATTAGAAACTTATTAACTATTTAGCTACTATAACTATGAACAACTACTAGTATATTACCACAATATGTTAAAATCGGACCAGATCGGACCACTATATCATATAGCTGCCATAGGAACAATCGGTTGAAAATGCTTAGTATGGACATTTTCGGTGTCTATAGACCGATTTCAACGAAATTCACGCAGGATGAATTTCTTATTGTCTCTCATCTGTTCATCCAAATCGGACTATTATATCATATAACTCCCAAAGGAACAATTGGTTATTAAAACCAAATTAATGCAATATTCATGACTGCAAGGGTATTTAATCTTCGGCGAGCCGAAGATCAGAGTTTTTTTTTTTTTGTCGTCGTTGTTAATTTTTCAGTTGTTGGTACTTATAGACATACAAACATTTATATGGCATTTTTAGTTTGAATTTCATTACATATTCATCACTCTCATTTTGGAACTCTTGTTGACTTATTTCCTTACTCTCTTGCTTTACTACTCTCGAATGAATTATGTTATTTTCATGTACAACAACATCGCTTGCAACAATAACTTTTACTTTTATGACAAGATGGCTTAATGTGATTTCTTATCACATTTACCTTTTTTAATCTTGTTGTGCACATATACGGTTAAACCAAATAATCTCAACAACTTTAAATTGGGCTTTCTACTATGCCACAATTCATAAAGGGTCATTAGACCCCGTACTCTAAAGAAGAGTAGCGGGGTCTATTAGGTTTGTCAGAAGCGAAATGTGAGTAACAGGCAGAAGGAGGCGTGTCCAACCCCATAAAGTATATATATTCTTGATCAGCATCAACTCCAAATTTGGAATGAAAGTCCGTTATCTTCGCGAGATCAAATTTCAAATGGTTGCCACGCCGCTTATCGCCCCCGCAATAAGCAAAAAACCGGACACACCTCGAAGAAATTTTAGTTTTAGGCCAATAACTCAGTCACTATGGTACTATACAGGTTGCTGGAGACAGCCTTAATGCAATGCCATTAAATTGTAATCCGCCACGCCCCCTTTTCTCATAAGAGCTAAAAAACTTTTAAACTTCAATGCCGTTTTTAGTACACTGCTGTCATTCAACATTCGTTTAGAGACATATGAAATCAAACTATTCTGAAAGTGACATCAAAATACTACCTTTAACAAAAGATCAACTAAGTTAGAAAGCTTGTTATTTAACTGCACTATCAATTATGCCCGAGAGCGAGACAGAAAAATACAAACACATGTTCGAACGTTCTCGATGCTTGCATCATATACATGTTGCCAAACGTATGTGTATTCGAATACAAACAAACAGATGTGTGTTTGATTATGCTTAGATTGTTTTTGATTCAACGTGTTTTAATGCAAGTAATTCACATTGTAATATCTCGATACCGATTTTAATAATTTAATCGGGACAAATGCAGAGAGTATTATACGGTCGGACGCGCTCGACTGTACTTTTCTTTCTTGTTCTGGATTAATATTATAGGATTGTAAGATACATATTTTAGGTATAGGAATATGATTATGAATATAATGATAATAATTATTATAATTGTATGTGTAGGGGCATTATTCTGTGATACTTTTTTTACAATATCATCATGTTTTATGGGTTTGACCTTAATAATTTCTATTGGTGGATACAATGGTGTAAGATCAACTTGTGTTTGTAAGTAATTGTCGCTTAAAATTATATTATTTATTTGTAGTTTACATTGATTGATGTTAATTATTTAATTACCCTGAACATTAAGATTGACATTACTTTTCCATGTTACAATAGTGTTAGGCTCAATATATTTTATCATTTCTTTTACATTTATGCGTTCAAAATTACATATTGGTTTTGTGTGTAGTAGCATTTTCGAAATGCATTCATTAATAATCGGTTCATTTTTTCGATTATAAATTTGATTATCATTTTCAAAATAAGATGTAGTACTAGTGTAGTCAAGTTGGTAGCCATCGTGGTCGGGATATGGAATCATTTTAATGGTATTAGTAGATTGAAAGTCGATTGGGATATGGGATATAATTAGTATGATATTATCTTGATAATTAATCTAAGTGGATGTTTTAATTAAAAGAATGTTTCGGTTATTAACACTGTCAAGTCTGTCATAGGTAAGTAATTTGGGATTGAAAAGTCCTAATCTTGACAATTGCATGCCCATTTCAATGTCTTCTACATATTCTCTAAATTGTAATAATTGGTAAGTAAATGTGTCTGTCAGTGTTTGTTTGTTTTGGTTATCTTAAAATTTTTGCATTTCGCTGCTTATTATGTTTATGCCATTTTTATCTTTAGTTTGAACAATATTTAAAGATAAGTTTTCAATGTTTTTCTCGAATTCAACTCTCGTCATCATTATCTCATGATGAAATATTATACCATTTAGTTCTTGTTGTAATTTGGTGTATAAATAATTGATTTGTGATGAATTTTTAAAGTTAAGCATAGTTCTACGAAAATATTCGTTTGTTATTATTATTTCAGTTACGTTAATTCGCAAAGAATGATGTTCAAATCTAGTTGGTAATTCTAATGGTTTATCTGAGAACAGTAAATATCCGAGGTCCGTATCCAAGTTATTGATTTGAATTTGTTGAGCATGAAATATGGTAAAGAGTGTGAATGATATTATGATTACAAAGAAGGAACCTGTGGAGTTTCAATTTGGTTAATTTTCTTTCGTTTCTTAAATTGTGTTTTATAATAATGTGTTGTTCTATTTTTTAGTTAGTAATTTGGTAATGATCAGGATCTGTTTGCGTGACATTTTGGTTGGCTTTGAATAGGTTTTCTAATTTTCCTCTTGTAATGGTCCCTTTCAATATCTAGTATCGACTTCGTATTCATGGAATTTGTAATTTTCTTTTTAGACCCCGTAGTCTAAAAAAGAGTATAGGGGTCTATTAGGTTTGTCAGAAGCGAAATGTGCGTAACAGGCAGAAGGAGGCGTGTCAGACCCCATAAAGTATATATATTCTTGATCAGCATCAATAGACGAGTCGATATAGCCATGTCCGTCTGTCCGTCTGTCTGTCCGTCCGTCCGTCCGTCCGTCCGTCCGTCCGTCCGTCTGTATGAACAAAAGGATCTCAGAGACTATAAGAGCTAGAAAAATGATAGTGGTCGCAAATGAAAGGTACAATACCCAAGCAGTACAAGTTTGTTTTTGTTTTTTGACACGCCCACTTTAGGGCGTTTTATTTGCATATAAAGGTAAATGTACAGGTAAACGTAGAACGTTTTAGTACAGAAAACTTTTCAGCTATGCTATCTGAACCAAATTTACACGGAATGTACATATCTAGGAAGTACATGTACTGACCAAGTTTGATCCAAATCGGACAACTATATCGTATAGCTCCCATAGGGCCGATCGGTCAAAAATACGCTCCAAATATGAATAAGTATGAAAAACTTTTGCGTTAACTAAGCTAGATTAACCAAACTCACACAGAATACATCTGCCAATAATATATATATACTGACCAAGTTTGATACAAATCGGACAACTATATCGTATAGCTTCCATAGGAACGATCGGTCGACAATATGCTCTAAACATGAATTTCTATGAAAATGTTCTGTGTTTGCCAACCTATTATATCCATCACCATTGTTAATAACAAATTGAAACTGAGTAACGGGTATCCTAAAGTCGCGAGGCGACTATAGCATTCTTTCTTGTTTTAATTTTGATTTTTCTTTTTCAAATTTTGTGGGGACTCAGGACTATTGCAATATTCTTCAGATACAGAACTTGAAAAATGATTTTGATTAATGTTTGGCGAATTATTTATTAATTTGTATTTTTTATTAAATAGTGTTACTGACTGGGATTTGTAATCTATTAATGCTTGGGCTTGTGATAACAATTTTCTGCCAATTAATAAGACATAATCTGAAGAGAATTTATGTAAAATGAATTCACTATTACTCATGAATATGTTATTAGAAGGAACATTGATCTTTTTAGACCCCGTAGTCTAAAAAAGAGTATAGGGGTCTATTAGGTTTGTCAGAAGCGAAATGTGCGTAACAGGCAGAAGGAGGCGTGGCCGACCCCATAAAGTATTTATATTCTAGATCAGCATCAACAGCCGAGTCGATATAGCAATGTCCGTCTGTCCGTCTGTCTGTCTGTCTGTCTGTCTGTCTGTCTGTCTGTCCGTCCGTCCGTATGAACACCTGGATCTTTTAAACTACAAAAGCTAGAGACACTAAATTTGGAATGAAAGTCCGTTATCTTCGCGAGCAGATCTAGTTTATTTCAAATTGTTGCCACGCCCCTTACCGCCCAAGCAATGAGCAAAAAACCAGACAATAACTCAGTAACTATGGCACTTAGGAACACCATTTCTGGTAAACAGGTTGCTAGTGACACCCTTAATGCAATGCCATTAAAAATGTTGAGCTGCCACGCCCCTTTTCCCCACATCAGCTAAAAAACTTTTACGCTTTAATGCCGTTTTTAAGGCATTTATTCATATAGTAGAGTGTTGTAATTCAACATTCGTATAGAGACATATAAAATCAAACTATTCTGAAAGTGCCATCAACATACTACCTTTAACAAAAGAGCTACTGCGTTACAAAGTTTGTTATTTAACTGCAATATCACTTACGCGCGAGAGCGAGACAGAAACATACAAAACATGTTCGAACGTTTTCGATGCTTGTGTGGCGACAGCGCTGCCGGCAGACGCTGGCCGCGCCGAATACACACATACATACATACATGCATACATATAATTTCAAACACGAATGTGTGTTTGTATGAATAATATGTAAATGCTGATTATCGGAGAATTCTTGAAAGTGGCGCGTGGTGCAACTGTGGAGTTGCAGCAATGCGAATTGTTAATTTAATTTTTTTTTAAATTTCAATTCAAAATGTACATATAAAAATAAAATTTTTAAATTTAATTCGAAAATTTGAATTTAAATTGAATACAATTGCGCACTTCTATGGGAGTACTTGGTCTTTTACAGTCGGCTCGATCGACTGTAGCCTTTCTTACTTGTTTGTAATTGTTAATGGCCCGTTACTTGTTTGAATTAGACATTCAGTATCTACAACTTGTAGATTGAAAATATTGGATGTCATCATGTTAACTGTAGAACCGGTATCTATTAGGCGTTTCAAATTCTTTCCGTTATGGGTCAAGTTTATGAACTGTTGGTTCCTAGCCTCGTGATCTATACTCATTTTATACTCATTGTTATTGTTATAATGTGGTTGTGGTGGATAAAATGGTAGTTGAACATATGGTGGATGATTATGATATGGGACATAAGTAGTGTTATGTGGTTGAAGGAATGTTGGAAATCTTTGAAAATTCGAATTGGTGGGAGGTGGCTTAAAACTTTTTTTCATGTTTTACTTTAATGGAATTCGAATTGTGACATTGTTCGTCATACAGATTTTTTTTCTTGTAATAGATTTATTAATGATCTTAAATCAGGAATTTCGCAATTTATAATTCGAATACAAATGTTAGTAGGCAATTTTTGTACAAGATCGTCAATACTTGTTTTTATTAATCGCGTGTACAATATTTTTTCGTCATGGTTGTTTTCTAGTTCTAGCTTACTCATCAAGGTCCACCTACGGTACTCGGCTTCTTCCAGAAATTCTCGTACATTCCCTTTGAATGGTGTGTTCCTAAATTACTCAAGTAAGATATAGTTCTTGGTTTGGGTTTTGTAGTAGAGTACTAATTGTTTGTCTCCATTGAATTTCTCAACGCCTTTCAATTGATTGATTACTTGTGACATGCTGGCGTCAGAAAGGGTTGTTGCTGCTGCTGCTCCTCCTTCCATTTTGTTGTATTTTTGTTACTGTTGGTTGTTGTTTTGATTATTTTTTTTTTGTATTTCACTTAACCAATATTTTATTTGTACTTTAAAAAGTATCATTTAGTTTAGTTTCTTAGTTTTTTCTAATAAATCACTTTATTGACTTAATTACGATTGAGTTTGTTTTTTGTTTATTTGCACAGATAGCTTTTTCGAATTTTATTGAAATAATAACCAGGTATGTCTGGAATTATGTTTTCTCCGAATTCTATCGCGTCTTCTTGAATTATTTTCAAGTTTTGAACATCCGTGGCTTTTGGCAAATAATGCAAATTGTTGGTTTACACGCGATATTAACCATCGCTTGGGTTGCCCTCGCGTTGGTTGTTTTTTTCGGATAACAACAAAAAAGGATTAGAATTGTTTCAGGATCCACAATTTATTGTTATCCTACCCGCTGCGCCAATTAGATATTTGATGTGTTAATTAGTGCAATAAATACCGCGACACACTTTAACGGTAACGTCTAACAGTAACGTTGATACAAAAGACGAAGCGAGATTTTTAAATTCACGATAACTTGCTTTATTGATGATCAACTTAAGACTAACTGATATCTGCTTAATAGATAATAATGAAAGTTCTGTTTACAGGTATTTAAATGTTTACAATTTGGCGGTGACCGCTAAAAACTGGGAACCAAGAATTGTGCGATTTCTCAGCTTGTGCCTGCGAACCAAAATATGCTGATCGAACGGTTTTCGATCGTTGTGAATGTTTATAGTTAGAGCTTGGGAATGTTTATAGTTGGGGAATAGCTATTGATGTGGAATTCGACGTTTAGGCTGTTATGTACTATTGTTATGTATAATGTAGACGTATTCAGTATGAATATGTCACTATATGCATACATACAGTTTCAAACGAATGTGTGTTTGAATGAATAACATGTAAATGATGAAAATCGGAAGATTCTTGAAAGTGTCGCGTGGTGCAACTGGTAGAGTTTCGTCGCGTTGGTTTGAGGTTGTAGGTTCAAATGCTGACAATAACAATTGTTTACTTAATTTTTTTTTAAATTTCAATTCAAAATGTAAACACAAAATTTAAATTTTTAAATTTCATTTGAAAATTTTAATTCAAATTAAATACAAATGCGCACTACTATGGGAGTAAGCGGTCTTTTATAGTCGGCTCGATCGACTGTATCCTTTCATACATGTTTTACAATCAACATGTGCTTGGCTTGTGATTCTATTTATTAAATACCTTGCAGTTATCACCGCTTCACACCAGAAGCTTCTGTCTAACTTTACACCGCTGACCTTTGATTGAGCTGTCTCTGTAATGGTTCGTATCATTCCCTCCGAAACACCAATCAATTAAGGTGTATGCGGTACTGCCAGATGATAACTTATTCCTTTATTAACACAGAACTTGCGAATTTCATTTGCACGGTATTGTCTACCGTTGTCAATGTACAAATTGACAATTTTCAAGTTAAACAAGAAAGAATGCTATAGTCGCCTCGCGACTTGTGGATACCCGTTACTCTGTTTCAATTTGTTATTAACAATGGTGATGGATATAATAGCTTTGCAATCACAGAACATTTTCATACAAATTCATGTTTAGAGCATATTTTCGGCCGATCGTTCCCATGGGAGCTATACGATATAGTAGTCGATTTGGATCAAACTTGGTCCGTATGTGCTGTTTGACGCGCTGCTGATCTGGCGCATTAGAAGGTGCTTGGCCGACTATAACGCTGCCTCCCACAGTCCTCCGAAGTGCAGCGCTCTCCACTCCATCCCTCGCTCCGCTGCGTATATCTGCAACCTGCCCTGCTGGCGGCTGAAGGCGTCCTGAAACTCCTTCAGATGGTTGCTCGTCCCTAATAAGATGTTTCGACGCTTAGCTTATTAAAAAAATATAAACTTTATTTAACAAACCCGAAACTTCGGAGTACAAAACTAGACTACTTATCCTATGTTCTGATGACGTTAAGCAAACCTCGGTTTGCAGCTTTCATTTATTGGACTTTGGACTCTTTGAGCTTTTAGCTCTTATATAAACAGAGAAAGATCTCGATCTTGAAGAGATTGAGAGTGTTCGGCTAGGATTTGTTTAACGTCAGCAGTTTTAACCCCAATGATGGGAATAACGATTCTGGCAATTGTTTATGATATTTAATGCATTCGTGGGAAGCCAGAATTGTTATTGTCACCATTTGATTTTTTCGAAAGTGTTTACATTAAGTTCTTGTGGTGTTATTGTCACCATTTGATTTTCTGAGAGTGTTTACATTAATCTTTGGTGCGAAAGAAATCTTTGACATAAATAATAAGTGTTGTGTATGTGGTGTATGTGGTGTATGTGGTGTATGGTGTATGTGGTGTATGGGTTTAGGTACGTATGTATCTACATATGTCACTTCCCCATCCTTAAGAAATGAGCCTGTCCTCAGGCGGTCAATTTTGGATATAGTGTTGGATCTA
Organism: Drosophila arawakana; assembly: GCA_018151165.1. Classification (NCBI taxonomy): domain Eukaryota; kingdom Metazoa; phylum Arthropoda; class Insecta; order Diptera; family Drosophilidae; genus Drosophila; species Drosophila arawakana. The sequence continues at coordinate 48,498 of JAECWX010000711.1, read as the reverse complement.
TTACAATTTCTTCGATATCGTTTTCAATTACATTTGGATATATTTCTGTATCATTTTGAATATTTGATTGTATGTTTGGGGTTAATTCTTTTTTATTCTTATAATTAACAATAATTTTTCTTGGGATATTTTTATATTTAAAGATAATGTATAATATAAGTATGATTAAAATAATTGTTAAAGTTGTTATAGTTATAATTTGGAACGCGTTGTACAATTTTGTTTGTTGTTGGATAATTTCTTTGGTTTGGACATATGACAATGGTTCTAGTTTGGTTATATTATTATTTATGTAGACTGTTTGTGTGTAATCTAACATAGTATTAGTTATTTGAATTTCATCTAATTGGATTGAACAGTTTATAGCTTTTATCATATTGTTTCCTTCAATAATAATTTCTCGGTTGATACAATTTTGGTTTAATACAATTTTTGGTAAGTTCCATGTTAACATAATGTTTGGTTCTACATACTTGATTTCATAATTTTTATGGGATTTTGAATATCTACATTCTGTTTTATCTTGCTTTAATATTCCAGTAATACATTTGTTCATAACTATATTTTTATTGGTTGCTGTGAATGCTTTGTTGTTCTGTAAGTAGTAAGTGTCATGTATAGTTTCGGTCAAAATGTCTTTGTTTTCGTCAGGGTATGGAATAATATCGTATAGTGCAGTATTTATAATTTCGCGTGGAATATGGGAAATAATTAAAATTTCGTTAGTAGTTGTTTTTAGCCAAGTTGATGTTTTAATATTTATTATTTTTTCAACGTTTAAATGTTTTAGTGATTCATATTTTAGTAATTTAGGGTTGAATATACCAAGCCTGGTTAATTGCATACCTAACTCAATGTCTTCGACATATTCTGTGAATTTTTGTAAGTTAAAAATTAGTAATTCGAGTCGTTGCTCTGCCTCATGTGTCATACTTAGTTTGTTCATTACTTCTATTCCTTTGTTAACAGCTTTTATTACTTCATTTAGTTCATTGACTTGAACACTATTTTCTGAAAGGTTATCTATTTTTGATTGTAATTCTTCTTTGTCTTCTTGATCTAAAGTTCCGAAAAGGTATTTATAAAATGTGCCCATGAAATTTACAAGTCCTCTTTTATTTCGTTTTACTAGTCTTAAACCGTTCATTTCTCTGTCCAGTTTTTCTGTTAAGTACTGTATTTTTACTAATGGTTCAAATTCTTTTGTTTGTTCCATTAAATTATTATAAGTTTCTTCAGTTTTTGTTATATTAATTGTTAAATAGTGGTATTCGTATTTTATAGGTAAATTGATTGTTCCTGTTTGAAATATAAGATATCCGTTTTTGGAGTTAATTGGGTTGATTTCCAAATTTTGACCTTTTATTGGCCATACAAAGTTGAGTAGCATGAGTGTTATAATTATAGCTGTTAAATTATGATGGGTTATCATCTTGATTCGGGTTATTAGTTGATCTGGAATTATCATATTTACTTTCATTAGTTACTTTCTTTCTTTTATATTTTGATTTATAGTGTGTTATTTTTCTACCTCTGTTTACTTCTTCATAATGTTTTTCATCTATTTGTGTTATGTTTCCTGTTTGTTTAAATGGGTTTGTGGATTTAGATTTTACTAAAGGTGATTCCCTATATCTAGTATCTATTTCAAATTCGGTTCTTTTTTCATTAAGTCTTTCTATTTGCCTTTTCTTATTTAGCTGTGTATCATACTCAGGTGTTCCTGCATAAATGAAAATGTCTGCTGGTGTTCTACCAGTTGAATTATGTTTGGTTTTATGGTTATAAGTGTAAAGTATTACTTCAAATTTGGTTAATTTGTTTTCTTGGTTAGTATCAGAATTAACAATTCTTAATTTTTCATTTATTGTTTTATGGAATCTTTCTATGTCGGATATACCGTTTTTGCTAGTTGTGATGGATATATTTACGTCTTCTGATTTTAACCACATTTGTAGTGCGGAGCACAAGAAAGCTGAGTCTTTGTCTGCTTTTATTTCTATTGGTTTGCCCATGTCATTAAATACTTTTAAAAGAGCTCTTTTGGCTTCTAACCAATCTCGACCATTTACTTCTATTAAAGTTGGGTATTTGGAGTATAAGTCTATACAAGATAGAAATTGTTTATTGTCTACCATATAAAAATCAATGACATATTTTTCTCTTGGATTATGGATTTCTGGAGTTAATTCAAAAGCTAACTTAGTGTTTCTGTGTTCTGTTTTTGCTATATTACAAACTTTGCATTCGTTAATTATGTTTTGTATTAAGTTTTGATAATCTGGATAATAATATTTTTCTTTAAATAATAATGTCATTTTCTCTATTCCTGGATGTAATAACTTTTCGTGTGTGTTAATAATAAATTCTTTGAATTCGGCATATGTCTGGAGGTCTATTAGTTTGTTAGTTGATCTCATTACTTTTGTAATGTTATTGGGACTAATTATTTCAACGAAAGCATTCTGGAATGTAAGAAAGTCGGCTTCGTTGCTGAAGTATATAACACTATTTTTTGAACATAAGTATTCTTTAATTAATTCTTTTGCATGGTTGTGTGTCATTTCGACATAATTTATTAAGATTTTTGTTTTATGAAAATAATTAATAACGTTTGCGTTATTTGAGTTACTTTTTACGAATTCTATTTGTCTTTTAAAATAATTGATTGGTCTTTCTGTGATTGAAATGTAATATTGGTTATCTTCTTGAGCGCTGTGGATTGTTGCTACTGTTACATCGGAAGTTTCTCCTAACAGGTTTTCTTCAATTTTAATTCTAGACAAAGCATCTGCAACATAGTTTTCTTTACCTGGTACATATTTAATATGATAATCAAATTCATTTATTTTTATTTTCCAGCGTTGTAATTTCATATTTGGTTCTTTAATATTATTAAGCCAAACAAGTGGTTTGTGGTCACTGAGAATCTCGAATTTTCTACCGTAGAGATAAGATCGGAAATATTTGGTTGCCCAAACGATAGCTAAAAGTTCCTTTTCAATTGCTGCATAATTAATTTCATGTTCGTTTAAGGTTCTACTTGCGAAACAAATTGGTTTTTGATTTTGGGACAAAACAGCTCCAATAGCTATGTTACTGGCATCAGTTGTAAGACAAAATGGTTTTTCGAAATTTGGATAAACTAATATTGGATCGGATGTTATAAGTACTTTTAATTTTTCAAAAGCAGAAATGTAATTGGGTTCTTTTATATTTATGGTTGCACCTTTTTTTTAATTTTAAAGTCATTGGTTTTACAACGTGTGCAAAATTAGGAATGAATTTTCTGTAATAACCACAAAGACCTAAAAACGATTTTATTTCTTTGGGTGTTTTTGGAATTGGGAAATGTTGTATGGCAGAGATTTTAGTTGGGTTTGGTTGTATTCCTTCTGTTGTTATTATGTGACCTAGGAATTCAGTTTCTTTTTTCATGAATTCGCATTTGTCTAATTGCAATTTTAGATTGGCTTCACGCAGTTTTGTAAATACCCTTTTTAATGATAATAAATGTTCTTCCAATGAAGTGGAATATACTATTATATCATCCATGTATACTAAACAATCTTTGTAAATTAGATCTTCTAATAGATTGTTCATGCAACGTTGAAATGTTGCTGGGGCGTTTTTCAATCCAAAAGGCATTCGAGTGTATTCGTAATGTCCATTTTTAGTTGAAAAAGCTGTTTTTGGTATACTTTGTGGGTCCATTTGTATCTGATGAAATCCTTTCGCTAAGTCGATTGTAGTGAAATACTGACATTTTCCAAGTTTGTCTAGTATATCATCCATGACTGGGATAGGATATTTATCATCGATTGTTATTTCATTTAAGTTTCGATAGTCAATAACTATACGGAACTTTTCTTTACCCGATGCGTCACGTTTCTTTGGCACAATCCAAATTGGTGAGCAATAAGGTGATTTTGATTTACGTATTATACCTTGTTCAATCATTTCTTTGATTTGTTTTTCGACTTCTTCGTCGAATGTTTGCGCATACTTGTATGGACGCTTTTGGATTGGGTCTTCGTGTTTAGTTTGGATGACATGCTTAATTGTACTGGTGAAAGTCAAATTTTCACTTTCTTTGTACTGAATGTCACTAAACTCGAAAAGAATTTTGGTTAGTTTACATTTTTCTTCATCGTTTAGATGTTCTAATCGAAATTGATTTGTTTCATTTAATTCATTGTTGATAGCATAATTTATTGCTATGTCTTTTGTTTGGGGCGGATCAAGGCATTGAAATGCGGTCTTGTCCTTGACAGAATTCTCACGGTCATATCTCATTGAGAATAGATGATCGTTTAGAATAACTGTTTTTTGTTTATAATCAATTTTTGCTTCACAAGATTCCAGATATTCTCTACCTAATAAGATATCGTATTTATCAGAAAAGTTGTGTAGGTAAAATGTTTGATGGGTAGGGCAAAGTTTACTAGGGGCAAAAGATACACAATTCTTTAATTGAACAATACCATTTATTGTTTGTACGTTCAATTGACAAGTTTTTGTAGGAAATTTTAAAAAGTTTTCTTTAATTAGATTTATGGATGAACCTGTGTCAATTACACAGTTAAAATTTTGTCCATTCATAATTAATCTGATGAAGGGATTGGTTCTTCGTTGTCCGAGGCTTCTTGATGAAAATTTTCTGATGTGTCCATTTTAGAATGGCCACTAGTTTCTCTCTGTCTTTTATGAGAATGATTGGGAGGTCTTTGACTCTGATTTTGGTAATTCATTGGGTTTTGTGATCTAGCTTGATCGAGGTTTTGTTTGAATTCTTTATGTAATGCCTCAGCATTTTCTTTTGGTTTATTATTTGAGTTAGCGTTATTTGAATAATTTGGAGTAGGGTAATAATTCTGATTACTTCCCTTTCCACGGTTTTCAGTGCTTTGTGTTTTATTTGTCTTAGAATTGTCATTGCTTTGGTTATTACGTTCGTTATAACCATTTTCGTACAATCCTTCGCGTTGAGCTACTTGTTTTAATTTTGAGACTGTTGTAATGTCATATCGTGCTAATGTCATAAAAATTCGGTCCGGTAATTTTTTGGTAATAACGTCTTTAATAGTATTATTCATTGCATTAGTGTACAATAGAGTGTTCTGGACCTGATTCTCTAACATTAACTTATTAGATATTACAAAGGATTTATACTCTAGATCTTCAACAAACTTACGGATACTATTATTAAAGTTGGTGTTATAGAGACGTCGTAGAAGCTCTTCATACGGGGTCTGTGTTTTGAATTCGTCGATGAGGGCGCTCCTCAGCTCTCCCCAGGTTGTGGCTGCTGTCAGCTGCGACACTCGTTGTGCGGATCCGGTGGTCTGCATCTCGATTGCTCCGAATAGGACACTATGTTGTCTCACATCCTGTGTTGGATATAACTGCATGATGAAATCAATCCTCCTTATGAATGCAGTTAGTTCCACGGTTTTTCCGTCGAACACTGGCACTTGTCGAATTTGTCCAAGTGCTTGTTTCAGATGTATTTCTGATAGTTCCATTGGTGGGTTGGTTGCCATGGTGTTGTTGTAGATTTGTTTTATTTGTTGGCAATTGTCACTTCAGGTTTTTGTTTAACTGTCACTTTTGTTGAATTGTTTTGTTGAATTATAAGAGACTTACGTTTACAGGGATCAATAAATTGATGTGTAAAGCCCAGATATAAGCTCTTTAATTACAGTTGTTCAAATAGTCCAGAGGATCTATTTTTTGGTTGAACACTGTTTGGTGTTTTGGGCGGTTTTTCTTTTAATAGCAATTATCTTTGGTGGCGGTCGCACATTTAAATATGGGCCACGACTGATAATTGGGTTATGAGTCACACACGCTTAGGTTCTTTGGCGGATATTAAGATAAAAGTTTTTCCAAAATTGTAATGTTTTAACCGTTTCCTTGCCGCGGAAAATTCGCGAGCTCAAATCCTAGAAATTCCTTGGTCGTACAAGGATTCCTTTTCAATGGATTGAAAATAAAGGACGATTACTTTATTACGAGGATATTTATTATCAATATCCTACCGGCTGCGCCAATAAGATGTTTCGACGCTTAGCTTATTAAAAAAATATAAACTTTATTTAACAAACCCGAAACTTCGGAGTACAAAACTAGACTACTTATCCTATGTTCTGATGACGTTAAGCAAACCTCGGTTTGCAGCTTTCATTTATTGGACTTTGGACTCTTTGAGCTTTTAGCTCTTATATAAACAGAGAAAGATCTCGATCTTGAAGAGATTGAGAGTGTTCGGCTAGGATTTGTTTAACGTCAGCAGTTTTAACCCCAATGATGGGAATAACGATTCTGGCAATTGTTTATGATATTTAATGCATTCGTGGGAAGCCAGAATTGTTATTGTCACCATTTGATTTTTTCGAAAGTGTTTACATTAAGTTCTTGTGGTGTTATTGTCACCATTTGATTTTCTGAGAGTGTTTACATTAATCTTTGGTGCGAAAGAAATCTTTGACATAAATAATAAGTGTTGTGTATGTGGTGTATGTGGTGTATGTGGTGTATGGTGTATGTGGTGTATGGGTTTAGGTACGTATGTATCTACATATGTCACTATATATATAAAAAGCAAACTCACTTCCTGTGTGTACTCAAAATTCAGTATGATAATTAGTGTCTTTTGCTTTCATTTTTTTTTTAATAGATCAGCTTTTTTATCTACTTGGTTTGTATGAAAAAAAAATATGGAAAAACTTTTTGGAAATGTAAGAAAAAGCAAAATAAAAAACAATTCGGAAAAATTACACAAACAACAACATACATGTTTGCATAATGTGAATGGCAAAAATGCTCTTCTCAAAGAGGAGATAAGGCAACTCTTTTTGTTTCTGGCAGTCGGGGAAAACTGTCTGGCTACTCTTTCAACCGCCACAAAAATTTAAGAGTGTTTCAAGCAAGATATCAGAGGAAATTCACGTTTGTTCGGTGGCGCTTTAATATTATTGTCAGGAGATTTTCGCCAAACGTTACCGGTTCTTGCGCGAGCTACACCAGCTGATCAATTGAATGCCGGCTTGAAATCATCATATTTGTGGAGATATGTTAGAACGTTGAAATTGATGACAAATATGCGTGTTCAATTACAAAACGATCCATGTGCTGCTAACTTTACAAAGCAGTTATTAGAAATGGGAAATGGCAAGATGCCTATTGACAATGCAACTGGATTAATCACACTACCAAGCAACTTTTGTCGATTAGTAGACACGAAAGAAGTGTTGGTCGAAAAAGTTTTTCCAAATTTTGAAGAAAACTATCACAATCATACATGGCTTAGTGAACGTGCAATTTTAGCAGCAAAAAATAAGGACGTCAATGATTTAAACGCAAATATTTTACACAAAATTACGAATCCAGTTGTTTCATACAAATCGGTTGATACCATTATGGATCAGGATGAGGTAGTGAATTATCCCACCGAATTTTTAAATTCTCTTGATTTGCCAGGAATTCCTCCCCACAATTTGCAATTGAAAGTTGGGGCATCAATCATTATGCTAAGAAATTTAAATCATCCCAAACTTTGTAACGGAACAAGACTTGCAGTAAGAAAATTAATGACTAATCTTATTGAAGCCACTATTATAATAGGCAAGTACAAAGGCGCACATTTATTAATACCAAGAATTCCTATGATTCCTCCCGATTTGACGTTCAATTTTAAAAGACTTCAATTTCCTGTTCGCCTCGCTTTCGCTATAACAATAAATAAAGCACAAGGCCAATCATTGAAAGTTTGCGGCATTAATTTAGAAAAACCAGTTTTCTCCCATGGTCAACTGTATGTCGGATCGTCTCGCGTTGGAAAATCATCTGCTTTATATGTATACTGTCAAGATGGAAAAACTAAAAATGTTGTTTATTTAAAAGCACTTAATTAAAAACTTTTAAATTTTTTTATTTTTTTTTTTTTTTTTAAAAATAAAAATTTAAAATTATTAAAAAATTAAATTTTATATTAAATTTTAATATAATAAAACAAGAGAGCGGGGGGACCGCCTAATATATTTTTTAAATAAAAAAAAAAAAAAATAAATAATAATATTATTTTCTTTTATTCTTCTTTTACTTTTTTATTTATTTATTTTTTTTGTTGTGTTGTTTTTTTTTTTTTTTTTTTTTTTTTTTTTTTTAAAATATGAAGGGGGAAACCGGGTTTTTTTAAAATTTTTTTTGTTTTTTTTTGTTTTGTGTTTTTTTGTTTTTTTTGTTTTTTTTTTTTTTTGTTTTTTTTTTTTTTTTTTTTTTTTTTGTTGTTGTTTTTTTTAAAAAAAAAAATAAACTGTGTTGTTTGTGGTGTTTGAATCTATCTTTTTTTTTCCTGCGGGTGCGTTTTTGTTTTTTTTTTTGGTTGGGGTTAAAAAATTTAAAATATCGCTAATCAGCTGATTATTGTTGCGCTGGTGCGTTTGCGAAGCTTGGTATTATTTTGTTGTTGACATCTGTCGTCGCTTATCTGCTTGCGCTTGCGTTTTGTTAGTCGCTGTTATTTCTATTACATGCGAGAAGTGTAGTGTAGTATAGCCGAACGGGGATGCCACGCCGCGCGATGAAGCTGTTTAAAGTACAAAGGAAGGAATTAGTGGACAAGTCTGCAAAAAGTTCCAGGTGAACAGCCTTCGAAGCAAAACAAACGAACACGGCAATATACATTCTTCTCGTTGCACAAGCAAACAACTTTTTGGCACTAGGACTGGGAAAGTTGCGTCATAATCCAACGGTGCTTTCTCCAGGCTACCTCCGACTCGTATTAATGAAAATTTTCTTCAAAATTATTCTGACTTGTGGATGAAAGGAGTTAGGGCCTGCCAGCTTGGTTGCACACTGTTACCTTTTTAAGCTTGTCGAATTCCTCTTTGAATTTTGCTCGCTGAACCAGTTCCAGTAGTTTAAAAAAGCAAAGTTTAATTATTTTGGTCCTAATTCGACATGTGACTTGTGACCAAGGTCGAAATGGTCGTTCATAAAACTCGTGTACATTTCCTTGGGTTCTAAGTCCTTGCAAACTCCACGCTCTAATGCCAGGAACCGCTTTTTTGCAGTTTCGAAGGAGGAGCCTAACACTTGCGCATCAGTCTTAGAAGGCAAGCTGACCTCGAATTGTCCTGTCCTTAAGACTTTGCTTACATGCAAGGTGTTTTGCAGAAAATTTGGTCAACTCATTTGGCTCTGGGATTGCTACCCGCTCCCAGAATCTATTTACCAACGCTTGCAGTCTATCATATGTTGTGGGCTGCATCACTGCGCAATAAATAGGGCTTTGAATATGCATTTTTCTCGCATCGCCCAGAGGCAACCCAACCGAAGAGTCTTTTATAGCAAAGGACCGTTCTCTGCCAATCTAATCTGTCCAGTCGGAAAAGGAATCGGCTCAGATCAATTCGCTGGGGCTTATGAAATTCCGGCTCAGCCAATTTTACGTTGACGAAATCTTCCACCGACTAATGGGAAGATTATAGTCAGGCTGTCTGCTCGAAATCGACTTGAGCACCCAGAATTCAGCGCTAAAATTATGTGTAGATACACGAGAATACACTACTGTCGACACTTCGCTTTTCGCTACCAGACTAGATTGTCCAATCGATGTTACAGCTAACGACTTGGCCTTTGGTTGATGCCGCAACTCTTGGACTTGGACCAGGCTTTCAGACATAAATCTAATAACGCTCTGGCCGAATCTGTCTTTTACTGTCACAAGTGCCGTTGCCAGGAGCACCTGATCAACCTGGCTAGCCACGTGATTCACTTGGGCAGGATGAGCGGATACCAGCTGTTCTGCGGCTGCACACATGACTTCACAAAATTGAATTTGTATCAGACTTTGGGCAGGTGACAGTGCACTATGGGAATTTTTCCCATTTTTCCGGTATTTATTAATAACTTTTAAACTAAGCTAGATAATTTGGTACGGTTTTTTTATTACTATCATGTTCATGATGACAATTTTTTTTTTTTGTTTAATGTGGGCGTGTCAACGCCCACGAATTTTTCTTATTTTTTATTTTTTATAATTAAATTAAAAAATAAATTTTTTTTTTTACTAAAATACAGTCCTATAAATATAAAACTATATTCATTAACAAAAAACAATGATTTTTAAAAAATTAACAATACGAATTTTTTTCGTTTTTATATTTTTTATCGTAAGCGCATGGTAAAAAGTAAAATTCAGTGTCAAAGTCGCCTGCAAAATGTTAATTTACGCCGATAGTGCGGAAAAGTGCACTTTCAGACAAACTTCTTTTAATTAAGAATTAATGACGCTACTCTAGAAGATTCGGCAATAACCGATATTACAGCGTCTTCTTGGCGGTTGTTGCAGCTCCAAATTTCCAGCAGCACTGAACGTCTAAACTTAAGCGCACCGACAACATGTCAATTTTCGGGAAAAGGGGCAAAAACGGGCAAAAGTTATTAATTGGACCTTATAGTATAAGGTGTAGTTAATTACACTTATGTAAAACTGCCGAGGCCTAGCGAGGACTGTTAAAGTAATACTCCACAGAACACAAACATATTTGTTAGGGTTAAGCCAAAAATACACATGAACAACACATTGCACAGTTACACAAAAACACAGAAGTATACAAAATCACTACGGACACTTATTATACATACCTTTATTATCTTTTTCCATATTAACTTTTAATTTATGCGATTAACAAACAAATTTTATACAGCTGAAAAGTTGCGATCTATTCGGCGCGCTTTTTCACAGTGCAATCTAACTCTGAATCAACTGACTTTGTAAAATTATCAAATAATAGGGGTAGTCCCAAAAAATTAAAAAAATATATTTTTATTCTATCTAATTAATTTAGAATTGGAAAAAAATATTTGTTTGGCGATTTGAGACTACAAAAAAATTTGATTAATGCCAAAATATCGTACTTTTTTCCCATAGTGCAGTGGTGAGAAATTCAGGAACACACCATACAAAGGGAATGGTCGAGAAGTTCTGGAAGAATTCAAAAAAAGGCCATGATGAAAAAATATTGTACACTTGATTAATAAAAAATAGTATTGATGATCTTGTACAAAAATTGGGTACAAACCTTTATATCCAAATTATAAATTGCGAAATTCCCGATTTAAGATCATTAATAAATCTATTATAAAAAAACAAGTTGTATGTCAAAGTTTATATTCAATTAAAGTAAAACAAGAAAAAAATGTTAAGCCACCTCCAACAAATTACAATTTTAAAAGATTTTCAACATTCCTTCAACCAAATAACACTCCTTAGCATGTAAGTTTCATTTGTATTCGGCAGTGCAGCGGTCATGAGCGGGCAATCAGTTCGTATTTTTATCACGCTGCCAAGCCTGACCAAGAAATAAATTGTAACCTTTAAGAACTTGCAATTTGTTTTAATTAAGTAGTTTTCGATTTTTCAACCCGCACCGATTTCGACAAGACCAGTACAGTTTACACCCAGACCAAATTTCCGTCAAACCTCATTATCGTTTCGGAAAAAATCAGAGTGCCATTCCATAATGAGCACCTATATATCCTGACGAAACAGATCCGCCAATCAATCGCTCAAGACCTGCAGAAAATGAGCAAAGTTAAATGAGCATAGATAGTGAGGCTAGGTACTCAGAAGAATTGAATTATCGGGAGTATTTGCAATAATCACTTACGTCCTTATCCTGCGAGAGCAGTGATATGAACAAAAAGCGGATTATTCAGAATCGCAAATACCAGTTCGCGAATTAAACAAACAATTAACGGGCCATTAACGATTCCAAAAATATTAATGTTTCGTATAATGACATATTCATGAGTAATACTGAATTCGTTTTAAATAAAATAAATGACTTATTAATGGCAGAAATATGCTGTCATAAGCACAAATTACAAATCTCATCAGTAAAATTATTCAACAAGAAAGAAAAGTATAGTCGAGCACGTCCGACCGTATAACACTCTCTGCATTTTTACAGATTAAATTATTAAAATGCTTGGTTCTTGCATTAAAATACGTTAAAACAAAAAAAAAAAAAAAATTATAATCAAACATATGTCTGTTTGTATTCAAATATACATATGTACGTTTGACAATATATACTGAATATATGTATTTATGTGTGTATTCGGCACGGCCAGTCTTTGGGCAGCGCTGTCGACACACATCGACATTGGATCATATTTTTAAATATTTATATAAATATTAGAACACGTTGAAACATAAAAAATCAAGTATAATCGTACATACATATGTTTGTCTGCATACACATACATAGTGGCATTGGATGACACTTCTTTCAGAATAGCTTGATTTCATATATCTCTAAACGAATGTTGGATTACAACACTGTACTATATAAATAAATGCCTTAAAAACGGCATTGAATTTTAAAAGCTTTTTAGCTTTCATGAGAAAAGGGGGCGTGGCAGCTCATTTGTAATGGCATTGTATTAAGGGTTCGCTTCAGACAAACTTAAAAAAACGGACTACTATATCGTATAGTTCCCACAGGACCGATCGGTCAAAAATACGCTCCAAATATGAATTAGAATGAAAAATTTTTGCGTTAATTAAGCAATATTAATCAAACTTACACAGAATACATCTGCCAATAATAGATATATACTGACCAAGTTTGATACAAATCAGACTACTACATCGTGTAGTTCCCATAGGGCCGATCGATCAAAAATACGCTCCAAATATGAATTAGTATGAAAAACTTTTGGGTTAACTTAGCTATTTTTATTATTAATATTAATAAACTCACACAATATTAATCAAACTCACACAGAATACATTTGCCATCAATATATACATATTGACAAAGTTTGATCTAATATATGTAGTAGGCTACTTTATAGGAATACCCATAATGTTAAGTGTACAGTATGTTAACAGCAGAAACCTAATGTAAACGTAAACACGAAATATCGATACAGTAAAATATCGAAATGTAAAACAAGAGAGATCGATAGAAAAGAGAATAAGAAGAAGGGAGTTCTGCATAAAATAAATAAAGAGACAGACGTATAAAGAGAAGCTGGAAACTTTTAATATAAAAAGCCGGTCACAATCTCAGAAGTGGGATAGAAATTCACGAAATGGATATAAATATTAACGAGGTGACGGTCATTCAGCTAAAGAAGTGGTTAGATGTGTTGGGACTGCCAACTAAGGGGTCAAAAGCTGAACTTGTGGCGCGCATCAATACAGTGCCAGCAGACGAGCGTGTTAGCGTCCCGATGTCAGCGATTGCAGAAGGTGACCCAGTAAGCAGTGAGGAAGATCTTCGGACATGTCAGTGGCAGAACCAACGTAAAGAAATTTCCGAAGGCGAAAACTATTTAAGAGACTTAAGGCGCCAGATCGAGCTAGCAAAAATTACGCTACAAAACATCGATGCAGAATGTTCGAGAACCACAGGCCAACAGCAGAGCGAGCGAGACAACAATAGTGTATGCAGTCAAGAAAGCGTCGGTGACGGCGGTGCCGGGAATGAATTCGACGAACAAGCCAGTGACGCGCAGAATAGTGGCGCCAAGTCGCATGATGAAATTCAACGGAAAAAAAGCGACGAATGGAATTCGCCTATGTTCCAATTGGCAAAGGAAATCTTACCAGATTTCACTGGAGACAACTCGATTAAAAATTGGATAGTCCAATTAGGAAACATCGCGGAATTATACCAACTGACTGATACTCAACGCAAGTTTTTGTGCATCTCTAAACTCAAAGGCAACGCTTTAGTTTGGTTACATGCTGATCCTGGCCGCATATTAAAACAGTTGGACGAGATGTTAAACCAATTAGTGATAGCATTTGGAGGAAAACTATCGAAAGCTGAGGTGAGACGCAAGTTCGAAGCACGTACCTGGTGCAAGAACGAAAAATTCTCGATATATTATGAGAACAAGTTACTTCTTGCGCGTGAGCTCAACCTAGACGAAGAGGAGCTTCTCGATGGAATCATTGAGGGAATCCCGGACAAAGTGTTGCGCACACAGGCGAAAATCCAGTGTTTTGAAAACACTAAACGCATGCTGCGCGCATTCGCCGAAGTGCAGCTGCCTGAACAGGGTGTTTCAGGAGAGAAGCCGAAATCGTTTGTGAAGACAGCACCAAGCAGCCACATTACCAAGGAGTCTCGCTGCTTCAACTGCAACTCCAAGGGCCACCGGGCAAAGGATTGTTTGAAACCCAGACGAGAAAAGGGCTCTTGTTATGGATGCGGGGCAGTCGACCATTTGATTGCTCTATGCCCGAAGAGGATGAACACTCAGGATAATAACTACGTAAGATTTATTAGATTGTATTTTAGAGATAATATTAATCATTCAATGGTTGCAGAATGCCTCATAGATTCAGGTAGCCCTATATCATTTATTAGAAAATCATGCGTTCCAGCTGGAGTAGGACTCCAAGTTCACAATGAAAGTTATTTTGGGCTAAACGAAAGCCGATTAAATATTTTTGGAAAAATTTCAGTTTATGTTATGAAAAAATTAATAAAAATATATTTTGATTTAATTGTTGTATCTGATGAATCTATGAGGTGGGATGCAGTACTGGGAAGAGATTTTATGAAAATTTGTAATGTAAATATTGACACAAACGCTCTGAAAATGATTTCGGTTGAAGATACTGAAGGCCCGAATGTCAAATTAAAAGAAATTTTAGGACAAAACATGAGTGTGTTAGGAAATAATATGTTAGATGAAAATTGTTTGAAAAATACATCGTTAGAGAATAATTTATTAGAATTCAAGAGTTTAGAGAGCAGATTGTTAGAGCGAGATGATTCCAAAGACAAATTGTTAGATTATGAAAACTTAGAGAAGCCAACACAGGCAAATAAAGGGGTTAGTCATAGTATTTTAGATGAGAATTTCGAAACAGACATGTTTCAAATCAGCTTAGTAGACAAAGAAATAGATGGGGACACATATAACATTGGAGAAAACATTAGCCATTGCACAAGAGAGAAAATAATTCGAATACTTAGAACTAAATATATTGAAGCAGAAAGACCCAAAGAGCCGGTTGTAAAGTGCGAAATGAAAATAACAATAGAAAAGACAAAACCCTTTAGTTGTTCGCCAAGAAGACTGTCGTACACGGAAAAAGAGAAATTGCAAATTATGCTAGATGAATATATTAGAGATGGCATCATACAACCGAGCAGTTCCGAATATGCATCGCCAATTGTATTAGTAAAGAAAAAAACTGGAGACTTAAGAATGTGTATAGACTTTAGAAGACTAAACAAAATCATAATTAAAGACAACTATCCATTACCTTTAATTGACGATCTGTTAGATGCTTTAGTTGAGAAATCAGTATTTACGAAACTTGACCTGAAGAATGGCTATTTTCATGTGTTCGTTGAGAAAGAATCTGTAAAATATACATCATTCGTCACGCCTTTAGGACAATTCGAATTTCTTAGAATGCCAATGGGTTTAAAAACGGCTTCCCAAGTTTTTCAAAGATTTGTCAATGGTATATTTAATGACCTAATCAGAGAAAACAAAGTCATTATATACATGGATGACATCATGATTGCAAGCAAAAACATTAGTGAACATTTGGAAATACTAGAAGAAGTACTTAAAAGATTAGTGATGAATAAATTAGAACTGAGGATTGATAAATGCGAATTTTTGCAAAGCAAAGTGAAATATTTAGGTTTTCAAATTTCCGAAAATGGCATTAAGGCAGATGAGAAAGGATTAGATGCAATAAGGCACTTTCCAATACCTGATCGAACGCAGGCAGTGCAAAGTTTTCTTGGACTATGTTCTTACTTCAGGAGATTCATACAAGGCTTTTCGACAATTGCGAAACCGTTGTATGATCTATTACGAAAGGACAGAAAATTTAAATTTGAAGAGAAGGAGCTAAGTTGTTTCACACTATTAAAGGAAAAGTTATTAGAAGCACCCGTATTGTCGTTATACAATCACAAAGACGAAATAGAACTACATTGTGATGCAAGTGCTTTAGGATTTGGGGCAGTACTTCTACAGAGAAAACAAGATGGCAAGTTGCACCCAATATTTTATTTTTCTAAAAGGACAACAGAGACGGAATCGAAATACCATAGCTTTGAATTAGAAACATTAGCAATTATATATTCACTTAGAAGATTTAGAATATACCTACAGGGCAGAAGATTTAAAATCGTAACAGACTGTAATTCATTAACCTTGACATTAAATAAAATAGATCTTAATCCCAGAATCGCCAGATGGGCGTTAGAAATGCAGGAATTTGATTATGAGTTAGTACACAGAACAGGTAAACAGATGCAACACGTAGATGCTTTAAGCAGGTGCAATAACAGTATAATGATTACAGAAGCAAACAGTTTTGAGACCAATTTGATCATTTGTCAAACAAGAGATAGTAAGTTACAGGAAATTAGAAAAGTGTTAGAAATGGGTGAGCATAAATTGTTTGAAATGAGAAATGGAGTGATATTTAGGAAAACAAATGACGATAGGCTGCTATTTTATGTTCCAGTTAAAATGGAAGAACACGTTTTGTATAAATATCACGATGAATTAGGACACGTTGGTAGGGATAAGATGTTAGATGCGATTAGTAAAACTTACTGGTTCCCAAACATGAAAAAGAAAGCGTTAGAGCATATTGAAAATTGTTTAAAGTGCATAGCATTTTCACCGAAGACTGGCAAGGGGGGAGGGTCTTTTACACAGCATACCTAAAGGCAACAAACCTTTTCAGATAATTCACATAGACCATTATGGACCGGTAGACAATAGCAGAGCTAAAAAACACATATTTGCAGTAGTGGACGGTTTTACGAAATTTGTTAGATTATATACAACCAAAACAACTAACACTAAAGAAGTTGTAAAAGCATTGAAAGATTATTTTAGAGCGTATAGTAAACCAGAATGTATTGTATCAGACAGGGGAAGTTGCTTTACATCAGCAGAGTTTGATGAATTCATGGAGCAGGCTAAAATAAAACACATTAAGATTGCAACAGGATCACCACAAGCCAATGGTCAAGTAGAACGAATTAATAGAAGCCTAGGGCCCATGATAGCCAAATTAACTGAATCTGAAAATGGACATCATTGGGACATTGTGATAGAAAGGGTAGAATATGCTTTAAACAACACGCAACATTGTAGCACGAAACAGTTTCCCAGTGAAATGCTTTTTGGATTAGCACAAAAGGGCGAAATAAGTGACAGTTTAGGAGAGGAACTAGAGGAGATCACACAGACAGAGACGGTTAGAAAGCAAAATTTAGAAAATATTAGGGAAAATGCTCAACAGAATCAATTAGCATCACAAGAGAAGAATGAGAAATATTTTAATAAAAATAGAAAGATAGCGAACAATTATGACGAAGGAGATTACATAATGGTAAAGAATTTCGACAGTACTGCAGGAGTATCAAGAAAATTAATTCCTAAATCCAAAGGACCATATGTTATAGCCAAAGTCCTACTATCACGAAATCCGTATCAGGGAGTTTGGAGTGCTAGCAATATAACCCACTGGGTTAAAAAATAATCTTTGTATTAAATATTATATAATTGCATAATAATTGTTAACATTAATATAAGATAAGCTATCAAATTGTAAAATACTAGATTAAGCAAAAACACATACTAGAATATAAGAAATGTTTGTAATCATTTATACGTTTTGAATAAGTGTACAGAGATAGAGGTCTATCTCATGGTCAGGATGGCCGAATTGTAGTAGGCTACTTTATAGGAATAAACATAATGTTAAGTGTACAGTATGTTAACAGCAGAAACCTAATGTAAACGTAAACACGAGATATCGATACAGTAAAATATCGTAATGTAAAACAAGAGAGATCGATAGAAAATAGAATAAGAAGAAGACAGTTCTGCATAAAATGAATAAAAAGACAGACGTAAAGGAGAGGAACTAGAGGAGATCGCACAGACAGAGACGGTTAGAAAGCAAAATTTAGAGAATATTAGGGAAAATGCTCAACAGAATCAATTAGCATCACAAGAGAAGAATGAGAAATATTTTAATAAAAATAGAAAGATAGCGAACAATTATGACGAAGGAGATTACATAATGGTAAAGAATTTCGACAGTACTGCAGGAGTATCAAGAAAATTAATTCCTAAATCCAAAGGACCATATGTTATAGCCAAAGTCCTAAAGAATGACAGATATTTAATTAAAGACATTGACGGTTTTCAACTATCACGAAATCCGTATCAGGGAGTTTGGAGTGCTAGCAATATAAGACACTGGGTTAAAAAATAATCTTTGTATTAAATATTATATAATTGCATAATAATTGTTAACATTAATATAAGATAAGCTATCAAATTGTAAAATACTAGATTAAGCAAAAACACATACTAGAATATAAGAAATGTTTGTAATCATTTATACGTTTTGAATAAGTGTACAGAGATAGAGGTCTATCTCATGGTCAGGATGGCCGAATTGTAGTAGGCTACTTTATAGGAATACCCATAATGTTAAGTGTACAGTATGTTAACAGCAGAAACGTAATGTAAACGTAAACACGAAATATCGATACAGTAAAATATCGAAATGTAAAACAAGAGAGATCGATAGAAAAGAGAATAAGAAGAAGGGAGTTCTGCATAAAATAAATAAAGAGACAGACGTATAAAGAGAAGCTGGAAACTTTTAATATAAAAAGCCGGTCACATATAGTATAATTTCTTGTTTATTTTTTTTTAAATTTCAATTCAAAATGTACACAAAAAATTAAAATTTTTAAATTTCATTTGAAAATTTGAATTCACGCACTACTATGGGAGTACGGGGTCTTTTACAGTCGGCTCGATCGACTGTAGCCTTTCTTACTTGTTCCTATTAGACTCGTTAACACCATTTGTTATTATATGTTTTGACTTGCTTGCGCAAGTAGGAGCAACCCTAGATCCGTACAGAGGAAAAAGGGTTTCGACGAAAGTGGGGGCAGGAATAAGCGAGGTAATTGACTTTAGGAAACTTAATGAAAATTCCATCGCAGATAAGTATCCAATGCCTAACATATCCATAATATTGTCGAACTTGGGTAAAGCTAAATACTTTACGACTATTCACACCACAAGGTGAACAGGTGAAGTGTGGCGGTGGATTTCCACCTTCACTAGCGACGATCACACTGAAGCGAGTGACTGGCATTACGTTTGAAATCGGCACCGTTTTTTTTTTATTTTCTAATATTTTTTTGTATTTTTCCAACCAGCTCACGCGTGTGCATTAATAAACATTTGTCATACTTTCAAAACATTAAACGCAGTACCGCGCATTTTTATTTAACCCAACGTTCCCTCAGCAACAACAGCAGAAGATATTGGCACCCGCCAATTCAACACTTGATCAGTGTCCGCCCAGCTCCAAACATTTGGTCGTTCGAGCCGGATCTCCTTCCGCTCCTCCAGCTAGCATCGGTGGAAAGCCTGATAAGTACTGCTTTTGTCTGTCATATATAATGCAAGGTGCACGATCCCGCTCTCTCATAGCGACTTGTGCATTTTTGCAGCATCTGTGGTGTTTTCAATACCTGACCTGTCTCGCAGGTTCCACGGGTATACTCCAACCTATCCTGTGTTCGTTTGCTGTAATTGCTTGTAACCAATTGTCAAATTACAATTAAATTATACATACATATAGCCATACCAACATACCTATATACATTCCGTATACCAATAAGAAAAACTGAAAGTGTCGTTAAACCGCGAGAGTGTGTTAAAAGTGGCAGTTCCAAGTGATAAGAATTATAAATAATAATATTTAATAATAAAGCTATTGGTTTTTCCGCGCATTTCAAGCCACCAAGCTCACACATGCAACCGCATATGAGTACATCTACATGTATGTAAGTAGACTTACATGTATGTAAATACACTTGTGCGAGCGATCGCTTTTATCCCGCGCATTAAATTGAACTGCGGTCCGCAAATAAAAAAATTATTTTTATTTATATTATTATAATTCTTATCAGTCACACTCGCACTCACGTAGTTCAAAACAAAATTTCGCACTTTCCTAAATTGCACTTGCAAAATCAACCACCCGCAGAACAGCTGAGTCACCGTGAGTGCTGTCGCTACAGTAAGTTCCTCGATAAATTCCGTGATCGTTTTTTGTTAAGTGTTAATAAATAATTTGTAATGTTTTTTCATTTTCGTTCTTAATTAACAAAACTAAGACTATAATTTTGTTTTACGTTTTCATTTTTTCACAAATCGAGAAAAAACAAAAAAATTACCATTAAAAAGAAGAAAAAAATAAAAACGCTAATTACGACAAAACAATAAAATATTTAAAATTTGGTCGTGTTTTACTTATAATTGTATTTTTTTAATATTTATTTAAGTCTTTAAGTATTATTTATAAGACAAAAGGTTTTTTTTTCTCTTATTTATTTATACGTGAAAACTTATTCTCACTCAACCAAAATACAGTCCACTTCCTGTCGTTTCGTGTATCCTTGTTTGAACCGGGAATCTTCTTTCTCCTACGTTTCGGTAGATAATGTCCACCGATCCCGCGAAGGCTGCTCATAAGTCCGCAGGCCTTACTGTCCCTGGTCGCACCGACCCTCCGCTCGTACTTTCGAAAAATCCACGGCCCCGCCTAGTCCAGTGACGACCAAACGCACTCACATACGTACTTCTTCCACTGCGTCGCGTAGTCACAGCGGCTCTCCGATTGCACGATCTTCTACGTCCTCTTACACCATTAAGGCAAATGCGGACCGCTGTTTGGAGAACGTGTAGAGCAACTGTGCGCTCAGAACGCTCCCGCTCCCGCTCGACCTGCCGCTGTTCCGCTTTCCCAAGGACACCGATTACCTCCGTGTGAGCTAGAAATCTTCGAAGGCGATAGCCTCGCATGGCCAACATTCCGTGATTTGTTCTCCGCTATCTACATCCGCAATCCGTGTCTGGCAGAAGTGGAGAAACTTTATCATTTAAATTCCAAAAACCCGCGGGTAAGCTAGAGCCATCGTGTCCAAGTCCCCTTTGACAAATGAGGGTTTCCAGTCCGCGTGGAAAAACATCACTGCTCGGTACGAAAATGATCGGTTGTTGATCATGACGCAAGGCAAGCAGCTCCTCCAAATTCCCTCGGTTACTCACGAGTTCGGCAAGGCCTTGCGACTGATCGCTATCGTGTGCTTGAAGCCACGCCGAAAAGGCATGTTGCTTGCGACAGCAGAAGGCAAGTTGAAGCGTTAGCCCTAGTCGTTCCCAGACTGACAGGCGCGATTCCGGCGCACTCTTTCTCGGACGTGGTCCGTTACGAGTGCTTAGATCGCCCGCTGGCGGATCCACACTACAATAAACCTGCCTTAAGTGAAATGATGATTGGGGTGGATATCTTCCCTCATATCCTTCGGGAAAGAATCAAAAAGGATATTGGTGGCGATTTCGTCGGGCTTGAAACCATTTTCGGGTGGGTGTTATGCGGGCCTATCCTCACCAAATCTCCGGGACCTAGCAAAGCATTCTCGGCTCAATCGGGAGTCGCGCCAGAACAAAACTTGATGAACTTCTCATCAAGTTTTGGGAGGTGGAAGATCTTCCAGCCAAGCCGGAGAAGGAAGCAGAAGCGATCTTTGAGCAGATTTTCCGCGAAACCACCAGGCGAAGAGAAGCCGGTCGCTATGTAGTATCCCTACTTTTTAAGGACCCAAACGGTGTCGATTTAGGCCACTCCAGACCCATCGCGTTAGCTCAATTCCTGAGGAATGAAGCGTGACTCCAGAAGAATCCTTCTCTAAAGGCCCAATATGATGAGGTGCTCCGGGAATACGTCAATTTGGCCCACATGATTCCGGTAACTCCACCCTTCGATTGCCAGAACTTTTACCTTCACCATCACGCTGTCTTCAAACCCGACAGCACCACTACCAAGGTTCGTGTCGTCTTCAACGCCTCAAGCCCTTCCACGAGAGGTATCAGTCTGACCGACGCATTGTATACCGGGTCAACTCTCCAGGCCGATCTTACGCTGCAGGCGTTTTTTCCAATTCGTCTTTAATGACGACATCATCCAAATGTATCGACAAATCCTAGTCGATTCCAAGAACACTCCGTTCCAGCGTATCCTTCATCGAGACAGCAGCGGGAATTTCCAGGACTATGAGCTGCAAACTGTCACTTTTGGCGTTAACTGCGCACCCTTTTTAGTCCTTTTGCAGCTGTCGCAAGACGTACAACACGTGTACCCGAGGGGAAGTGAAATCATCCGTCACTATATGTATGTAGATGATGTCCTGGCCGGTGCTCACACCATGGAAGACGCCCACGACGGCATCCAAGAGCTCAACGCTGCCCTTCTTTCAGCTGGGTTTCCATTGAGAAAATGGACAGCAAACAAGAAGGAAGTGCTTCAGACTCTTCCGAAAGAGCATTTGTTGCACGAGGATTTCCTTGAATTAGAGGACGGCTAAGACATTGGGCATCCACTGGTAAGCCACCAGTGATTCCATCTTCTTCTCGATTGTGGACCCTCTACTAAAGACATCCGTCTACAAGAGGGAAGTACTATACCACATAGCGAAGCTATTCGATCCAGATGGCTGGCTAGCGCCCTTCGTCATTAGAGCCAAGATTTTTATGCAGCAAATTTGGCTGCGGAAACTCGGATGGGATGACGCACTTACCCCGCCTCTCCTGAATCAGTGACATGATTTCCTGCAAGACTCCCCGGGTCTCAGCCGTCTACGCATCCCTAGATGGCTTGGAACTAAGTCCATAGTAGATTGGGATCTCCACGGTTTTAGCGATGCGTCGCAGAAGGCTTATGGAGCGTGCCTGTATGTGCGTGTTCGTCATCCAGACCATCTCAGTGTCCACCTCCTGACGGCTAAGACCCGCGTCTCCTCAGTCAAAACTGTTTCTCTACCACGACTAGAGCTTTGCGGTGCGGTCCTGCTCGCCGATTTGTACGCGACCGTAATTCCTGAGCTCCGACTTCAACATTCGTCTTCCCATTTCTGGACTGACTCTATCATAGTGTTGGGGTGGCTTAACAAGCCTCCTTGCAGCTGGTCCACATTAGTTGCCAACCGAGTCTCTAGTATATCCAAGAGCACCAGCGTCCAAGACTGGTCTCATGTTCGATCGGAAGACAACCCAGCGGATCTCGCGAGTCGCGGCGTCCCCGCTACCGATCTAGCGGCCAGCAACCTATGGTGGCACGGCCCGAAATGGCTCCTTCATGCACCCGAACTCTGGCCGACATCTCTGGAGGATGTTCCGGATACCCAACTGGAGCAGCGTGTTCGTTGCCACACCGCAATGCTTGCCTCCACTCCCGAGTTCAGCGAACGTTTCTCAGACTACGGTAGACCGCTGAGGGTCACCGCTTATATTTTGCGTTTCGCCTCGTCCCACATCTTCACGCCTGACACTCTGCAGCTCACCAAGGACGAGTTGCTAACTGCAGAACGAGTCCTCGTGCGTCTCGTTCAGCGGCAGAAGTATGCTCTGGAAATCCGAGCCCTCCTCGAGAAGAAGTCCATCCCGCCTTCCAGCTCGCTGCTTAATTTAACCGATTCAACGAAATTCACACAGAATGTATTTCTCATTGTCCCCATCTGTTTACCAAATTTCAAATTGGACTACTATATCATATAACTACCATAGAAATAATTGGTTAAAAAAACGAAATTAATGCAACACTCATGACTGCAAGGGTATTTAATCTTCGCCGAACCGAAGATAACCGTTTTTTCTTGTTTTATTTTCTAATATATTTTTGTATTTTTTCAACCCGCTCACGCGTGTGCATTAATAAACATTTGTCATACTTTCAAATCATTAAAAGCAGTACTGCGCGTTTTATTTAATCCGACGTTCCCTCAGCAACAACAGAAGAAGATATTGGCACCCGCCAATTCAACACTTGATCAGTGTCCGCCCAGCTCCAAACAACGACATTAGATCTAAAGTCCAGCTATCACCAAATCTACTTGGCCGAGCAAGATCGCGAAAAAAACAGCTTTCTCCGTAAACGGTGGAATTTATGAATTCGGCAGACTGCCTTTCGGATTGAAGAATATTGGAATGAATGTATGAGCTCAGGTCATTCCTAGGATAGGCCAGATACTACAGATGTTTTGTCAAAGACTTTGCAGCAATTGCAAAGCCGTTGACAAATTTGTTGAAAGGAGAGAATGGGTCCGTCAGTAAACACATGTCAAAGAAAACAACCATAGATTTTGGTACTCCAGAGCGAGATGCGTTCAAAAAATTAAGGAATGTTCTAGCCTCAGAGAATGTTACTCTCAGATACCGAGATTTCAGGAAACCAATCGATTTGACACGGATGCATCTGCTCATGGTATTGGTGCAGTACTGTCACAGAACAACAGACCTATAACAATGATTTCGAGATCATTAAAAGACTGTAAGTAAAACTATTAGCTAGTTTGGGCCCTGAAAAAGTTACAACAATACCTAAATGGTACAAGGGACATTAACTAATACACAAATAACCAGTCATTAACATATGCGGTGTCCCAATGCAAAGATAAAAAGATGAAAAGCGTGTATCGACGAGCATAACGCAAAGATCCACTACAAACCGGGGTAAAGAATACAACGTAGCAGACGCACTCTCGCAACAGAACGTGAGTGCTCTGCAAAGTGAAGTAATATCCGAAGCAGCAACAATTCATAATGAATTATCTGTAACGTATACAATAGAAGCTACTGAGAAGCCTGAAAAATCGCAAAACTACTTTAAAGAAGAACAAATTGCAATTTCATATGTATTACAATTTATTGGACTTAGCAAACGGCGTAGAGGCTGGCTGGGCGCGTGTGGTTCATACGAGACGCAAGTTACAACTTTGCTTGCACTGCCGAGAGCGATTCAACTTACATGCTAGCTTAATATAAGAGTCGTACTTCACTTAATCTTATGCTACAGATTCATTGCTTTTGTCTCTTAACTACTACTTCCATATTCTCTTAAAACTAACTTATGTTAAGATCCAACAAAGCCTTTGAATTGTTTCAGAAACCAGATAGTTTTAGAGGAATCAAGGTTGTCTCTAAAACGAAACTTCATACTCTTTGGCGAAAAAACACGCCACAAAACTCATTTCATTGATAGAAACGAGATCGTAAAGGAAGTTATCGCAGTAGTTAATCCTAGTGTGGTCAATGCTATACATTGTGATCTGCCGACGCTGGCATACATCCAGCATGAGTTAGTGAGAACATTCCAGTCAAGAAAGTTTTGGTACTGTAAAAATATGGTAACCAACATAGTTGACAAAACCGAACAAAGGGAAATTGTCATAGCAGAGCACAATCGGGCACACAGAGCCGCACCGGAAAACAGAAAGCATATTTTAGAAGAGTATTACTTTCCGAAAATGACCAGGCTGATTAAGGAAGTTGTGGACAACTGCAGAACGTTCACTAAGGCTAAATACGACAGGCACCCGAAAAAACAGATTCTCGTAGAAACACCAACGCCATCATTTCCCGGCGAGCGGTTGAACACTGAACATTTTCTCTAAACAATTCCACAGCACACTGTCGAAAATTGCTAGATGCATTAAGCTTTAAAGAAAGATCGACGATACGATCGAAGTTATCCAACTTGCAATTAGCATTAGAATTAAGAAACACAATAGGGTTAATCCAATTTTTTTTTCTTGCAGGCTTATTTGGTAGATTTTGTCCCTAATAAGTATAATAAATGCTCGAATCACCGACTATTCTCATTCAAATTACATTCCCATAGTAGATGGAAATGTAATGATTTACGAACAACATGACTATGCACGACACTCAAGTAATTTGACATTTTTTTAGTATTATAAAAGAAACAACAATATTGTCCGAGTACTTTCGCCAGTCTCATATGAGAAAACTATTGGAGGTAGATATTAACCATACTAGAAGCCTTTTGTCCGTTTTAGATTAATAGAATCGAACAACAGACAGGTAGTAATAAACACATAAACCCAGAAGCAGATAAATCAATTAACTGATACAGTGAATAAGATAATTAAAGCAAAGAAAAATGATCTAATAGACACACCACATGGCCAGAAATAAAATGTTAATAAATGAAATCCAAAAATTAATGTTCACAATAACTCTTGCAAAAGCAAATATAATAAATCCAACAATGTTTGATCATTGATTTAAAATCAAACATCCCCCAGAAGTTCCTATAGTATATATAGAACCGGCGCGAAATCGTAAGCAAGACGCCGTGCATAGCAGCTTCGCCAGTATTAAAGATCATTGCCCACGACCCAGACCTGAGCATGCCACTACTACAAAGGATGAATAACCACAACCTACATATTATCCAAGAACTTCAGGAAGAGGTAACATCGGCCGGGTCGCCTTATATATGGTTTGCTGCTGCAGTTGCGTTCAGCCTGAGTCTCAACGGTTTCATTCTCCTCTACTAGAATTTGAGAAGACGAACCTCACAAAAAATACAGGCCATCGTGGACAACTATAATATAAACGGGGACGGTCATACTTCTGAGGGGGCAGTAGTTAACGAGTGCCCCTCGCACTTTATTGTGTAACATAAACAAAAGCAAAATGTTAGCCAGCGCCCTAGATGTAACCTGATATCTTGCACATGCTACAAGATCAGCGTTATCACTTATGCCCAGACGGGCATTTCATGTATTTTGTAGCTTTGCATTCTTTAGCAACTAATTACTTTTGGTTTATATTACACCCCAGCTTGCTGGTAGTTTCTTGTTTAGTTTTGTTCTTACAACGAAAACAAAAAGCTCGTTTAATATACTTGGCTCCGGCAACACGCCCTAAACACTTTGAAATTATTATTTCTGCATTGCTGTGACACAAGTCCAGAGATATGAGAGACAAGTAATCTCTCCACCATAATCATCATAAACAACGGAACCTTACGGAACCTTTTCTCCCACATCATCACCTGCAGCTCTGGAGATCATATACAGCAACGTGGGATAAGACAATTATTTAATTTTTAAGCATCGTTTCTGCTATGCAAAAAACCGAGCAGTAACGACCCAGCTAAGCCTAAATTAACTGGAATAGGCTCTCATGATTATTCTGCGAAATGCGCATCAAAATGAGTTTCCAGAATATTTTGACACGGTCAAGAAGGAAACTGTCGCCAAGGCGTGACCAATCGTGAGGACGCTTGAAAAATTCTCGACTTCCTGAGACACCAAAACACCAAATCTTACTGCCATACAATGCTGTTGGATCATGAATATATTAACTTAACTAACTTAACTAACTAGTAATAGCCTAAGTAATGAATTGTACATCATGCAGTAGCCTATAATGTAATCATAGAATCTCTTATACTTAAGCGAGCATGTAAGTTTATTTGTATTCGGCAGTGCAGCGGTCATGAGCGGGCAGTCAGTTCGTAATTTCATCTCGCATTAGCCACACACACGCTGCCAAGCCTTTCCGCGATTGCAAAGTTCAACAAATAAATTGTTTAAGAACTTGCCATTTGTTTTAGTGTCATTAGTTTTCGATTTTTCATTGACGCCCGAGCAGTGACTTTCAATCGCGTTTGGTGCTCTATTAGACATTTCGAGGCTTTGGTCTGCTGTTTGTGTCGGTTTCGATTATTGTTATTGGACTTCTCTGACCATATTGGAATTCTGGATTTGAACAGACAGGAGTTTTAGACACCCATCTTGGAAATAATACCCAGAATTGAGCCCAAAAGCGGCTCTTCTGTGGATCAGGTAACAGTGCCCAAACGAGTCAGTGCAGGATAATGTAGAAAGTGCAACAATAGAAGCGGCACATTACAAATTTGAAAGTCAATAGAAAAGTACTGCTCCATTTATTGCACATTAGAGACATTGCATTTCGGCACTGATATATATGTGCTTTTATGAAAGGCTATTTGACGCAAAACACAGAAATCGAATTAAATTATGCACATAATTAAAATAAACAATTAATAAACATATTTTTATATGCATATACATTCGCCGTTCTTCTTTAATTCCGCTAATAGCCAATATCTGAATATGTTCAAAGGTGAGTTTTTGACCTTTGTTCTTTGCACATAATTTACATGCGCATTTATATACATACAGCTTTTGGATTTTGGCTTACGGTAGTTAGCTTGTACTTTATTAGTGCTTTGCTTTGATTGTTTTGCTTCGATTTAGTTTTACTTTGTTTGTATGAACACTGCTTATACCTACAAACGTATGCGCTAGCAACGGTAGATCGCATCATTGCCTACGCATGCGCTGTTGTTGTTGGTAGATCATATCGTTGTTTACCTGCGCATTTCCTGTTGTTTTTTTTACCCTGTGCAGTCGAATAATTTAAATATCGCTAATCAGCTGATTATTGTTACGCTGGTGCGTTTGCGTAGATTGGTATTTTGTTGTTGTTGACAACTGTCGGCGCTTATCTGCATAGGCTTGCGTTTTGTTAGTTGCTGTTATTTCTTTTACATGCGATAATTTTAGTTAGCCAGCTGATTATATTTAATCTTTTGATTTTCTTAAATTATATTGATAGCCAACTGTCTTTAATCTACTGATTATCTTCAATCATTTGATTATTCTCCTCAGCCAAGTTTTGTTGATCGGCTGAGTACTGTTGGGAATAGTACACTTACGTGCATTCGAATAGAGTCAAAATTGAATTAGTCAATATGGCACACAAAAAAAAACCCTAATGAAACCGATCTTTTTGACGCGGAAATTTGCCTTAGTGCTCGTTTAAGTCAATTGTTTGTTAAATTGGAGAAAGTAGAGAGCGACATAGAGCGTCAAAGGAGTTCACTCATTAATAAAATGGTGACTCCAAGCAAATTTGAGATTCAGTGCCGGCTAGATATACTAAATTCGTACATTTCCAAAGCTATGGATCTGCAGTCAGAGATCGATGCAATAGATCCTGACAATACTAGCCGTGCAATGCTTGAGGAAACATGTATTTTGGCACGGTCTTCATACATGTCAGCTTGGTAGACTCTGATCGCTCGCTGTCAAATATTGAGAAGTTCAATCATTTGATATCGTGCTTATCAGATGAGGCATTAGGCACCATCAGAGCCTTACTGAGCCTTGATGCGAATTACCCGAAGCCATTAGAAAGTCTAATTCGAGTATAAAACAACAAATGTCTTATCATTTTTGACACTCTTTCCCAGTTTTTTGACATTGAGCCGATGTCCAAACCATCGGCAGTTGGAATTCGAACAATAGTTGACTCGGTATCAGAAATTTTTGGTTCGCTAATGTCGGTTGGAGATGAGCAAGATTTCGCAAATGCAATCTTGATTCATAAAGTTATGTGGAAGATAGATACGAAGTCGAAGTATGAGGAACAGCTTGATTACAACACATTGCCGAAATGGGCCCACTGTGCTGAGGCTTTCAACAGGCGATATCAGCATTTGTCTGCTGAAAAAAGTTCAAAGTCTAGGATTAACATTTGAAATGATACACGCTAAAAATAAAAGAAAAGAAAAAGAAGTTGAACCCACATGCCAGTTTTGCAGTGCAGACCATATGATTGAAAATTGTCAAGCGTTCGCAGCACTGCCAGTTGACGATTGACTTAATTTCGTAAAATCTAGTCAACTCTGCATAAACTGCTTGCGTTCAGAGCACAGAGTGTCCAACTGCACTGCGTCGAAGTGTAGAGTTTGTTCTCGTCCTCACAACACTCTCCTTCACAAATTCACATCCTGCCCATGTTGATCATGTTACTAGTCGATCAAGTTATTCGTGCAACGGCAGTTGTCAAAGTTCGAGACAGTTTTGTTTAGAATCGAACTGCTAGAGTCTTGTTGGATTCTGGATCACAAGTAAACTTTATGACGGAAAGTCTGGCTCAAGCCTTGCGGCTTCAACGTAAGAGCAAGAGCTTAACTGTAAAGTCGGTTGGACAGTCGAGTTTGACTGCAAAATGCAAAGTAGCGACTATCGTTTCGTCTCGTGTATCGAGACATCAGTTCAGCGCCGAGTTTTGGGTGCTGAAATCAATTTGTAGCAGGCAGCCAGATGGTGATCTTCCCATTAATAGGTGGAATATGATGCTCAGTGATGCAACATATGCAAGATGTCAGTTTAGAAGATAGTGTAGATCGACACTGTGAGGTTGAAGCTGTCCCGGAGAAAAGTGTTTCGGCACATTATTCTGCGGAGCACATCGTATGCAAACAAAGCTCTCGGGACAGCGTTCGTAAATTTCCGACTTGACACTTTGGTGTCATTTTGATTGTAATGACTGTTCCCAAAGTGCTTAGGTCGTCAAAAATTGCCAAGAGACATGTACTTTCCATGAAGTTGGAAGTTCATAGCATATATTCGAGTTTCATGAACAGGTATCTTGAATTTGGTCGAATGTTTTTCACAGATACAGAAGTTCCACCAGGTACACTTTACACCCTTTCACTCCAGTGCGTCCTGAGACATGATAGCAGTTCCACCAAGCTGATCGAGTCGTATAAGAAAACGACGTCACACTCTCTCATGGAATTACTGGTGGTGGGTTCACGGCAGATTACATAACGGGCGAATTTGAATTGGCAAAATTGTTTTCAAACCATTCTAAAGTATTGGAAGAAGGCGGAAATGAGAAAATTTGTATTTCCAATGATGCCGATTCGACAAGAGCGCTTGGCATGAGGTGGACACCAAGTCTGCATACTGTTCGGTATCACTTGATTGGGGTAGCTTCGGCAAATTAAGTCCCACCAAGCGAAAAACATTGTTAGAATCTTTCGCGTGTATGTTAGCCCAGCGTTGGACCTATGTCGAATCGAGAATGCGAGTTCCTCGAATGATTCCGAAACCGCACTACATTGTATGGATACTTCTCCTTCATTACTCGCAACACTTGTAGCCAATCGACTTGCAGGCCTCCAAGAGATGGCCAATAATGTATCTTGGAGACATGGACCAACATCATCAAATCCAGCCGATTTGTCGTCAAGACGGTGTGACGTTCAGAAACTCTTTCAGCTTATTTGGTTTCGTTGCAAGTCTAAAAGACATTGGCCTCAAGGTTCAAAAGATCACTCGCTGCTTAGCAGGTTTGCTGACTCTATGTATTGGAAAGTCAGACGAATTTGGAAGACGAATCTCCTTGATTTGTGAAGGTGTCTCTTTGATTGGCTTTATATGGATAAGAGGACAAGCCCCGCTAAAAATGTATATTGTTCGTGTGTTTTGCATCAAAGGCTGTTCCTCTTGAATGTATAACGTGCCCACTAATGCTCCTTTCACATTGAACAGCTTATTCGCTCGACGTGGAATACCAGTCCGGCGTTACCCGAAAAAGGCGACGTATTTTCGAAAGGAACCTGGGCAAGGAGTTCGGAAGCAGTGCAGCCTTCAGCTCTTCGTGGAACGAAGGATGGTGTGGAGGCTCATTTCTCGGAGCGCCCCTCTCATTACAGGACTGGACATGCTGCAGACCAGGTGCCCAGGGCTACCAAGGGATTGAGGGCGATCCCTTCAAGGTGGCCGGAATGTTGGATCATTAATAGAAGTAGTTAGCATAAGCAAAGAAAATGAAATATTAGCCTAAGTAATGAATTGAACCTAATGTAGTAGCCTATAATGTAAGCATAGAATCTCTTATACTTAAGCTAGCATGTAAGTTTGATTTGTATTCGGTGGTACAGCGGTCACGAGCGGGCAGTTAGTTCGTATTTTCGTCTCGCATTAGCCACACACACGCTGCCAAGCCTTTCCGCGATTGCTTAGTACAACAAATAAATTGTAATGTTTAAGAACTTGCAATTTGTTTTAATTTAATTAGTTTTCGATTTTTCATTTATAATGGAATTTTTATATTCTGTTCCCATGTCCGTAATGAACGTCTTCATTGGACCGTACTTCAGAATAAAAGATTCGAATATGGGTTTTGCGATAGTGGTTTCACTCTTATTTGCAACGGGAATTGCTACTAAATACTTTGCCAAATCACATATTAAGGTGATTGCATATTCATTCCCATTTTCCGAACGTAGTAGTGGACCAATAGTGTCTACTATCACTCTGTCATAAGCATATTGTGGAGTTTGATCTTGAGTGTTTTGTCATGTTTAGTGATGTTTTTTAGACCCCGTACTCTAAAAAAGAGTATAGGGGTCTGTTAGGTTTGTCAGAAGCGAAATGTGCGTAACAGGCAGAAGGAGGCGTGGCCGACCCCATAAAGTATTTATATTCTAGATCAGCATCAACAGCCGAGTCGATATAGCAATGTCCGTCTGTCTGTCTGTCTGTCTGTCTGTGCGTCTGTCCGTCTGTCTGTCCGTCCGTCTGTCCATATGAACACCTGGATCTTTTAAACTACAAAAGCTAGAGCCACCAAATTCAGAATGAATGTCCGTTATTATGTCAGGCAGGTTAAGTATATTTCAAATTTTTTGCCGCCCTCGCAATGAGCAAAAAACCAGAAACACCTCTGAAAAATTTATTTTTTAGGCAAATATCTCAGTAACTATGGCACTTAGAAGCACCACTTCCACTATGCAGGTACCTAGTGACAGCCTTAATGAGATGCCATTAAACATTTTGAGGTGCCACGTCCCCTTTTCTCATAAGATCTAAAAAACATTCAAACTTCAATGCCGTTTTTTAGGACTTTATTCAAATAATAGTACAGTGTTGTAATTTAACATTCGGTTGGAGACATATCATACCAAACTATCCTGACAATGGTATAAAAATCCTACGTTTAACAAATTACGTTACAAATTTTGTTATTTAACTGCAATATCACTTACGCGCTAGAGCGAGACAGAAACATACAAAAACACTTTTTCGAACGTTCTCGATGCTTGTGTGGCGGCAGCGCTGCCGGCAGACGCTGGCCGCGCCGAATACACACATACATACATATATGCATACATAGAATTTCAAACGTTTGTATATTTGCATTTAAAAAAATATACATATGTATATATGTATTTTTGATTATGCTTAGATTGTTTTTGCTTTAACGTGTTCTAATACAAATACTATCCATTGTAATACCGATTTAATTAATTTAATCGGGAATAAAACCAGGGAGTATTATAAGTGCGGACGTACTTATGTTTATTTCAAATTGTTTGCACGCCCCGCAAATTGTAAAAACTATTATCTCCTCTGCAATTACTATTTTTAATAATTTTAATTTATGTACACATGGTAGAAAAAGAAGAGATAACTCTATGCTTACGCATGTATCTATGTATGACGCATGGTATTGTTTGCACTTGAAAGTAAACCTAAGGTCTGCGCTTCGAATCTCGTATAACATATAAATGCACATAATCGAAAGGTTTTTAACATTATGTTGAAACACATTATGGAACCTTCGTCTGGTCGGATTTTAATCGTATTTAAATTTTAATTTAAATTAAATATAAATACGCACAACTGTGGGAGTACTGGGTCTATTACAGTCGGCTAGATAGACTATAGTCTTTCCCACTTGTATTAGTTTGTAGAGGTGACCAATGCGCAGACATCATGTTACCACGTGGTGTAAATAGGCGCTCATTAATCCTTGGTTATCGTTACCACATGTTTTTCATCCTAAGACAAGCGGTCTATGAAATTATCAATCCTTAGACTGTAAGAAAAACTGAATATAAAACCATACAATGCACTAATAAAATTAGAGCAGGCAGCTGATTACACACACGCTGACAATCCTTTCCGCGATTGTCTGTCCAGCAAAAAAATTGTATCATTTCTGAACTTTCAATTTGTTTTAATTAAATAAGTTTTTCGTATTGTGGACGAAATGTTCGTTGAAAATTGAAATAAACCACAAGTTTGGTTTCTGAATTATTATGAGTGGCCTATAAAGACATTTATGAAAATCAATAAACAATCATTCAAAATAACATTCGTTTGAATTTGCTAATGGCACAAACTGTACATATTACTCAACAGATCGTTGAGAGGTTATACATCTGGACTCAAAGCGGATGACAAAGAAAAATTTTTAAATCTTTTCGAGTACTTTTATACGTGTGTCGCCTGGGAGTTAACTTACTTTGAGGTTAGTTAAAAACTATGCCGTTTAATAACTTAAAAAAAGTTTAAGACTTACCCCTTCAACAGAGTAGATAAGATTGTTTCCTATACTTAAAATTTCCAATTTTTCCAATGACTCCAAATTTTCTATTTTTATAATCTTGTTGCTATATAAAGACAAGCTTTCCAGTTTTGTTAAAGTTTCCAGATTTTCAATTCTTTCAATTAAATTAAAACTTAAATTTAGTTCCTTTAACTCCGTTAGCATCTCTATATGTTCAATTACTTCAATTTTGTTAAAGTTTAAACAAAGCTTCGTTAAGCTAGATAGAATCCATAAGTGATCAATACGCAAAATATCTAAGGAAGAAAAAATACCATATATATTAAAGAACTAGTCGGAATGTCGTGGCAGAAATTTTTGCTAATGCAATCTGGGCCCGACAGTAAGTAAGTGCGAAACAAGAGTAATACTACATGGGCTGAAAAGTCTTTGGCCTGAAAATGAAAAAACGAAATTTTGAATGAAAATTTGCCTTTATTCTTCGACATAATCTCCATCTAGAGTAATGCATTTATTATAACGGTCTTCCAACATCTCGATACCGCTCTTATAATGCGATGCGTCAAGTCCTTCAAAATAGGCGTTTTTTTCCGTTTCGACCTCTTCATTTGAGTAAAATCTCTTGCCAGCAAGCCACAATTTAAGTCGGGGAAAGAGGTAATAATCGCTGGGGGCCAAATCTGGCGAGAACGGTGGATGAGGGACTATTTCGTATCGCAATTCCTTCAACTTTTCGGTCGTATCGTGAGCTGAGTGTGCAGGAGCGTTGTCTTGGTGAAAAAGCATTTTTTTCTTCTTCATGTGAGGGCGTTTGACCTTGACCTCGGCATCCAATCGGTCCAATAATGCACAGTAATATTGCTTATTTATTGTTCTACCATGTTCTAGGTAGTCAATGAATATAACTCCATGTGCGTCCCAAAAAATACTAGCCAACACCTTACCGGCCGACTGTTGCGTCTTCGGGCGCTTCGGACGACTTTCACCAGGCAACAACCACTCAGCAGACTGTCGATTGGATTCAGGTGTGTAATGGTGAATCCATGTCTCATCCATGGTCACAAATCGGCGTAAAAACTCCTTCTTATCGCGTTGGAATAGGCCCAGATTTAGCTTCGAAAGTTAAATTCGATTCTCTTTTTGATCGATTGTGAGAAAACGCGGCACCCATCGCGCGCATAACTTTCGCATATGCAAATACTCGTGTACGATATGACCCACACGTTCCTTTGAGATGCCAATAGTGTTAGCTAACTGATGAAACTTTTACTTTACGGTCCCCCAACACAATATCACGAATTTTTGCGATGTTTTCTGGAGTTACTGCCTCATTTGACCTTCCAGGACGAGGTGCATCATTGGTGCTCGTACGGTCACGTCGAAATTCAGCAAACCAATATTTTACGGTGGAATATGCTGGGGCAGATCCACCGTAATGCTTGTCAAGCCATTGCTTCGCTTCAATGGTGTTTTTACCCACCAAAAAACAGTGTTTTATTAAAACACGAAATTCACTTTTTTCCATAGTAAACAAAAATTGCAGAGGTTGCGTCACTTCGAGATCAATAGCTTGAGAACGGCTTTATAAAATGTCACCAAACTTTGACAGTATTCTAGTTAAGGTTGGTACTCTATGTTAGGTATACAGATTTTATGTTAGTGACGCGAACTCTGTGTCAGGCCAAAGACTTTTCAGCCCATGTAGTACCTGCAACACTAGTGTGTGAATGATAGTATTCGAAGAGAAGAGTTGACAGTTGTCAAAGCAGAGTAACGGCAACTTTTTGTGAAATTTAGAAAGTGAAAGCATGTCGCGGCCCATAAATCGTCTGGTGCTATGGATGATACGGATTTTAGATTATGGAGACGTTCCTTGGCTCCAAGCTATTAGCGGTCACCCGCAAATTGCAAACTATTGAATGTTAGTAAATATAACTTTCATTGTTATTTGTAAACCAGATATCTGTTAGTCTTAAGCCGTTCTTGAATAAAGCCTCTCGCCTCGTCTTTTATAAAAAATATATCAGCACTACCGTAAGGGTGTGTCGCGGCTTTTATTGGGCTTGAAAAATTATAAAATTGAAATAAATTAATTACAAATTTTAAGTTCGGACAAACATCACAATTTATTGGAACTCGTCGGCGGAGAGGCTGGCTGTGTGCTTGTGATTCGTACGAGATTAAATTACGACTGACTCGTCTCCCGCAATAGATGCAATGCCGAGAGAAATTCAACTTACATGCTAGCTTAAGTATAAGAGTTGTATTCAAGTTACCTAATGCTACAAATTCAATGTTTTAACTAGTATTTCATTGCTCTCTTAACCTAACTTAAGGTATGTTTCAACACCGGCCACCTTGAAGGGATCGCCTTCAAGCTATGGGTAGCCTTGCCAGCTTCGCTACTGGACGCTGAATCAGGCCCACGCTAGTTCTAACGCAGGCGTCCCTGACTCGTCCATCGCCTCCTGGGGTTACCTTTACGACTCTTCCTGTTGCTAACCGTTGTGGAGGCGTGTTGTCCTCGTGAAACACGACGTGGTCCCCAATCCGAACGCCGTTGTGCACCTCCTTTCACTTGGCTCGCTGCTGCGTACTGTGGATGGTTGCTCGTCCCCACGAAATTCGTCGCATTGTCCGAGTATAGCCGAACGATTCAGTGCAGGAGAATATAGAAAGTGCAAGCATAGAAGCGGGAAATTACGCATTTGAAACTACATAGAAAAGCACTGCTTCATTTATTGCACATTAGAGACATTGCGTTTCGGCACTGATATATATGGGATTATTGAAAGGCTATTTGACGCAAAACACAAAAATCGAATTAAATTATGCACCTAAATAAAACAAACAATTAATAACTGGTGCAAATAAATATTTATATATGCATATCAACATTCGCCGTTCCTCTTTAATTTCGGTATTCGCCAACAGTTCAGTGGTGTGCTTTTATATCCGTTACTCTTAGAGTAAAAGGGTAAATTGTAATCATTGGAATGCATGTAACAGGGAGAAGGAGGCGTGGCAGACCCCATAAAGTAGGGCGTTCTATCTTCATATATGTTTTATTATAGAAAATTTTTGCTATGCTATCTGAACCAAATTTACACGGAAAGTACATGCACGTTCCTCTTTAATATCACTATTGGCCAATATCTACATATGTTCAGTGGTGCGTTTTTTGACCTTTGTTTTTTGCCCATAGTTTTCACATAAGTAAAGGGCAATCCGCGTTTACATACATACAGCTGTTGAATTTTGGCTTGCGGTTGTCAGATTGTACTTTGTTAGTGCTTTACTTCGATTCTGCTTTGCTTAGATTATTTCACATTCGAGAATTGTAGTGTAGTATAGCCGGACGGGGATTCCACGCCGCACAGTGAGGCCGAAAAATTAATTATTTGAACAAATTAAAAAGCATTTAATAGATAACTTATTAAGCTTTAAAAGGAATGTCTGAACAGGGTGATCCGTCAACAGGGTGCTTCAAAGGTCAAAGGCTTTAATGTCAAAGTTCTTTAATGTTTCTGCCCATATTAAACGTATAAAATGAAAATTAAAAATGTTTTTTTTTATCACAAATAATATGTATATAGTATCCTTGTGAACATCGGTGAACATCGGTGAACATTAGAAGTTATGTCCATGTTAAATTAAAAAAACTGCCCAAAAAATAGTATAATTTTTAAACTTTTTTGAAATATTCAGTTATAAAACGAAAATTAATTTTTTTACTGAATTTAATAAAGAATTAATTTTGAATAAAAAAAATAACAACTTTAAAATTGATCGATTATTTCTCCCAAAATTCAATTTCAAAGTTGATACTTTGCGCGGAAAATTTATGCATTTTGGCACATTTCAGGAAATAGGTCAACTTTGAGGGGCTCTAGCACCCACAATTTTCAACCGATTTGAAAAAAATTTCGGATTTATCACCCGTGATCATTTTTTAACCGAACGCAATTTTTGTTTTTGGCGTACGCTACCATCACAAAAATGATTTTTGCCACGTTTTTCGGCCGGCTGCCCCATTGTGCGCCACCCGATGAAGCTGTTCAAAGTACAAAGAATGGAATTAGTGGACAAGTCTGCAACAAGTTCCAGGTGAACTGCCTTCGAAGCAAAACAAACTAACACGGAAATATACATTTTTATAGGATCTCGACCTCTAATCCACAGCTAAACATTGACTGGACCACAGAAATCTACCCCACAAACATTATATGGCAGAGCCGCGGAGAATCGGTCGGCCCCATGATTTGCTTCATTCGCTTTGTCTTGTACCTGAAGCAATGGCCACATTTTCGCACTATCTGGGTGCATTCGCGTCGAGCATTCACGAGCCGGAGTAATGCGATCATCGCTTTTGCTCCTGCATGACAATTGCCAATGTGCAACTCTCTTAAGTACAGTTGCACAAGCAAACAACTTTTTGGCACTAGGACTGGGAACTTTGCGTCATAATCCAACGGTGCGTTCACCAGTCTACCTCCGACTCGTATTAATAAAAATTTTCTTCCAAATTCTTCTGACTTGTGGATGAAAGGAGTTAGGGCCTGCAAGCTTGGTTGCACACTCTTACCTTTTTTTAGCCTGTCGAATTCGTCCTTGAATTCTGCTCGCTGAACCAGTTCCAGTAGTTTAAAAAAAGTAAAGTTTAATTCTTTTGGTCCTAGTTCGACAGTGTGGGATTATCGTTTTGATTTTGATAGGAATCTGTACATACACGCAATTATTCGTACAATTTGCGACATGACGAAAACCGGGACACAAACTCATTTGTTCACATTTGGTGTGGAATGACGTAGTGCGGTCCTGGTGGAACTTCTGTACCTAAAACAGTCATGTGGCCAAGGTCGAGATACTCGTTCATAAAACTCGTGGTTAACTTATTTGCCTCTGGGATGGCTTCCAGCGCCTAGCATCTATTTGCCAGCGCTTCCAGTCTATCATCTGTTGTGGGCTGCATCACTGCGCAACAAATAGGGCTTTGACTATGCATTTTCTTCCATCGCCCGATTGCAACCCAAACGAAGAGTCTTTTGCAGCAGACCGTTCTCTGCCAATCTAATCTGTCCAGTTCATAATAAGTCGGAAAAGGAATAGGCCCAGATCAATTCGCTGGGGCTTATGAAACTCCGGCTCAGACAATTCTACGTTTGACGAAATATTTCACTGACTAATGGGAAGATTATAGTCAGGCTGCCTGCTCGAAATCAACTTGAGCACCCAGAATTCGGCGCTAAAATTATGTGTAGGTACAAGAGAAAACACTACTGTCGACACTTCGCTTTTCGCTACCAGACTAGATTGTCCAACCGATGTTACAGCTAACGACTTTGCCTTTCGTTGAAGCCCCAACGCTTGGGCCAGGCATAAAGTTCACTTCAGAACCTGAATCTAAGAACGCTCCGGCCGAATCTATCTTTCACTGTCACAAGTGCCGTTGCCAGGAGCACCTGATCAACCTGGCTAGCCACGTGATTCACTTGGGTAGGATGATCGGATACTTGCTGTTCTGCGGCTGCATACTTATGCAGGAGGGTATTGTGTGGGCGAGCGCACACTCTACACTTTGACGCAATGCAATTGGCACACAGAGTACCGAATGTAAACAATTTATGCACATGACTTCATGAAATTGAATTGTCGTATACTCGACTTAAACTCTCTAATGCCTTTGGGTAATTTGTATCAGATACCTGGAAGGCTCTAATGGTACATAATGCTTCATCCGAAAAGCACGATATCAAATGGTTGAATTTCTCAATATCTGACAGCGAGCGATCCGAATCAACTAAATTACTAAAAAGGCCAATGAATTGTCTCTACTCGGAGTGTTAACCACTGAATTTGGGCCATTTTAGTTTGGGCAGGTGACAGTGGTGAGAAATTCAGGAAAACACCATTCAAAGGGAATTTTCGAGAAATTCTGGAAGAAGCAGAGTACCGTAGACGGGTAAGCTAGATTTTGTACAAAATGTACAAAAATTGGGTACTAACATTTGTACCCGAATTATAAATTGCAAAATTTCCGATTAAAGATCATTAATAAAAATATTACCAAACAAAAATTTGTATGTCAAATTTTGTATTGAATTCAAGAAAAACAAGAAAATAATTTTAAGCCACCTCCAACAAATAAAAAATTTCAAAGATTTCCAACTTTCCTTTAACCAAATAACACTACTTACGTCTCGTATCAATATCATCAACCACACTTTCAACAACCATTTCGTCCACCACAACCACATTAAACCAATAACACTATGACTTAAACTAATGCTTATTTACCTCGACCAGTTCAAGTCGTACCGATTTAGACAAGACCAGTACAGTTTACACGCAGGCCAAATTTCCGTTAAAGCTTATATCACTTCTGACAAAATCGGACCATAGCACCGATAAATATTGCTCCTGCGAAACCAATCCACCAATCAAGCGCTGAAGACCGGCAGAAAATGAGCATAGGTAGTGAGGCTAAGTACTAAGAACAATTGAATGGTCAAGAATATATTTGCAACTAGAATATTTCAATCAATTGGCACCAAATCCTCAATACTACCAAGAGAAGTGATATGCACAAAGTGCGGATTATTCAGAAGCACAAATACCAGTTGCCGAAATGAACAAACAATTAACGGGCCATTAACGATTCCAAAAAATATTAATGTTTCATATAATTACATTTGAGTAATACTAAATTTGAATTAAATAAAATAAATGACTTTTTAATTGGCAGAAATATACATAATAAGCATTTATATAAGCGCAAGCATTAACAGATTACAAATCTCATCAATAAAATTATTACCATTAGATATTCTAATGGTTAGTTCAAGCATTAAAATAAAATACGTTGAAACAAAAAAAAAAACAACTATAATCAAACATACATATGTTTGTTTGCATGCGAAGACACATACGTTTGACATTATATATATGCATATAAGTATGTAGTATGTATGCAGCCAGTTTCCGCGGGTAGCGCTGCCGCCAGATATGCAGC
Organism: Drosophila arawakana; assembly: GCA_018151165.1. NCBI lineage: Eukaryota > Metazoa > Arthropoda > Insecta > Diptera > Drosophilidae > Drosophila > Drosophila arawakana. The sequence continues at coordinate 7,385 of JAECWX010000711.1, read as the reverse complement.
GAAAACGTTCGAACATGTGCTTGTATGTTTCTGTCTCGCTTGCACCATTTCGTTGCTATTGCGTTCAGTTATCAATATTGTAACGCTTCTAGTTTTCTTGTTTATAGCCCGCAGTGTATGCATATTTTAGGATAGATTGATATAGTTAGTCTCCACACGAAGAGAAAGAGATTATCAGCTGCGCCGGTCGTGCTTTTTTGCGCTCCGTCTATTTGAATTATTTCTGCCTTAATTTGTGCATTTTAAATTTTTAGTTGTTGAAAATTTAATTTGTGCTAAGTGTTCCCAAAATCTTGTGCATTGGTGTGCATTGTAGTAAAATATTAACATATTTTTATTACTACAGCATCTCTGTTGTGTTTTTGTTTGTGCCCGTTGTTGCTGTGACCTTTGCTCCCTTTTCGTTGCTCTGCTGAGCAATTTATAAGTTTGTGTGTTTGTTTGCTTGCACACAATTTCTCATTTGCGCTTGCATCCACGGTTTGCCTTTGTTGATTAACTGTTTTTCGTTAACATTTGTTTTTGCATTCTTGCGAATTCTGTTTTCGAGCTTATTTGTTTACATCTAAGGTATTTTGTACACTCTTATTTTTTTTCTCGTTGTCACTCTATTTGCAAGAGTTATATTTGAGTGAAATGCCATGCTGCTAAAACAGTTGCAATTATGTTCCATCTCGGCACAGTGATAAAATGTGATAAAATGTGCTGGTCTTACTGCACGTGAATTCGAAAAATTCAATTCCTCTGCCAAAGTAGGCAGTGGTGGATTACGATGGTCATGTCCAGTTTGTAGTGAGCTGCAATGTGATTTTTCACGTATGTATAATACTGTGAAAAAAAAATTCCTTAATTTGCGTTCACTCGCTAAGAAGCTAAGCACTGATTTTGATATTAGTGGGGACTTGCTTAGCAAATATAAGTTTGAGACCCCACCTGACAAGGTGTTGTGTTCTAAGCAACTACTTCCATTACCTGTTCCGCCTGGTTCACTCCTAACCTCACCTGTGCATAATGAGCCTTTTATCCTTTTCTCCCTCTCCCCGTAACTGTTCACCCCCTCCTTCCTATACCTGATCAACCCACATGTTGCTTCCTGTCCCCCCTGTAACCGATCTTTCACCCACTACGATAAAATCAGTGGCTGTTAATGGAGTTACGGCTTAGAGTAAAAACTCTAAAAGTCCCCCTATTCGACGTAACAGTCGATCTACTGCCACCCCCTTCACCATCTTATACAAATGTGGTACCTGGCAAGACCCCTGATGTTGCAAATGTTGCAACTCCCATAACAGTTTAGCCTCCTCTGCTTACCGTCGTGCGTCCAAGCAAGCATATATTTATATCTAGGCTTTCCGCAGACACGACTATCAAGTCTGTGGCTGCATTTATCGCTTCCAAAACTCCTGGCAGCGTTAATATATCTAAATTTAATTTCGCTGAGCCTAGAGAGATCTCCTCTTGTAAGATTAGTGTATCCCCTGAATTGTTTCCTGTCATAAGTGATCCAAAGTTTTGGCCTCCTCATATGATTGTTCACGAGTTTAAACAGAAGATTATAACTCATGCAACTCCTATCTCCCTTCCGACTAGTGGTCCGTCTCAATCGGCCGCAGCAATAGCCTAAAAAAACTAGACTCTGACCAACTTTTCATTCTATATCAGAATGTAAGGGCTTTGTGGTTTAAATTAAAACAATTACATAAAAATAGTTTCTCTTTTGATTCTGACATTGTTGCATTTTCAGAGACTTGGCTTAATTCTAGCATATCTGATAATGAAATAATGTCATCAAATTACAATATATAATATGGAGTCCTTATTTCAGTAAAATCCAGCCTTAATGCTGAAATAATAGATGTTTCACCACTAGATGAAATTGAAATTGTTGCCGTTAAGGTTTCTTTTTCGTCATTTGCACTTTATGTAACTTGTTCCTATATTCCTCCATCGTCTGAAATGTCGATTTATTTGCAACATTTCAATTTCATTAAAGAAACACTTAGTCACATTCGTGATCAAGATTTCTTTGTGACACTTGGTGATTTTAACTTGCCAAACGTTTCCTGGACGTGTTTTGACAAGTTTAATTACATTCCCACACCTAATAATGACTTTTTAGATGGTTTGATTGATCTTCCTCTTTTTCAAGTCAATCATATATATAATCGTCTAATCTCATCTTTGTAAATGATTCATCCAGTGCCGTTGTCACTAGATCTTCTCCTGTAGTTGTACCTGAAGATTCTTTTCATCCCACTCTTGGACTATCCTTGACTATTCCTAACTTAACCCATTTAGCTCCTTCTTTCTCTTCCAAGTCGCGCCGTTGCTTTCGCAAAGGAAATTATCCTTTGCTAAATCAACTGATTCTTGCTACCGACTGGTCTATACTATACAGCACGAATGATATTAACATAGCTGTCGAATATTTTTACAACATTTTAAACGCAATCTTTGATGTCTGCATTCCACTTTGTGTTGTAAAGTCCGTTTCACGTAAACCACCTTGGTTTTCACCAAGACTATCCAACTTAAAAAACAAAAAATCTAAATATTTTAAAAAGTTTAAGCAGACAGGTTCTATCTTAGACTTTTTAAATTATTCTGAATTAAAAGCTGCCTTTACCCTTCTCAATTCTCAATGCTATGAAAGTTATCTCGTTCGCTGCAAGAATCAATTTGCGCGTGATCCTAAACAATTCTTTAATTTTGTTAATTCTAAATGTAAATCTAGTACCTTACCCAGTTTCTTCTTTTTCAATTCCTGTAAAGTAATCGATGATTCGGCTGCTTCCGATCTCTTTTCTACCTTTTTTCAATCAACATACACCTCCAGTTTGCCTACTAACTTTTCTTACCCCTATAATCTCCCATTCACTAACTTTGTTTTCTTACCTCACATTACTGATAGTTGCATGCTTTCCTCAATTAACACCCTAAAGTCTTCCTTCTCTCCTGGGCCTGACAGCATTCCAAGTTGTGTGCTCCCCTAATTCTTTTTAAACTTTCTTTAGAATCCTCTGTTTTTCCTAATTTATGGAAAGAATCTTACATTATCCCACTGCATAAAAAAGGATGTAAGTCGGATATATCCAACTACAGGGGAATTGCGAAGTTGTCCGCAATCCCTAAGCTCTTCGAAAAGATAATTACTTTGACTTTGCAACATCTCTGCAAGTCAATTATTTCCCCTGCCCAACACGGATTCTTTAAGAGTCGGTCGACCTCGACCAATCTATTGGAATTTACCTCTTTTATAAATCAGGCATTCCTTAATAGAATGCAAACTGATGTCATTTATACTGACTTTAGTAAAGCATTTGACTCTGTGAATCATAACGTCCTTTTACACAAACGTAGTATTTTAGGCTTCCCACCTTTCATTCTTCTATGGATATCTTCATATCTAACAGGTAGGACCCAAAGGGTTATGCTTAGATCAGCCATCTCTAAATCTGTTTTTGTTACTTCTGGAGTTCCCCAGGGTAGTCACCTAGGACCTTTACTCTTTAATCTTTTTATAAATGACCTTCCCTGTTCGCTATCCCATTGTCGCATACTTATGTATGCAGATGATGTGAAATTATTATTATCTTATAAGAACCCTTCGGATCATGCGTTATTGCAAGATGATTTAAACACAATGCATAACTGGTGCATAACCAATCACTTGCACCTCAATTTCTCTAAATGCCTGTTTATGACTTTTAACAGGGTTACTCCTTACATAGCCAATTACTATATCGATAATGTACCCTTAAAACGCATACTATTAGTTGAAGATCTTGGTGTTCTCTTTGATAATAAATTAAGTTTCACACATCATATCTCCACAATTGTTAATAAAGCCAAGGGCACTCTTGGATTTATTAAACGTTGGTCTAAGGAATTTAATGATCCCTTCGTCACTAAACTTCTTTATACGTCCTTTGTCCGCCCCATTCTTGAATATTGTTCATGTGTCTGGTCTCCTCAACATGCACATACTCAAGATTTAATTGAGTCGGTGCAAAAGCAGTTTTCACTATTTGCACTTCGCGGACTTAACTGGGACCCTAACCTTCGTCTTCCATCCTACACTAACAGGCTCTTACTCCTCGATCTTCCGTCCCTTATTAATCGCAGGAGAGTTCTTGGAGTTATTTTTCTTATAAACTTCCCACTTTGATATTATGTCAGGTCTTGACAAAGTCAGTACGGGTGCAGTACTGACATTGTCAGGTTTTGGTACTACCTCCCGCGGTCAATGGAATTTCTTAATAAGAATTTTACACGCCCTTGTAAAAGCGAATAAGGTTTTTCACAAATAGGGTGTACAACCCTGTGACTAAATCAAGTGAAAAACGTACGTTTTTCTTGTGATTTCTCCTGCTGGGTTATAATTGGCGATATCTGCTCCCCATCCCTCTTAGATCGCCTTAATTTCAACATTCCAACCAGGAATTTCTTCCAACATGCACTACTGACTACGCTTTGCACAATCGTTTTCGGGTACTATGCGCTAATTATAATCAATACTATAGAATAATTGATACATCTCTCTCTCTCTCTTCCAACTTAAAGCTTCACTTTTCAGCCAACTCCGTTAAATCTCTGTTTTCCATGGGCAGTATGTTTGGAATCCCTTCCATTCATGCGTCCCTTTAAATCAGTGATCTTTCGTGTTAGTTTTGGCACACATTTTTATTGATCTGGTTGGGTTTTTCTGGGTTTTCCCAATCCTCGCAACATATGTTGGATCAATTTCAATACTTTTTATCCCCAGATTAACTATTAACTATTAATTAATTTATCAATCTAAACTACTAAATTTTTTTTAAGCCTTTTCAGTTAAACTAAATTTTTTTAAATTTTCACCTTGTAATAATCATTAGTATTATTATCATTAAACTTATTTTTGGTTAATACTCGCGATTGATCTTAGTCTGCGTTAATAAATAAATAAATTAATAAAAAATTACAATACTGTACGATAAGAAAAAATTCCTAAAAAGTTGTGCTGTCATATCCTAAATTGGTGATCCTAGGTATCATAATTACTGAGAGGTTTGATAAAAACACCGATATTTCCCGATGTGTGTCACGTTTTTTACTCATTCTGGGCGAATGGGGCGTGGCATCAAAAAAAAAGGTTCTTGTATTGACTGACTAAATATGTGATCGTTTGACACCAAGCTCGAATTTGTAGCTCTTACTATCTCTGAAATCTGTTTGTTCATACGGAAAGACAGACGGACAGCCAGGAGGACGGACAGACGGACATGGCTATATCGACTCGGCTTGTGATAGTGATCAATAATATATATACTCTATGGGGTCTGCCAAGCCTGTTATCCTTTGCACAAACACAATATACTGTAGTATATTGTATACCAAATGAGCATATGCCCACTGTATTGTAGAGTATACAATATAACAAGTGGTCATATGCCTAACTTTAAAGTAAGAGTAATAACTTATAACATAACGGTACTTTGTTGCTATGTTTATACAATAACAAATATACATAAGTGCAGTAATAGGATCCGCCACTTATGCGGACTGGCCGCAGCTTGAGAACGCTAGCGTGAGCACTGCTTGAGTATGTACCGTCTGTACATATATATGCATACATACAAATACATATAGCATTCTATATACTCCAGTTCTGCCGCTGCTTTGAGCGACAGAACTCCAAACATTAGTATGTACAAAAGGCAGCGCTGCCACTAACTGCGCCGCTTTAGGTTTAATTATATTAGTAGTAAATTGTAAAGACAAGATCGAATAAAGCATTCAGAGCGACAACAACAGTCGCTCTGAATCCGAAAACCAAAGCAATTGGAATTTACTTATTTCAACATACTTCATGGCGACCGTGACAGAGATCACATAATCGACAAGGCCAACAAGACTGACAACTCTCCATCAAAGGGCAAGGGACTCAAGCTGAACATCTCGGAGGATCGCGACAAGCGTTTGACCACCAAGTCCCATAAAATACGCCAGCCTTGTAAACAGGGGTCAAGCCTAGAAGACAAAAGTGTAACCTGAACAAAAAATATCGCAGTGAGTAGTGTGGTATGTGCAAACGAGGGGGTGTGGTAAAAAGTTGAAAGACAGAAAGGCTTATCTACTATCGTTGTTAAACAATAGCGAAAAAGCAGATTGGAACAACTCAGTACATTTACATGCTGAAGTTGAGTTTATCAGGGAACAACTAGATTCCCGGAAAAACCAAGCCACACCCACCAACACAGCCAACTACACTGTGATAAACAATGTATCAAAAATTAAACTAACTAAAGTTCCACCGCTAGCAAAGGAGCTGCCAAAGTTAATGAAATCCTGCCCAAAAAACTGCGAGGGACCACTGGATTCATCATTTTGCAAGTACACATGTGCAGCCAGCACCGGCCACGTTTGGCGTAACAAGCCAAACCAAGGACGGGGAACCGACAGCGCTTCCAAGGGCGCACAACGATAAATTTTTTTTATACTTTAAATGCACTGCGATGCATGAAATTTAGTTTAATACCTTTTGTAAAATTGAGCGACACAAAAGTTGCCCGATTAGAGCATGGCGCGAAAAACCATACGAAAGAACTAGGCAGGGAATTTTGTAAAAAATAAATATATAATAACATATAACAACATAGAATAAAACAAGTATATAAAAAAAACATGAAAGAATACTATAGTCGCCTCATAACTTTAGTATACCCGTTACTCAGTTTCAATATATTATTAGCAATTGTTATGGACAAGATAGGTTAGCAAACCGAACATATTCATACAAATTCATGTTTAGATCATATTTTCGACCGATCGTACCTATGGGAGCTATACGATATAGTAGTCCGATTTGGATCAAACTTGGTCAGTATGTATATATTATTGGCAAATGTATTCTGTGTGAGTTTGATTAATATAGATTAGTTAATGGAGCGTATTTTTGACCGATCGGCCCTATGGGAGCTATATGATATAGTTGACCGATTTGGATAAAACTTGGTCAGTACATCTACTAGACTTGTACTTTCCGTGTAAATTTGGTTCAGATAGCATAGCTAACAAAAAAGTTTTCTGTACTAAAACATTCTGGTTTTACCTGTACATTTAACTTTTTTATGAAGATAGAACGCCCTAAAGTGGGCGTGCCAAAAAACAAAAACAAACTTGTACTGCTTGTTTTTACCTTACATTTGCGACCCCTATTATCTTTCTAGCTATTAAAGTCTCTGAGATCATACAGACGGATGGACAGACGGATGGACGGACAGACGGACATGGCTATATCGACTCGGCTATTGATGCTGGTCAAGAATATATATACTTTACGGGGTCTGCCACGGCTCCTACTGCCTTTTACATACATTCCAACGATTACAATATACACTTTTACT